>UFQX01000543.1:273153-349123 GCA_900497675.1 Arapaima gigas | reverse complement strand
CCCCCCCCCCCCCCCCCCCCGAGCTGCGCTGCCCCCTACAGGTCAGAAGTCCGTTCTGGAGAGTGAGACGCCCTGTGAGTCAGCAGCGGAGGTGGTGGAGGAGCTACTTGACCCCAGCTGTGAGGATCACCTGTAGGTTCCCTTGAGCTTCGTGCCGAACTGCTAGTGACCACTGGGTGGCGTCCTGCAGCCGGGCCTCCGCCGCCCACGGGGGTCTCTGCCGTTTGCCCCTGTAGCCCAGCAGAGGCAGTGCCCCGCCCTGGAGCCATGTGACCGTTGGTGATGCACAGAGACTCCCTGCAGTTGCAAACATGGAAACCAGGAAGCAACTGAGGTTTTTAGTTGTAATTTCCACCAATCAGCATCTGTTTTGTTTTGTTTTCGCGGTTCTTTGTGTAGCGATTTCCACAAACTGACTGGACCTGAACATAAGTGTGATCTGTGCTCCACTACACTTCAATAAAATGTTCTGAACGCCCGTAAAGTCCGTGCTGTGCTGTTTCTGTCGTGTGAGATCAGTATTTACCGTGGTAAATCCTGGGAATGTCCCACGCAGGAGAGAAAGCCGCACTACCAGCTGCCCCTTTGTGGAAAACAGCCTTTTTTTACTGCGGTGCACATTGTTATAGGGAACAAACTCTTGTCCCTGTGTTGAGGGGGGCAGAGCTGAAGCAGCAGAGACCTCCCCCCCTTGCTGACATCACAGCAGGTGGGCGACAGCTCAGCGTACAGGCAGTGGGGGCCACGCCACACACACCTCAGTGATGCTCCCCGTCACCGCAGCAAGGGCTGCTGCTGTTTACCTGAGGTTGAGTGGATGAAGGCAGATTCAGACCCCCTGTAGGGGTAAGATGGACTGAGTGGATGTGACCCTCCGCAAAGCAGGTCTACAGTGTGTAGCTCAGTTACAGAGGGCTGCTGGACCCCCGAGTTCCTGACGTGTTGCGAGCCTCCTGGGAAGTGACGTATCTGGCGATGTAGTTGGGCCTTTGGAACCGCTGTGACGTTCAACTGGCCTCTCATGACACACGACGGGAAAGAGAAGATGGCAAAAACAGCAAAGTGAACAGCGCAATAAAGTTACCAAACTGTTCTAGTACATACTGTGTGTGTGTGTGTGTGTGTGTGTGTGTGTGTGTTGGGGGGATATTTCCTCAATGAGGGTTACCTGATGCTGTAATGTGGTTCCTGCTCCAGCCAGGAGGCAGGCAGTCAGTGAGTGACAGTCTGTGAGTGACAGTCAGTGTGTGACAGTCTGGTGTCCAGGTACCAGACAGCAGCCTTTGCGTCACAGGCAGGTCAGCTTGTGAATAGTAAAGGGGAAGAATTTGGCAGTGAAAGAAAGGTGTGTTTGTCCCCCACGGGCAGCTGGAGGGGGTGGATTCCAAGTGGCCCGCATTCCACCAACCGGACCACAGAGTGTCCCGGCGACACTCATCTCAGCAGAATGTCCTAACAAGCGCCGCGGCCGTTGCGAGTGCTAAACAGGGACTCCATGGCTACCGCGGACAAAGAGAGGCGGCCGCCGCCGCTGCGACGATGTGGCCGAGCATTTTCGTCTCCAGGTGATGGCAACAGCGACCAGCCCCTCCGCCTGTCTCTCATACGCAGAAGCATCTCCATTAGTCAGCTAATGACGCGGCTGCGGGCAATAAAAGCGTTTGGAGACGTTGTCTGAGTTTGGGTGTGCGTGGGACACGGAGCAGCGCCGACAGACTGCGGACTCGCTGCGCGAAGGACATGAACCTCGTCCCCGCGGTGCTCTGAACTCCAGCTGCCGACATGAGTCCCTCCACCTGCAAGGTAAACCCAGCACCTCATCGCGGCCGTTTCACTCCTGTCTCTCCCCCCTGCAGACGCCGTGTCACAGCTTTCTCTGCCTGCATCTCCGAAAGTCGCGTGTTTCTGCACTTGTGAATTACATTCTTACACTGTTATGCTGCACCTGGTTGACGGTGACATGTTCAGTGTGACAGTTACAGGGCGAGACGACAGGAAAGTTACAGGAAATTCTGAACTTTCTTTAACATTAATCTGTAATTTATTAGGGCTTCAGTGACGTTCGGTTTGCTGTTCAGTCAGTATCTTTGTGTGAAGTGACTTATTCAGCTCACCCCGTGTGACCCCCCTCCCCCGTGTGCTGCTGATCCACAGATGCTGCTGGCCTCCTGCCTCGTGGCGGCACTGCTGTGCCTGCTGGGCGGCGCGAGTCCGGTGCCCCCCTGCTGCCACGCCGGGAGCTGCCCGTGCCGCCTGTACGACGTGCTGCGGGGCCGAGGGGACCACGCCGCCGGCATCCTCACGCTGGGCAGGCGCCGTGCCGCCGAGCGCCACGCCCTCGGCCGCCTCCACCGGCTGCTGCAGGGCCGGCGGGACCACGCTGTCGGCATTCTGACCGTGGGCAAGAGGGCGGGGGCCCCCTCGCTGCCGCCACCATACTGCTACTGTGTCCCCAGCGGCCCCGTCCGTGTGGCCCTGAGGTCCAGGGGTGGCGCCGCAGTGGATTCTTCGCAAAACTGTGCCCCGGTCAAGATTGACTCTGAACACTTCATTAATGCTCAGCCATGGCAATAAATTCCTGTTTTCCAAGTCTGTCCATTAATAAACACGTATGACATGTAGTCACTGAGGGCTGTGGCTGTGTCCTGTGGACTGTAAATTCACCCCAGTCCGTCAGTGTGAGGAACAGTGATGAAGTGATCAAATCCCAAAAGTATAACGTGGTAACCCCCCCCCCCCCACTGGTGTCCATCAGTCGCTGCTGTACAAACCTCTGCAAAGAGAAGCAAAAATTCAGAACGAGTGCGAATAAAATAAGAATACGTTTTGGAAGGTAGAACATCCACCTTATAAACACGTGGATATTTTTGAACAAATAAAGCCATTTTTGGTGACCGTCGATGGCTGTACTTTTATTCTCGGTGGCGTCAGCTGAGCACCAGGTGTGCTGTCACCGTTGCCAGCTGTTCCTGGTGGCCCCTGCAGGAGGCAGCGCTGCTGTCATCCTCCCCCGCTGTGAGGCTCGTCGTATCCCAGCAGCAGGGGGTTAGAACGTTTAGAGGAGCAGAGGGCGGCGTGAGGAATGTATGTGAAATAAACACCTGACATTTCTTTCATGTTCCCTCGTGAGAATATGAAATAAAAGCTAAGCGGGGATCAAAGGACAAAGTTGAGTCTGTGCATAAACATCAACAGTGTCTTTCCGTTGCCGTGGTGACTGCAGTCAACAAACGAGATCAGACGGGTGTTTTCTCTCCAATTAAATTTCTGCTACATCTTGTCTTCTCGCATCCATCACTCACCCTACCGGGTCCACCGGGAATTTGCTCTGGACCTTAATTAGGTGTGTGAGATGTTCACAAACTGTCCTGTGTATCGCTCTCCAGTCGAGTGTAAAAATGAAAACCACAAAGAAACTAACTGGTAAAGAAGGTTCCAGCTGAGCATCTCATGTGTTCACCACACAATAAAGATGCTTCTGTGGAGAAGATGGGAGGGGTTTGTTGTGGTGATGTGAGCTCCTGATGCACCTCTTGTTGCAGGTGGTCTGGATGGTGGGCAGTGGGGTCCTGGTCATGGACTGGGCTATCATCATTACCTGCAGTAGAGCAGTTCCCAAACCAGACTGTGATGGAGATCATGAGGAGATTATGATGCTCTCTATGGCACCTCTGTAGAAGCTGCTGAGGATGGGAGGTGGAAGCTCGAGTCCTTCCGAAGTCACCAGTCACCTCCTCGGTCCACCAGCAGACTGGATGATGTGGTTCCTCTTGTATCCGACCATTAAGTAGTCAGGTTCATATAGTGCTGTAGCGAGGAGAGAAGTGAGAAGAATCTCTGCTCATATGGGGTGTGTGAGAAAAGGGCTGAGAAACACCGCGTGTGTGTGAGCAACGCGAATCCCCCCAATTATCTATTTCCTTAATGTGCCCCAGTCTTGTGTGTGCTGGGATGGATCTGGGCTGATATTTTTAGCAACGTCCTACTTATTAGATCTGCCATCGCCTGGACTATTGTGCTTGGTTACTGCGATTAGACAGCGGGGAAGACGGCAGTCAGAGGCAGTCGGGGGCAGTACTCTCAAGTACGTTGAATACTCCAGTAGAAGTACTCGCTGAGGAAAAGTGATAAATTATCTGGTCAAGCAGTTGCTCAAATACTCATGTTCCCACATTACTTTGATTCAAATCGGGCGTTTTTTCTTTGGACCCATCAGCAAAATTAGGATGTAAAACTGCTGTTTTCTGTGGAAAAATGCGTACAGATATTTTCATTTTATTAACCGCTTTGTTGTTGCGTTTTTCTATCCAACTATAGCGATGCTATTTTCCTTCGCTCAGTCAAACAGCAGGCGTCATATTTCCACATTCGCGCCCGTCTCTCTCCGTCTGCCTGTTTCCGCGGTTATTAAAGAGGCAAAAGTTTCCTAACGCTTGAAATGGCATTGAACTTCACTTTGGTCACCAAAAACGCTGAGCATCACAGCCCTGTGACAGCAGACCTCCCGTTTCTAACGCTGAATATCCGTCCCGAGGTGTTCAGAAGCAGAACCCCGGGCCACCGCTTCTTTCACAATGCAGGTTCTGCGTTCTTTTGCACTAGATGTGCTAAGAAGGAAATATTGTGATTTACACTTTACACTGTTATTAATTCTGCCAGCCTGATCCACACGGTGGGGAAATAATGTGTGCGACTGCTGTGTTGTCACTCGTGTGCAGAGCTGTAAACTGTAAAACTGTCACCCGAAATCCTGTTTTCGTGATTTTTCTGTTGTGCCTTCAAAGAGCATCACTTATTCCCACCGGAAGCGTTCGCACTGACCGTCCCGCGCATGCGGCCGACGACGCCATCGTTCTCAGTAAGTGGGGGTGGAGAGAAGGGCAGCCCACCGACTGGGCCTGGGGGCTCCTGGACCGTCCATGTCTGTCACGACAGCCTCAACTTTTACACACGACGACGACTCGAAATCGTCACTGTGACCACTGTTAAAGAGCAACTATTTCAATATTTCTTCAACTTCAGCTCAAGTTGTCACGAGTCAAACTGCCACCGGTTTGCTGCAGAAATGCACATCACCCCCCCCCCCCCATGCTGGAGGTTTATTATTGTGAAACTGAAGATGCCCTCCAGATAGCAGTTTGGAGCCACTGAGCCACAAGAAGGCTGGGTCTGATGTCACCTGTTTACTGACACCTTCTTGACTTGAGGAAGCCACCAAGCCACTAACCGTAACCCCCTCATATCCTTAAACCGAGGGGACATCCAGCTGCTCAGCTAATCTGGCCTTTTCTATGTCCATCCATCCGTCCGTGTGTGTGTGTGTGTGTGTGTGTGTGTGTGTGAATCTGTGTAATAATGACAATGTGCTCCCTGTATGTAGCTACAGGTCACTGGGTCCTTTCAAGCGCAGCTTCGCGCCAATGGGGTGAAACACTGATCAGCCGGTGAAGCAGGTCACCGCGGTGCTGCTTTTGCACCCGGAGACCCTCGTTGCGCCGGAGGACGACTGGGCTCCAGCGGGGAGCGCTTCCCCCACACGGCAGCAGCACAACCTCGACACTCTCGCCGCAACACCGCAGAAATGAGCAGGAAAATGAAGAACAACTGCCCCGCAGGCGCCTGCAAGTCAAATCAGGACATTGTCCATCCTTGTGGTCATTTACATCTGATTTTACATGTTCTCTCAAATTTTTGTATGATCGGATAAACTGAGCATCAGTTAAAATGTGAATCGTTGTGTTTAAAACCATGCATTTTGCACACAGTCTGTTTTATGTTTCAGATGTGTGTCTAGAGCCGGTCAAACTGAACTGGCATGTGGACACGGTGGTGAAGCGGACAGATTTGTGACTGCTGGCCTCAGATGGGACTGTCGCCGTGTGGAACTTCCCAGGTCTCCTCACAGCTCCATCCAGCAGAAGCTTTGACCTCCAAGCGAGGTGGTAGCTGCTTCTTGCAGTCTTTCCATGTTTCAGCAAATTCTTTTTGTTTTTGCTTCAGGGCTAATATTGACCAATAAAATGTGTCTTTCTGTTACCCTCCTGAGATGCAGAAGAATCCACAGATTCACTTCAACTCAGTGCAGTTTATTCCAACAGGGGCAGCACACGGAGAGGCGCGCTGGAAAAACACCACCGATACGCTGCAGCCCTGAAGCTGCCGCTGCCCAAACCTTCACTAACTCTCAGGGCAGAACTGACCAGCGAAGCTTAACGGAAACCAGCTGGCAACTGAGGAGAGGAAAACAAAAACCAAATGGTGAAAGAGAAAAATAAACCTCTAGAGGTCCAAGTGCCAGCAGGACCCCCCCCCCCCCCACACACACACACACACACACTTTCTAAGCAGAGAAAGCAGCTACAGCTGGCAAAAGAAAGACTGTTTAGAACTATTTGTTTAAGTTAATAACTTGACCTCCAGCTGCACCGATCTGGTCCGTCGCGGCCTGTGGTCTTCAGCTCTTCTTCAGTACAGTCCTGCTCTCCGAGGGTCTTCCCCGCAGTATCTCCCTCCTGCAGGCATCCGCCTCCTCCCTCCCTCTCGTTTCCGGCCCCCAGGACCATCCTCATGAGGGCTCTAGTGAGAATCAGGCCTCGTGCGTCTGCATTTGTGTGTAGTTCCATTTCACGACCACTTGTTCAGAGTCGCAGTGGCCAGTGTTCTCAGGCAGGAGGACTGGAGCCAGGGTGCAAGGCATGAACCGCGGCCCTCGGATGCTCTGCCTGGGGGCACAACTCCAGTTACGAGTGCAGATCAGCTTAATCGGTTATCTGCAGCAGTGGGTCTCAGGTCTGCCCCCTTAAACCCAACAAAGTGAACATTATTCATGATCTGGGCCTTTTTTCCTCTAGAAACAAGGGAAACTTTACTCCTTTTTCTCCACCACAACTTTGGCCCCAACAAGACGACATCCTTCACTCTCGACCGGTGAGACCAGCAGGGGTGAAGCCAGCGGGGGTGAAGCCAGCGGGGGCAGCGCCTGCTCTCTTGTCACTCAGAGCCCTTGTGCTTGTCCTTCAGCAGCAGCATTTAGAAGCTCAGACTCCGGTTCCAGCGCCGGCTCCTGTCAGTGAATATTCCCGAAATGAAGAAATATCTGCAGATGGAGTTGGTTGCTGTGTGAGGAAGGCACTGTGAGGACCTTTCTTCTGCACCACGAGGACCTGCCGTACACAGACGTCCCTCCAAGGTTTTACACGCAGGAGCCCAGTTGTTGGGAATTTGGGAAACAAAGTGAAACATGTACTTCCTCTCATCACCGGAGTTTGTTGTAAAAATCACATCGATAATTATGTAAAACCATCTATTAGCACCGAGTGTCTGAAAGGGTAGCAGAAAGGTTCCCCTCGCAGTGCTGTCGGCGGGCATCTGCAACCCCCCCGGAGAAGCACACGGGGGGCGAATCCCCCCCACTGTTTCAGACCTTGGGGATCAGGAAGGAATGGAAATGGGAGGGAACTGGGAGAAGATGGGTGGAGCGAGACACTGACAGAGCTGCAGAAAATTCATCCACTTCATTCCGACCTGCTGTACCGATCACAGGGGGTAGAGAGAGAGACAGAGACAGAGTGACAGAGAGAGAGAGAGAGGGAGAGAGAGAGGAGAAGACAGAGGGTGAGAGAGGGAGAGAGAGGGAGAGAAAGAAGGTGAGAGAGAGGGGAAGACAGAGGAAGAGAGAGGGAGAGAGAGGAGAAAACAGAGGGAAGGTGAGAGAGAAAGACAGAGAGGAGAAGACAGAGGGTGAGAGAGGGAGAGAGAGGGAGAGAGAGAAGGTGAGAGGGAGGAGAGGACAGAGGAAGAGAGATAGTGGGGAAGACAGAGGAAGATAGAGGGAGAGAGAGGGAGGGAGAGGGAGCAGAAGACAGAGAGCGAGAGAGAGAGACAGGGTGAGACAGAGGGAGGGTGAGAGAGAAAGACAGAGAGGAGAAGACAGAGGGAGGGTGAGAGAGAGGGAGGGAGAGGGAGGAGAAGACAGAGAGCGAGAGAGAAGGAGAGAGAGAGGGAGAGAGACGGAGGGTGAGAGAGGGAGAGAGAGAGGAGAAGACAGAGGGAGGGTGAGAGAGGGGGGAGAGAGAGAGAGGGAGGGAGAGGGAGGAGAAGACAGAGAGCGGGAGAGAAGGAGAGAGAGAGGGAGAGAGAGGGAGAGAGAGAGGGAGGGAGAGGGAGGAGAAGACAGAGAGACGGAGAGAAGGAGAGAGAGAGGGAGAGAGAGGGAGGGAGGGAGAGGGAGGGTTGCACAGTACGAGAGGTGGCTGTAATGTGGATGCCTTCCTCAGTCGGTGGGAATGTGACATCGCGGAGCATCTCCTGCGCTTGAGTGACCTGCACTCATCTCCAGTGTACCAGGAGCCTCAGGACCTGCACCCAGGTGTGAAACGCCCAGTGCTTCTTTCAAATTTAGTTGCTGAGTGAAAGTTTCCTGACACCTGCACCCCCGTCCCCCGCACGTCTGCGACGGCCCCCCCCTCGGCGCCGGGATGGATTAAGTGTGCAGCTCTTGCCGCTGCTCCGCAACACAGGTCAAGATGCCCGTGATGAAAGGTCTGCTGGCGCCTCAGAACACATTCTTGGACACCATCGCCACCAGGTTCGATGGCACCCGTAAGTACAGCCCCTGCCCGGGGAACCTCTGCCACACGGCCGCGTTTTCCGGAGCCTTTTTCCCTCCTGTCGTTTAACCGTAAGTTTGAAGCTTTATTGATGTGCAGCTGCTCAGCGGGGGGCTCCCAGCCACTTCTGCCCCTCTTTGTTGCTGCTTGCTGTCTGTGGTCTCGGCATTCATGCATTGCAACGTCAACTGAAATTCCGCTAAAAGTCTTTGAAATGTTTTATCAAGGTAAGCCTGGGCTCGTATTTGGCTCTTTTGGAGGTGAAATAGAATTTGCCGAGGGCTGACAAGTGAGAAGAAGTGCGGAAAACTGCTACAGAGCTGAAAAAAGCGGCGCGGTGTTCACACCTGTCGGGAAATGCTGCGATACAAAGGCCTGCGGTCCGAGGCGCATTTAATTTACCGTGAAACGGATGGAACCGTGTTGCAGAAACGAGTGACGTGACTGCAGCACGTCCTCACCTGCGAGAAACACTCGCAACAGCTTTGCCACAATAAGTGTCATTTGAAATGTTTTTCAGGCGAAACTCAGTACTCAGGGCGACTCCTTCGTAGGCGACGTCTTCCGTTTTGAACCTGGCAAAAAACCCCCTGGAGACCAAAATCGGGGAGGGGCCCGATTTCTTCTGCTTTTTGTCTCCCGAAACGAAACCCTTTCCGCCTGACTTATGCGTGCAGCAAACTTTCCTTGTTCGTTTTCCCATTTCACTGCCCTGCTGCCCGTAGCAACACACGACTCGGACGCAGAACACGTTCCGCTCGTCCTCCAAGCCGACGTTTCTCAGCATTAGTATGGAAAATGTTGCTGTGCAAACAGTGGAACCAACAACCAGCAGTCAGAGGGTGTCGGAGCGGAGCTGGAGTGGCTCCTCTTGAAGGGAAACTTTCTTCAGCACTTGACAGAAAACGTGACGATTTGTGTGTTTTGTCTTCTAACCTCCATGCAGTTCCTGAACGCTCAGTATTTCACAATGATTTGCTGTAACTTGTAGTTCAGCTTAAGTAAATACCGAACATATGTTTTATTTAGCGTCTTTGAGAATGTGGCCGTCGCACACATACGCGTTACAGCCACGGTATGTTTTGCTCGGGGGATTTTTTTAAGGACTCTGCAATATCGGCCCTAAAAATAATCTGTGAAAATAGCTGTCGAGCGCAGTGTTTTGCTACAGAGGAACTGCACTGGAAGGAAAGAGGAACAAGTCACAGTGTTAAATTCAATCAGGAGGGGTAATTTCTACACGTTTATACAAATAATCACATAAATAGTCGATGATGATCATTAAGAATAATCACCCACCCAGCCCACCCAGCCCACCCTACACCCATTTCACAAAAACACACAGCCAGATATACACACTTCACAGCTTTTGTCAGTAATGCTCTTATGAGAAGGTTATATAAACAGCTACAGAACAAACAAATGGGTTTCTGGGTGGAATTAATTCTCTTTGTCATCAGTGCAAATGACGTGGGTGTGTCCACGAAACGGCAGCTTCCCCCTTTCCCATCTAGCACATCCCACAGTTCTGTTCATTGTCCTCAGTGTGGGATGTAGGGTGTGACGAAACACTTCATTTATCACTACTAAATTCGGACCGATGGTTTAATAATGAACGCAAAACGCGAACGTGGCGCTGAAGTCCCCACGGAGGACGGGCTCGGTCCCGGTGTGTGTCCGTGCAGAGAGGCGGCGGGGGTGACAGACGGCGTGCGCAAAAGTCCGACAGCGGCCTCCAGCCTAATCTCCTCCTGCCGGGGGAAAGTGGCCGCGCCGCGCCGGACCGGGGGGGGGGCGGTGAGTTCCTCGACCGCACGCTACTGGACGCGCGGGCCTCGTCGACTCGTGCGCTGCAGGGAAGTCTCAGGGAAGCGAGGCAATAAGTTCTAATCCCCCCGGGGTGGTGCGGCCTCCCCCGTGACGTGTTCGATAAGGGGAGGCCACCAGGGCACATCGGCGCAGCAGAGAGCCGAACCCCGGTAAAATATCAGCACAGTACCCTCGTGTTCGCTTTAAACGCGGCCGACCCCGGTGCGGCACCTCGGACATTTTCGCCACCCCCGCGTGCCCAGGCACGGCGGCTCTGACGTGGAGAGACCCCAACCCCTACCAGAGTAGCGAGGCCCCCTGTGGTACGGGAGTCACAGCCCGATAGAAAACCGAGCCTCGTGACACAGGAAAGGAGATGACTGCTGACACCCCCACGCACGCAGGAGGATGCAGGGGGCAGTTAATGTCACCTGCTGGGTTTGCCCTTTCACCTGTAAAACAGGCATGCTGGACACACTCAAACAGGTGAGGTGTACAGTGCTGGTGGTACTAGTTTAACGCCGCTGACAAGTAGCGTGACGGTCAGAAGAGGACACGACAGTGAGGAGTCTCAGTCTAACCCGATCCGGGGTTTCCCAGTCCATATGACGGGTGACAGCTACTCCAGTGGCAGACAGCTGAGGCCCCATCTTGGCCACATAGTTCACCATATCTGCTGCCTTTCAAATGGAAAATCTGAACTGGACCGTTGACTTATTTTCACTGTCGCATTCGCTGGAATTTTGTTCGGGGCTCTATGTCGCCGGGGTGAGAAGAAGCCCCTATGAGGACGAGCTGGATTTAATGAATTGAATCGAATCGAGCCACACTGAAATGAACTGAGCTGAACTGTACCTCATGTGCAGTAAGTTGGATTTGTTACAAAACAAAAATGTTTACTAATGCAGTTCTTGCTCTTTTTGGGCCTAGATTCACAATATGTGAGACTGAACGTTTGAGCTGGTCTTGGACCATCTGCATGCTGGCTAGATAATCGTGCAGAAGTGGCAAGAAGCTGCACAAGCCGGCAGTCTGAGCCCCCTGAGACACATATTGAAAAACTCCGCTTGTTTCTATTACTGTCCTGGTGCCCGTGATGTCTTGTCTTTCATAAGCCCGAATGGTTAGACGTTCCCAGAGCAGATGGCGTTTTATAAACCACGGGGGGCAGCTCCATAACACAAAAACACCGTTTTCACAGCTCTGCGACATTGTACACTAACACAGAATCCTGGTGCCCACCCCTCGGCGGACCGACGAACCGGCGAAGGCGTTAAAATACGTATATTGACATTTAAATATTAGTACAGCAGAAGTCTCAAAGAAAGCTTGAGAACGTGTCACAATTTTATACAGCGGATATGTGTTTTTCATTATAAATTTGTTTTCTCGTTATTTCTTCTTGACTTCTGTACCAAGAAATCTGGAACTATTTCAGCCTAAAACTATATTTTGTAATTCCTTCAGTGTGGCGGACCACCCGTGTATGCTGGTTTTAGTTCAGATAGTGACTTTCCTGGATTCCACTTATACCTGTACGCAACGAGCCAAGCAGGTGAGGCCAGCGGTTTTCGGCAAATGCCGCTTTTCGGTTTCAGAGCAGGAAGATTGATCAAACAACATTAAACCAAAAGCGCTGAAGCACAAGGCTTAATCATTTGCTTAAAATTATCAATCCACATGTATGTTGGCTGTTAGTATATTTCTATTGATAAAATTTGTTTCATTTGTTCTAATAACTCCTAAAACTTAAGCGAAGCTGGAAAAATGAATATTTGGGTTAACCAGCTACTTGGTGGTACGGCAGGAGACGAAGAGAGGTGTCATTACCGCTGTACACGGTGAAAATACCGTGTTATTATATTTTCACAATGGCTGCCGAGGACTGGGGATGTGAACCGCTGACAAGTGCACAAAGCTCAGTAATACCACCTTAGTAATACCACGCCTGCAGAATATATAAAAACGGAACTGTGCTTCTTGCACTTCTGAAATAATACATAAAAGTGCAAAGTCCAGTAAGAAGGTCTTATCAGGCCCCAGCCTGCATCCAGGTAACACTACCTTGATCCCGCTGCTACCTCTCCTGATCCACAGCTGTCTACATGTCTTTTCTGCAGCCTCAGTGACAACTTTCACAGCCTCCCAACATGCCGTAGGTCCTGTACCAAGACTTCCCAGCAGCCCCTTCGGTGGACGCACACCTCTCGAGCAGCGCTGCTCCGCCAGTTCCTCACTGTAAACTCCACCACCGAGGCTTCGCGTCTCTCCTCGGCGATGTGTCTGTGATAGCGGCTGGCAGCCTGCACCGCCTTCCTAAGTCAGCTGTCGATCGCCAGTCTTTTCATCTACCCTGGAGACTTTACGTTCCTTCACCTGTTCCCACCTGGTGCCACGTTGCTGCATCCCTGCCATGCCGCTCTCCCGCCGGGGCTGCGTGCAGCTCCTCCTGTATCGCATCGTGTCTCGCGCCAGTTTACAACACAAAGTCGTATCACTGCGTCGCTTTCAGCAGATTAGTTTAGCTGCCCGCAACTTGACAACTCTGATGTATGATATTATGCTTATTTGGATGTTTTCAGCTGCACACGCCTTGCATTGCAGAGCCACAACAGGAATATAATTCCATATTTAATAATTACATAGAATGATTTGAGAAAAAATTCAATGCTTGTTTCCTAATGCCTGAATTGGCTTAGACAACGGACAAGAACTGAGAACTGCAGCGGCCCTAGATGGAGGGACTGGACTTGTAGTTGGTAACTGAGGGCGTCTTCACTTAGCCTGAGCACAGGGGATAAATTCGGCGAATGCAGCACTTCCCTTTTCGGGCTCCGAAAAGTAAATGTTGGTTTAAAAACATTATGAAATAACCAGAGCATGCATTGCCACTAACTGCAGTATGTTCATGTATATCCAGCATCGTGCACATTTTTTCAGCTTTAAATTAGTTTTGCTCCTTCCTCATGAGTATCAATAAAATGAGTCATTTAATTTCATATGTACAATGACTACAATTTAATGTTGTCAGTACATTACGATTATCCTCCCTTTATCTTCGAACGAAACGCGTTATTATGTCTGTCTCAAGATGTCAACATACATCATCTGCGGTTTTTTTTATACACATACTATGTCTGCGTCGATTAATTTAAAATTGAGGATGAAAAGTTGTGTTTTTCGGGAGAACGGTGGTTGCCACCCGCAAGATGTTTGTGTTTGTGGCGATCAAAAGGCAGTCCTGGCCTCCGGCTGGATGCCGTGCCAGTGGATGGCCGTCAAGCCCTCGAGCCAGAGTTGTGAAGAGGCAGCGTCTCGCCAGGGCCAAAGCCCACCCGGAGCTGAAAATAGCTACCCCCAGTTGCCGGGGAAACCACGTCCCTCGGTGGTGCTGAAGCACCGGCAGAAAATCATCTGCAGTTCCCAACTTGCATCCACAGATGAGCTATCACATCAGTATGTTTGATGTGACCAGGCAGAAGACAACAGAACACAGGAGGACCACTGTTCACACACAGTGCTTTTCTCCATTAACTTTCTCCAGCTTTCTAAGCAGACAGGGTTGTTGCACTCTGCCTGGGTTCCAAGGGAGGTGAAATATCATCATGTCTCAGGCTCCAAATGTCTAGCAGAGGCCCTCACAGTATAGAGTTAAGACTGTTCAACATCTCATTTTTTGGAATCGTTTCTCATGCATCGCTTCTGTTTCTTAAGGGGGGGACTGAAGAAGGTGCTGGCAATCGTTCTCCAGTCCCTTGTTGTTACAGAGGGAAAAGGTCCTTGAGTGACCCACACGACATGACCGATTCCCATTGAGCAAAGTGTTTCTCTGACAAGAGCTGGAATTTTCATAAATCATACAAGATGAAGAAACACTTGATCTTCCATGACAGTTTTACACAATTCAACTCGATTCTCTCACATAGCGACTCAAAGCTGAACAGCAGATTAGGACAACAGAACAGAAAATAAGTATACAGTGAAGGTATGGATAACGGTTAAGTGTTAATGAGAACAACTATACGGGATAGAATATATTGTTGTTCTTGATGAAGGACTTTATATTTGCCCAGTATTGTGACTGTAAGATCAGTATAACTTTCCCCGTGCGGGTCGCTGTGCAAGCGTCCTCCGGAAATAAATAGGAAAAGACTCGTGATAATGCTTCCCCTCAGGCTCAGGACTCTGTACAATGAATGTTTAGTGAATTTAATGAGAGTCTAAAGAAGTCATTTAATGCAACAGCATAATTCAAGAATATTTTCAGTAGTGTTTTGCACGTTTTTGAAATTAACTGCAAGCCAGGTCACTAAAGAGTACATTTCCCCCCCATAAATAAGTAGGGATTCTCCTTTAAATATTCTTTTCAGTCAGTCTTATCCAATACGTTAAACCTTTTCTTTCATTGACCACGTTTTCCGACAGTCCCATCTCCTGGGAATCACATTCCTTATAAAAGAAATTTTTATTTACTTTTGATGTTCAGCATCTGCAAGTGAATATGACAGTAAGTTGGATTCTAGAGACCTCACTGACTTTTGTGGCTGTTATGCAAGTGCTCTCTCTGAAGCTTAACCATGAGCTGTGGCCAATGAATTCATAAAACAAACAAACAAACAAACAGAATGATCAAAGGGTAGTAAACACAATGTAGTGCTTTCATTATCCCCCAAAGGCTGGAATAGACTCCAGTATATAAGTGGTTCCCGCAGAATACTACATTTGAGGCCACTGAACATTTGTATAGAAAATCAGGACTTCGGTGTACGTAACTAGTTAGTTGGATCGGGGTTTTGTAAAGAAATTAAACCGAACACGTGCATTTATTGTTATTTGACTGCTGCTTCCGAAAAGCGCATTTAGATGAACTTCTGATTGGTCCACACGGGTCCGCTGACAGCCAATCGGCGTCCAGTGTCAGGACTCGCTGAAAGGCGCCAGTTTCGTCGAGGATTTTGCTGTTTCGGTTCGGCTGCGCGGCGTCATGTCGGAATGTCGAGTTAATATCCGTTACGTCCAACATTCCGTTCGCAAAAGCGAATCACTGACGACCCCTAAAGCAGGCGCACGCTTCGCGAAGCATCAATAAGACAGAGCAGGCGGCTACGTCGCACCTTCACCGCACCGTCACCGCCAAGTCCGTGAGGTGGTAGTAAGTCGCTGTTCCCTGGTTAGAAACGCGCGGTTATATTTTCCCTCGTGAGGCTGGGGCGCTCGTGGCGGCCCGTCGCGTGCGGTGCGGCCGGGCCCGCGCGAAACAACATGGACGTGAGAGCTGTAGGTTCATGAAGTGGAGAAACCCGGTCCTGTTCGGTCACCTTCAACTCGTCGTGTTTTTTAACCGCGGTGACGGTGCCCGCCACAGCACAGCTGAATAACAACTGCATTGTTTTCATTGCTGAACATGGAAAATGGCTTTAAATGTGCTTTTTCCATCAAGGTAGGTATTTTGCACTTAAACCATTTGCATTCACTATGAGAACAATGTTTCAGGAGTGTTTGAACAGGAGCCCATGCGACCATCACATCGTTTGCTGTTTCAAGTGGTGAGAAATGTCACTGGACACAACCTGTAGCCACAGCAGACGCTGCCCATCTCGCCGTTTCTGAGTATTTCTGATGTGAAGGTGAAACATCCCTTCCTCCTCAGCTTTGCCTTGAGATGACATTCGTGACACGATGGCCTCTGCCCTCACATTTTTCGTAAAAACTACCCAAACGTGTTTTCCAAGAAGCACGACGGACCAGCTGACGCTGTACAGCCAGACTGCGAATCGGCGATAAAGTGGCCTTTTCCCGTAAGTTCTTCATTTGATGGTCTAGGTGTACCGTGAAATTGTAAGAAACTGGTATAAGTTCAGTTATCGAGTCTGCAGTTGGCCATATTTAGTCCAATGTTGTTTGGCTTTTTTATTCAAGTGTCCAGAAACGTGAACTGTGCTTAGAGCGAACGTAATGTACCAGTGGTTCGAAAGCGGGTGGTTCGAATGGTCAAGCTGCAGACACACAGCGGTCCACCAACACCCTCCTGACGCTCTGTAACCTTACAATAAGGCAAATCTTGGTTTGCCGGTTCAGCTGAGTCGGAACCTGAAGCTCCCAGGTGATTTTTGACAGTTGTTGCTCGGTGGTGAACAGAAGCAGGTGTTTGCATGCAGCACCTGCGACACTCTTCTGTCTCACTACACTGGAGGTGTAAACCTTCCACACAGGGCTGTGGGAGCGACTGTCTGCTTACGGCGTCGTCGTTTTCTTTCTAATAATGCCTTTTAAAGAGTGTTAAATCTGTCACACTACATACATGATTTATTTATTCGTTCAGGAGCCTGGAACTGATTGGCTTGTGTGAGACTTTCATATCCTTTTCTCATTTCCTTGAGGGATCTAGAATGCACTGACATTTGGATTAACATCTTAGTGCTAAAACAGTGTCGGACTTTTAACTGATTGCAGTTTGTGCTAAGGATATGTGATTAAAGATGCACAGTGAAGGAAAGGGTAAGAGGATTATGGGCAAGATTTGAGGATATGTGTGCTGCTTGTCTGGTGGGCCAGAGGCACTGGGGTGACATAATCTGGTTTTATTCCCCTTGCTGTTGGTAAATGCTGGGCAGTAGCTGCTGTCTTTTTTTTCGTCATCAGGCTTGTGAGAGGGAGGCTGCTGTTCAAAGGCTTGCTCTGATGTCTGGCACGGAGGCGGCCCAGGAAGGAGGGTTGTATTCCCCGAGACGCGCGTCAGAGGTTCGCGTGATCAATCCGAGAAAGTTTGTCAGACACGGGACTCGGTGGCTCTCTTGTCCCCACTCTAGGGCCTCATTGCAATATTTGTCCTTAATTACTGGAAGAATTGCTTCTCGAAGTGAATACCAAAGAGTTTCCCTTTTTTAAACAATTGCGGTGTTTTCTCGATCTGAACACTGGCACTTGCTATTGCTGTCCATTTTTCCTTGTCAGCCGCTGGTTTTGCCACATTGATGTCTTCTGTCGAGGACCATAGATAAACTGAAAGTACGATGAAAACCGCAGCAGGGAGATATTATTAAACTGTGATGTATGGATTCACAGCCTTCTGACCCACTTAGAGCATTTTCAGGGCTGCTGCGGGGTGTGTACCAGGAATCCAGGAGTTGCACGAGCTTCAGTACCGAATAAAGAGAAGCCACTTCCAAACAGCACGGCGTTGCCATGGGAGTGTTGTCTGCATGCTCTAGCTCTTGACACAAATGAATAAATGAGAACATTAGACAAACATTTCATTTACACAAATAAAGCCTTTGTTTTAATCAGCCCCCGAGGCCCCTTCGTCATGAATATCTCTTATAAAGACATGTCTCGGCTAAACATTAAGGTCCAGGAGACTGTGTGTGTGTGTGCCTGTGTGTGTGCGCGCGCGCGCAGTCTTTCACCCAGTGTTATGCGACTGATCTCTGAAATTGAGGTGGAACTGATTCTTTCAGATGTGACGGCTCTCACTTGGTGTGGAACTCAATTCCCCTACTATTTGTACGTATGAATCCCTCCGAAGTTAGCTCCACTGTTAGCGTCTCCCACAGGAGGAGGAGAACGAGATGCTAAGAAGAAGTCTGAGGCCACAGCCAGTTATTTTGATCTGCATGAAAATTTGAATCGGTGTGTGTGCTGCGTGTACCGAAAGACTGACAACGATCCGTGCTGACAAAGCTGGTCGTGCAAAAGCACTTGTGTATTCGTGACATCACAGAATTAGAAGGCAGGTATTTATCGAGAGCTTTCAACTGATCTTTTTGAATGTGCAGAAGATGTTTGTGGTGGAGCCTCCTCTGCAGTGACGTTAATGACCGTGAGCCCAATTGTCAGTCAAACATTGGCTTTTGCTCCAGTCAGGCACCGCGGTGTAATATGGAAATAGTGGTGCTACAATTTTATGGACGACATGCTTAGTTGGTCACAATATTTTCTGAAGTTTTTTTGTTTTGTTTTGCTCTCCTCAGTTTCCAGCTGGCTTATTTAGACAGCTATCAGTCGGTCTGAATTAGCAGTAGTGTCTATGGTGTGTCAATTCCTACACGTTGTTTATCCATTTATCCCTTTGTTCAGCGCTCTGTGTCACCTGTGGGGAAGAGCACTATTATAGAAATAAATTGAATTCAGTTGAATACTAGTTCTCTTCAAAAACATAATCGGTTATTTAAAACAAACTTTCACTGCACCATTGACAGATTTGAATGTTTTACCAGATTAATACTGGACTAATATTTGGTGTTGAATAGTGAAATTGGAAGATATTTGGTGATCTGTGAAGAAACTTTTCATATGAAGCAGAGGTGTCAACTCCTGACAGCTTGCAAGAACCAAGGACTATTTCCACCTACTGCTGTCAAGGAAATGGATCTGGTGGCTGCACTTTCTTATGCAACCAAGGTCCTGAGTGGCTGTTTGTCGGTGTTCACCTCCTGTCAGAGAGCTGACACTACTCTCAAACCCCTAACGCATCACTTCTTGGCCGACGAGACTAGTCAAACCCATCGGCTGACAAAATTGCCACCGCAGTCCCCTGGCTTTCCACCACAAAGCTTCTGCTCAGGAGTCACAGAAGGATCCTCTAAGACGAAAAGGCCCATCTTGGCAACTTTTTCACAGTGCAATATTGCCTTCAATTCTGTGTTTTTTCCTTCGTTATTTTGAGTGCCTGGTCTCTGCAGTGATGTCACACACAGCAAGCCCCTTCCTATTCGTGGTGTGACCTCCTTTTACTCGTCCCCCTTGTGGAGACCTGCTCTGGGATGCAGTGAGACAGTCCTTCCGTGGAAAAGGTGACGCTGTATGCTGCTTCCAGCCAGCAGCCTCGGCTATATAGCCTAGCAATTTGATGCCAGCGTATCCTGAACATTCCTGTAAAATGACCTGTAGTTCACAAAACATTCGGAGACCAAATTACAAATTCAAGACTCTAGACTAGAGAAGTAATTTAAATTCCGCTACCTAAAATGCAAACGTTCCCCATGCCTCCTTTAATAGAGATAATAATGGTTTGGTGACACTGTATCCCTACAACTTTAGTAGTAAGTCCAACAATGGGGCTTGGTGATAGGTGTTGTCTGTTGGGGAGCTGATATCCACAATATCAGCTTAAGTGTGCACGATGGCACACGAACGGAAATATGGCAACCCTGGTCGCAGACATCACGAGGATGCACGCGGGTAGCGAACCTGTGCGGTCTGAATGTGCACCTGTGAGCCTGCATGGGGACCTGCACCGTGCTGTGGGTGTCAGAAGGAGGCCTGTGGCAGGAGGTGCTTCTGACTGCGCAGGCTGTGGCACATGGCCCTGCCCCGCCCGTGAACAGCTTCTTCTGTCTGTGTTTGAAGGTTAAATCTCATGCAGAGAGCAGGATCATCTGCCTCATTTCCTTGACTGACAGCCCTGGGATAAAGGAGATAAACAGAACTGGAAAGCTTCTCGTGTAGGAGTCGACGTTTTAGGTCCCTCTTCTCACTGAGTTTGAAATCGGTGTACAGAGGAACGTTACCCTTTATTACAAGTTTGGTTTTCGTTTGGGCATTGTTTATTATTCACCGGCATTCAGTGTGTTTGACTGGGTTAAACTCGGAACGCCGATCATCTTAAGCAGTCACAACATCAGTTAGGCTCCTGCCACGGCTCTCTTGCCTTTGACTACTGCATTTGCCGTATAAATATAAGCAGCATCGTAAATTGTTTTTCCACGAGTTAAGACGCCGTTAAACCTGCTAACGTGACTAGTTGTTCAGAATATAAGAAAAGTTCAATCGAGTTAACTAAACAAGGACTTATTTGACCTGACCGAGGTAAATAAAATAGCTTTTTCTTGAATATTGTTTTTGCTGCTCTCCCTACCTCTGCATGTAACCATAGGTTTTGCACGATGAGAAAGAAAAATCTCAAAGGAAAATGTTACTGCCTTGTCTCTCTGTTCTGCACAGACAGCAACTTCCTGCTGGGGAATGCACAGGGGCACCGCGGGTACCCTATCGTGTACTGCTCAGACGGCTTCTGCGAGCTCACGGGCTTTGCACGCACCGAGGTCATGCAGAAGAACTGCAGCTGCCGCTTCCTGTACGGACCCGAGACCAGCGAGCACGTGGCCCAGCAGATGGAAAAGGCTCTTGAGGGGCGCCGGGAGTACCAGGCCGAGGTGTTGTTCTACAAGAAGAACGGTACGGCCCGGCTGTGTGATTCCGTGCCGCCCGTTTGTCCACTGAGCGTTTATGAAAACCGACCGCCACTGGTTTCAGTACTGTAGTCTGTGATGGACTGGCCTTCTGTCCGTGGTGTACCCTGCACAGCCCGTCGATGTGTGCTTCCGGAATAGCAATGGGTCAAGTGCTTGTTGATGCTATAATTGATAGCGGTTTATGAGACAGTAACTGTGGGGTTCCCTTTAGTCTGCTGTAAAAAATCACTGTTTGTTTACTGCTTAGGCAGAAGCGGATACTGTCACTTTGCACCATCCACTGTCTGCCTCTGGTTAAGTGAGAGGTAAATTGTAGTTTCAACCTGGCAGCCCTCTGCAGCAGGATCAGGATTTAGTTTCCTTGGCAGAAATGAACCATAAATAGGATGGAACGAGGTTAAATATGGTCATCCGCTATAGTCTAGGTACCACTTTAAATGTATTTCGACACAAATAAAACAAGCCGTCTGTTTCCTCATCGGGCTGATTCATCTGTAAATCTGTCAGGCTGACAGTCGGTTGGAGAGGTGAAGAATGTTTGTCTTTTTGTTTTTGACTCAAGATGCCCTTCGCTACTACTCAACACCCACCACTGATCAGCATTCTGAAGTGGCCTCTCCCAAAAGTCCCTCAGACATCCAGGGTCACAGTGCAAACACGGAGCCTTTCGCCCTTCTGTTTCTGTGCACTTTGTCTGCAGACACGGTGGTAGGCTTGCAGGCTCCTCGTCCGGAGGATGTTTTAATGAGCTGGGCAAGCCCCAGTCAGCCCCCTTATGTGTCCTCGCAGTACCTGCCAAGCTGCCCTGCACCGGGTCTTAATGAAGCTGCTGCTGCTGCTGCTGCCAACAGGGAACCCTTGGCACTGCAATTTACACTAACAAAATAATGACATTATTTATGATCAGCTTATGTTTTGAAGGGGACAAACATCTCAGGCCTTAGAGCATAAACCACGAGGAGGGCAGAGTAGTGAACACGTTAATTAAATCTGGAAGTATTTGGACTGTGAAAATTTACTACAAACAACAATTAAGTTTTTTTTAGAAATGGGCTTTATGTTAATTGTCTTTTAAAATGCTAATTGTTTGGGCAGGTGTACGTAGTGAACAATTTGGTGTGTGTTTACTGTGTATTATAGACCCTGATTCAATGTCCGTTATAACACTTTCAGGGACCTCCTTCTGGTGTTTACTGGACATCGTGCCCATCAAGAATGAGAAGGGCGAGATGGTGCTCTTCCTGTTTTCGTTCAAGGACATTACTGACACTCATGGCAAAAATCATCATAGCGGCAGGAAGGAAGGTAGGAGAAGTAGACTGTATGCAGAGTACTGTTCTCAATGCTTGCTTGCTGTGTTCTGCGTGCTCATTCTATACCATTCAAAGATTTCTGAAAGAAATGAGACTGAACAGTATACACTCATGCTTTCTTACTCAAAGATCCCAATTTGCCACAATAAAGTGGGGCTGCCAGCACTGGTTATGTAAAAAGTGCCCCTGGAGCTGACAGTCCTCTCTGTGTGGTAGAGGACAAGAGACGGTGCAGGAAGAGCAGCAGCTCACGGCTCACAGAGGCCCGGAGGAGGGGGCGCACCATGCTGTACCACCTCACCAGCCAGTTCTCCAGGAGAAGCAAGAGCGAAGTCAAGCTGAGTAGTGTGAGTACTTATTCACAAACACACAGGGGTCTGCACAAACACAGCGGTAGCGTAATTGTAACTCATGCTGTCGATTAAATATCAACCTCTGCAGCCTGCTGAAAGTACACTGTTTAACTTCCACCTATCCCAGAATTAAGATGAAAAAGGACATTTCATAAAACTGTAGGGTACAGATTGCTTATTACGAATGAGAATTGACGAATACAGTTCCGCCAGTTTTTCGTCTTGAAAGCTGTTGACCAAATCTGATGGACAGGGCGTTGCACGGGGCATGAGGCATGAGTCAGAATTGGAGCGATAGACCTCACAATCATGTGAGGTGGCATCAGGCTGCTCCTCTGGCCAAGAAGCGGGGGACATCATTGGGCCAACCCACCTGGCCCCTCGTAGGCTCCAGTAAGCTCCCTAACCCAACACCCACCCCAGTGTGGCCTGCATTCGTCCCGCACTTTTGCTGTCACCTTGGAGCAGATGGTGGGATGGTGCTGCAAATGAGGCGCAGTGTCACACCTCCCCTCTCACAGTGTTGCCAAGGGGCTCCTGGAAAGTGCAGAAATACAGCACATGCATACAACCAATTTAATTTGTACTGTTCTGTTGTTCATGCGTTCGTAAACATCGATCAGTATAGACTGGCTTCGGACCCACAAAAAATTTGTCATAAACGCTGACCGATGTGTGGAATGAAGCAGAGTAGATGGGGAGGAACAAACTGGAAGACCAAACTGCTAGTTTGTAAATGTATGCACAGTGTACGAAATGTACAGAATATGTGGACCGGAACAGGGAGGACACCAAGGGCTGGCAGGAGGAGGAATCACTTAGAGCCAGTGGCACCTCCTGCTTCATCCGAGAGCTCCGTGTGTCATGGAACCATAGAGCGGCTCACAAACATACCTTTTCCCTTCGCTGGTGACAGTACTTTAATGCTTGTGTCTGTTAACATTCATACTGTATAGAATCGAGAGACAGTTGGGAATCTTACTAGCATTATTTGGTCCCAAGGGGAGTGACGTGATGATCGTTGCTGAATCACGACCTGAGCCATTGAAGAAATCCTGTGAGTAAGACGCAGGCTGTGGTTATCCGGTTGGATTTGTGTAATCTGCTCAGCTGAATTAGATTGGCATTCATGAAACCCGGCACAATCTGGCCATGGATCTAGCAGGGAAAGAAGAGGTTTCACATTTGCAAACAGCCCTGCGCTCATCTTGGGCCACCTGTGCATTTGCTAATGACGATCTGGTGTGATGGTCGGCTGCGTCGCTCCAGCGTCTTGCTCTTGAGGCCCTTTTGTGGCTGGTCTGGCCCTGGCATCTGCGCAGACCCCCAACACCTGTCTCTCAACAGCAGCATGTTGTGACACTGCGCTGGGCGACAGACGGGCCAGAGCAAAGGATGCTTAGGGATTTCCGGGTTGTTCCGACAGCCTCCCACCGAGGGCTCTTTACCGACACTTTTTCAGGCAGAAATATATTGACTGCTGCTTTTCTCTCATTAATGCACGACGATTCTTATTGTAAATGTGTTTGAATTCATATAAAATTGACTCAGTCATTTTCAAGGAAAAGCGTAAATAGAAGGGAACTAACTTTTAATGAGAAGGACAGCATGTTGCCCCTCAGTCTGATTTGCAATGTAGACAGTTTTAGGCCTCACTGATGAGTAGGTTTCTTGAACCTCAAAGATCTCTATCCACACCTGCTGGTTCCCAGTGAAAAAGAATTTAATGGCCAATAAAACAGCATAAAAGTTTCAGCAAACCGTCCCCATTATTTTCACTAAATTAAAAAAATGTTTTACCTGTTTTCTCCTTTGAAGGAGAACCGTTTTGAATATAGATTCCTAAAAACAGTGTGTGTCATTTTTCTTGTCTACTTATGTATCTTGGTCAGTCTGTGCTTATGCAGTATGTTTGCGTACATGTAATTCTATATTTTATGTGTCGAAGTCTGCGTTCTTCCTTCTGCACCAGGCTGCGTATGTACGCTTGTCCTTTCGGTCTCGTCTGTTTTCCACCTGATCCGTGTCTGTGCCCAAGCCCCGTCTGTCATTCTGTAGTGTCTCCTTGCATGCAAACTATTCTGCTCTCTTACTCTACTGCGGCATCTTAGCTAACCTGAGTTTTTTTCAGATTTGCAACTGAATTTGATTACGGGTATCTTTGACGGAGAGAGAAAAACAAACACTTCCAATTGCTGTGCAAACAATAGGCAGGAGAGAGATCTATGCATGGCCACAAATGCAAATGAAAATACAAAATGTGCTAATAGTACTGCAAAAGATATTTTGGATTTTCATTTGCATTTGTGATGAATTGAAGACTAGAATTAAGATTAGATTTGAATCCTCCAAACTGCCACGCTGGGTTTGTCAGAGTTGATATTGCACATTGCATCAAGCTTGTCACCAGGTAGGACTGTTTGAGGGGGGGGAAAAAGAGGAGAAAAGTGAGAATTTTACTTAAGAACAATGGCACTGCTCATTGTGTTGTTGTCACTTGTTGAACTCATGAAGGCCATTTTTGTGATGGCTTTAAATGAAGCTGAAGGCAGGGATGAAGGGGGAACGCCAGTGATGTCTGAGACACCTAAAATCTTTCCGAAGAAAATAATTGCTCTAGGATGTGAAATTTTGCCCTCTAAGGAACTTGAAGGTGAGATCCTAGGAAACCTTGACGAATGGCCATCAGCACTGAAACAGTGGGTAGTCAGCTTACGTGAAGAATGCAAATGTTAGCTGTTGACAGTGGTGACAGAGACAACTTGCATTTTTTTTTCCACCCGAGGTCGTTCCTCATGTCGCACTGCTTTCTTGTTATCTGTCACTCTGGACAAGGATAATGGTTTCACGGTATAAAACTTTGAATCTCGCTGCATGTTCTGTGAGTGTGGAAGCAGAATTTCAAAAACCTGAAACGCTGTCCTCCAACACGAAACCTTACCTACGAGAGTCGACGAGTTCCTTGTCCGCCACTTGCAATTCGTAGGATGGATGAGAATATCAGTGGGAAAAATGAGGTTTCCCAGATGTCCCCACCTACAGTCTGTGAAGTAAAATTCACCACAAATGTCGAAACAGGACAAAATAAGCACTTGTGCTACCCCAAATGACAAGTTTGTGGAAAACTGGAGAGGAGTTGCTTTTCCACCCAAAACAAGGAAAATGCATACCTGTCCCCTTTTGCAGAGTGGCTGTATACAGACTCCTCAGTTGTGGTGAAAAGACAAAACTAGATTTGCTGGGGAACGGTAACATCACAACTGCAGCCAGTAAAGGTCTGTGGGCACACAGTGAGCGTGGCAAACATCTGTGCCTTTGTCTCATTTTGTCGCTGTCTTTGCAGTCCCTTCTGCGACTAATGAATGAACAATAATAAGGAATATCTCGGAAAATAAACCAGCCAGAACGGCACTTCAAATGGTAGAAATGGCTCCGACACGGCCGTGAAAAAGCCGCCCGGTTACCAGTGCCTACGTTGTTGGGGGTGGTGACGTCGTGGGCCACGTAAGCAATCATTAACATCTCCAAAATGGAAAAAGATAGAAAGGTAGCGCTAACAAAAAATTAGGTTTTTTTTCTTTTGTGCTCTTTGTAGTGGGGCCAGCATCACGCAACCCACTGTGTGGCCAGTTTTAGAATTTGTCTGTATCTGCTATTGTATGGACATTCTGTAGAATTCAAAACTGAGAGGATGTCTGTGAGACAACAGCGCAGCCCACGCTTCCGTGGCCTGGTTTTTATTCCGGTAGCCATTAGTTGGTGGCCTCCTTGGGAACGGAGCCGTGTTGCCGCACAGCCTCCCTCTGCTCCTGTGTCGTCTCCAGTAACCCATTTTCCCGTGAACATGTCTGTCTTGACCTGCTTTCTATGCAGCTGCGAGCCTTTGGTTCAGTTCTTGCAGACCATTCACCTTGTAATACTGTCTGTGCTGGGTAGAAAGAGGTCCCTCCACCCTTCAGCACACATTTACTCTCCACAACTTCAACTGCACGAGAGGCGTATCTTCTATTTAAAGACATAGAATTTTCCATTAACAGCTCAATGCAGAAACGTGAAACGGTCTAATATAATAACACTAAATAGCATGATGGTTTTTCAAGACAAAAATGCTTGAAAGTCATCCTAACAAGTTAATGGAAAGGTTTGTTTTCCAGGCTTGACATGTATGGAGAAAAAAACATTTGAAAAAGCAGGGGTCTGCCATTTACCTTCATTGTAAACCGGCAATTCCCTTTCATTGGTGTTTCTGAGAGATTCCAAGGAAGCCAAAGCAGTATTTGAATTTGCCTGGCATTAGAGAGGTCACTTTGAGCCCTGTTCACCTTCTCTCTGATTGCCGCTGGCCGCCAGATGATTAGAAAAACACCCAAACCGTGTGACTGTCCTCCCCCCAAGTCGCGAATGGCAACATTTGATCTTTGCACATCATTAAACGTCTGCAGCTCTAAAACCAGCCGATGGTGAGCAGTTCAAAAGTTGTCTAGCCAGGCTTTTAAACGGTCCCAATCATCATGTCACCAGCAGGTTAAGTCAACACACTCTGCTTAGATGTGTCAGCTTCTCTCTTCCTTTTCCTCCTGGGCTTCCTGTCAGTGATTCAGGCAAAAAACAGGAGTCTGGAATCAAGAAGTTACCTGGAGAGCAGAGCCAGGCTCCATTACTGCAAATGGCTTAGTTTTGTGTGTTTTGCTCATAACGGCAAATCTTTGCCGTAAATGACTGAGAAGCTGAAAACAGACGCATAACAACACAGATGGGGTTTGTCTCCCTGTGGCTGCATCACCCCTGAACCCCCCCAGGGTGCGACTGTCACTCAGTTTTTGGATTTTCCTTCCAGGCAGTGAGACTCCCAGACTTAAAGGCTCATTAAAGACAGTTTCCATAAAAATAATACTCGGCGGCTGTCAGAATACACCCAGGCAAAATTCTTTTTCATACTTTACTACTCTGTCACCTCTACCTTCTTGCCAGGTGCTAAGCCAATGGACTTGCCTTGTGATGAGTGGCAATCTACTCCGTCTACACTGGGCAGTTGGCCATTGTTCAAGATGCAAGTAGGCCTGAGTGTCTCCTTAAATAAATATTACATGGCAAACTGTGCTAAATGTTCTACATCTTTACCTGATGTTTACACCTCTATCTTTTTGACATTGCTCTCCCCGATAACTTGATGTTTACTATTATTGTTTTCATTTTTTTGCTGATACAGAAGCAGTGTGATGGCCATCCCCATGTTCCTTCATCGTGTTCACATACTTGGCAATCTCATTAATAGTACTGACATTTTCCTAACAGCACTGATGGGCTGGCTTGGGGGGGGGGGGTCTCTTCCAGGATGTGTTTGAGAAGCCCTCCCTCCCGGAGTACAAAGTGGCCGCGGTGCAGAAGTCGCGTTTCATCCTGCTGCACTATAGCATCTCCAAGGCGTTGTGGGACTGGATGATCCTGCTGGCCACCTTCTACGTGGCCGTTACCGTGCCCTACAACGTGTGCTTCACCGCTTACGATGACCTAGAGACGACTTCTCGCAGCACCATCGTCAGCGACATTGCTGTGGAGATGCTCTTCATCCTGGGTGAGAGAGTCATGGGTAAAGGACAGCAAGGCTAATGCCAGATAAGAACTTTTTAATATTAAGTTGCAGGCTTACAACCCCAGAAGGACGCTGCTGTTTTTGTTTTGCTGTGTAATGATCCACCATTGTAAATATGTAGGATATTAAAACACTGCAAAAGAACATTTTCTGAGAAAAATGTGAGTAAGACTGATTTGTTTTATTTCGAGCAAAAACTAAAGATACTGACCCCTTTGCGTGGACGCGAACGATATGTTTGTATATGTGTGCGTGGAAGACTCATTCACCATGTTTACATTTGTTCAAGCTACTCTATAAGCTACTGCTGAATTAATTTAGCGTAACCAAAGTGCAATTTGTCGTAGACATCATCCTCAACTTCCGCACTACCTACGTGAGTCAGTCCGGCCAGGTGGTGTATGACGCGCGGTCCATCTGCATCCACTACGCCGCAACGTGGTTCTTCGTGGACCTGATCGCAGCGCTGCCCTTTGACCTCCTCTATGCATTCAACATCACTGTGGTAGGTGTTCACACATTATGGTAATATAAGAGCAGGAACATGTGAGGTGTACCATTATTGCAAACTTCTTACCTTAAATAATTTATTTTTATTTTCATTTTCTGTGGATAAATTTGTTTCCTGTATGTGGTACATGACTTTTTTGCTTCAGTTAATTTCCATACACCTCAGTAATGCGAATCTGTTTACATGTATGAAAGAAAAGCAAGGCTGAGTATTTGTTTTATTTGAAATATGAGAGCTTTTTCACATTTCCTCCATGTGGATGAGAAATTATATTTCTCACCGGCTTGTTACGGTTTTTCTTTTTTAGAAAACTCGATACTGTCTGGCACTAAATCCTTCCCGGAATGCCAGATATTTCTTGCTTTTAAAGCTTTTTATGTGAAAATTTTTATTGCAGATTCAGCTGAGTTGGTGACAGTGAATTCATTACACATGGGGGTTGTAATTAAGTGTGTGACGCAGGTAAACCTGAGTTCCCCAGCTGCCTCACCCTTGTCGTCAGCGTAGAAACCCGGGGCTGATACCCGTCCCCATGTCTTCCTGCAGACGTCTCTCGTGCACCTGCTGAAGACGGTGCGGCTGCTGCGCCTATTGCGGCTGCTGCAGAAGCTGGACCGATACTCGCAGTACAGCGCCATGGTCCTCACGCTGCTCATGTCTATGTTCGCCTTGCTGGCGCACTGGATGGCCTGTATCTGGTATGTGATTGGCCGCAAGGAGATGGAGAGCAACGACCCTGTCACCTGGGACATTGGTGAGGGCATGAAGGCTGAGGATCAAAGGTCATGTGACTGTTTTGCATCCTCTACTGGGACAATACTGAGAGGCTGATCAAACTGAGTAGCTTAGCCAGCACATAACTAGAGAAGAAAGGATTGCGGTTTGCAGCTGTCCCAACTAAATTTTCTTTATTTAAGTGCACATTAAGACAAGCTAAATCTTATCTGAAATAATGCCACGCCTGCTTTTTGCAACAACTTTTGCAGTTCCATGTTCATAGAGTGTATTGGCAGGGGCTCTGAAAGAAGTGTTTCAGTTTACTGCTGAGACAGTACAGTTACTATGATCCATCCTAAGTGCTTTAGTGTAAAGTGTTGAGCCGATTGTCTCATTTGATTTCACGAGTTGAGAAAATAACTATAGATGCTGTCCCCTGCGGTACTGATTTTTAACTGTTTTTTAAGTGAATATGACTCTGTTAAACAACAGTAGCACCATGTGCTGAAGGATGTGTGGTCTTGGGAACTGCATTACTATGGTGACTCTCTCACCCTCAAACCTTCCCACGTGTCCAGCTATGCCCGTTTGTGTGTCCCTCCTCTCAGGGTGGTTGCATGAGTTGGGCAAGAGGCTGGAAACCCCCTACACCAACAGCACGTTCGGGGGGCCCTCACTGCGCAGTGCCTACATTGCTGCTCTCTACTTCACCCTCAGCAGCCTCACCAGTGTGGGCTTTGGTAACGTGTGTGCCAACACAGACGCCGAGAAAATCTTCTCGATCTGCACCATGCTCATTGGGGGTGAGTCCTCACCATTGCACACTTTGTGTAGGGAGATCACCGACATCTGAAAACGTATGACCTTTTCCCCAAACCTTAAAACCACAGTCACAGCACTCCTGCTGTACAGGACTGAGCCAATGCTGTCCTCTTCGCCCAGTTCAGGCAACGTGGCCCTGTGTTAAACAAGGACGACATGTTGGTGTGTTTGGCATAAGAGTGATCTGGTACAGGGCAGTGGAGCACAGTGTCTTTCAGTTAACATTATAGTGCAAACAAAAGAATATCCATTTCTGCTGCTGGCAAAACCTGATCCTTGTTCAGCTCTGGCCCTTTCCTCAGGTTTACCTTAAACATGGTTGACCTTCAAAGAGCAGTTAAGTCTGCTTTCATTTTCCTTCCTCTGTATGTGGGATGTGCAGGTCTTCAATCTTCTTCTTAAATGAATTCTTTGTGTTGACGCACTGAAATGTAGTCTTGTTTTCCTGTTGTGCATCTCAATCTCAAAAGCCTTTGAGCATTTTTCGGACAAAAGGACTGAAATTCACCAGCCCTAATGTCAGCCTGTAGCTCAATCATTCTGCAGCAGCCCTTCCCCCAGACCCCTAGGTGAGTGAGGGATGGTTAGCTGTGCAAAGTCTGACCGAGAGACTTCTTCTTCAGCCCTGATGCATGCGGTGGTGTTTGGCAACGTGACTGCCATTATCCAGCGCATGTACTCACGCCGCTCGCTGTACCACACGCGTATGAAGGACCTGAAGGACTTCATCCGTGTGCACAGGCTGCCCCAGCAGCTCAAGCAGCGCATGCTGGAGTATTTCCAGACCACCTGGTCGGTTAACAACGGCATTGATGCCAACGAGGTAAGAGCTTCTCTTCCAGGAGAACTAAAGAATAGAGCAAAAACCACAACACAGACTGGAAAAAGACTAAATCAAACCACATGCGTCCTAAATATGACCCAATCTCATTTTTTTCTCCTTCATTTATTTAAAAAAGGCAAAGTGTGAAGTTTATTTTTTTCATCAGCTGTACCTGACTGATCTCCTCCAAATACACTCCTTGTCACTCTGTGACCACATATAAATATCAGTTTTTCAAAGCTGGAACAGGTCACTGAAAAGTGAAATGGCCCAAAACAAATTGCAGTCACCGATTCTATAGTTATCAGCTCAAATGAAAATGAATCAGCAGTTCTGCGACTGAACGTTTGTGCTGTTTTTGTAATTTCTGACTAATATTTTTTATTTTATTCATTTATTGTTTTAGTTTCCTCTGGTTTTAGATCATGTTAGTTTGCAATTCTGGCAGACCTTGATCTGCAGGTTTTGATTCTGTCTTGTTCCTCAGACTTAACTCAGTCATTTAGGATACGATGGGACCTCACTGATCCCCTTATTGAGAAATTCTCTATACAACAGCCGAACACATAGGACACATAATGCAAGGCACTCGTAAAATACATAACAGTAAATAAATAAGGAAAGCAAAAAACTAAAATAAATAACTAATAAATCCCAACAGTAGTAAATGCAGCCTAATCATTTACGGGTCCGTGTGTGGCGCTATGGAGGTGGAGGGCTCTTTTTCAGAAGGACCTCCACAAGCGCTTCTTAGTGTACCTAGGTTGAATGACCCAGTGGCTAAAAGAGCTCACAGAACTAATCATAGGCATTATATGTACTTGCATGTTTCCCTCAAAATGCGACATCGAATCGGGCATTTTCTGGATGATGATGGTGATAATGTATAGGTGTATGTGTTTTCACGTGTACATTATCATCAACCTGATGTTGCATACCAACTTAGAGAAAGCCTTCAAAGAGAAGCCAGCAAACATGAGGCCTGCACATCAGCTGCGGTGGGTTTTATGTGGGCCTCCACACAGCTGAAGCCGTGTCTGCGCTTTGCAATGCCCAGCTCCTGCATGACTTTCCCGATGAGCTGCGTGCCGACATCGCCATGCACCTCAATAAGGACATCCTGCAGCTGCCGGTGTTTGAGTCTGCCAGCCGGGGCTGCCTGCGCTCCCTCTCGCTGCACATCAAGACCTCCTTCTGCGCTCCTGGCGAGTACCTCATCCGCCACGGGGACGCCCTGCACGCCAACTACTTTGTCTGCTCTGGTTCTCTGGAGGTGCTCAAGGACGGCATGGTGTTGGCCATCCTGGGTCAGTTGCATCGGCCAGTTTTCCTGTCTACGCACGTTAGCCGTAGCAGAACAGAAGCGTATATCACTGTGTTATATAACTTGTTAGTTGCACCACAGAGATTTTAAAAGTAACTTGCAGTTTAATTTATTTATAAAACTCTGAAAAAATTCGGGCTGAGTGTGTTACTCTAAAGCATAATGAACATTTAAACCATCGACCTTCAAGTTACAAGTCCAGTGTTCCTGAGCATCGTGCAACTTAATATCAGTGAAAGATTTACTCAGGTTAGAGAAGCTAAAGAAATTTTATTATTTCATATTCCATCTAAAATTGTGCCTTTAATAGCAGATGTAGTAAACTATGGAAATATAATTTCCTGTATGTCGTATAGTAGCTGCTAGTAGGTTGGACCTGCTTTCTCGCTTTCTGATGATGTTGACTTCCTCCAGGGAAGGGCGACCTGATTGGGGCGGACCTGCCCGCACGTGAGCAGGTGATCAAGACCAATGCGGATGTGAAGGCCCTGACATACTGCGACCTGCAGCACATCAGCGTGCGAGCCCTGCGCGAGGTGCTCGAGTTGTACCCCGAGTATGCGAGCCGGTTCTCGGCTGACATCCACCACAGCCTTACCTACAACCTGAGGGAGGGCAGCGAGGCTGAGGTGAGGCTCTGACAAACGCACTCGCTCGCGTGCACACGCATACGTGACCAACGAACAGCAAGCCATCTCTGAAGAATGCCGGCAGCACACGCGCTCCGTGATGCGAGCCTTCTCACGAAGAATACTGCTGATGTGATGTTTTAACCGTAGCAAAGTTTTAACCGTTTATACAGCTGGATTTTTAAGTGGTATGTTTGGGGTACAGCAGCCGTAACCATCTATTCAGATGTTTGTGTCCCTAGCCACTGCAGGCCTCCACAGCGTAAACACAAGTGCACTTCTCGCTGGTTTATTCACATGCAGAATGCAAAAAATGTGCACACTCATGCTTTGCTTCATATATTAACACATTCAATTAGGTTAAAACCGCAAAACCTCAGAAGTGCAGTCAAGCTGGAAGCTGATACTCCTAGAGGTAGAGGGAGGTACGTGGCTGGAGGCTGCTGGTCTGCCCTACTGGACACACAATGTTGGGAAGGGATTGAGGAGGTCCTCAAACCCATGTGGACCAGTCTTGCTTGTGACCTGCTGCTTGGCCGTCTCTAGCACGGCCCTGAGGGATGATCACAAGAGACAAGGGACGGCAACACACTTGCACAGTTCCAGCTCTTATATGGAGGCACACAGGAATTCAGCGATCAGTTTATTATTTTACAGCCCATATATCATCTCGGCTTTTTCAGATAGCCAAGCCAAGCTTGTTTTGTGCCGTTTAGTACACGTGTAAGGTAGTATGGAGATTACAGCCAAAGCCAGAGAGCCCCTGCAGAACAGGTAGCTATAGAGGAGGAACGTAAATAAAATGTCCTATAATGCATTCGTTACACATTTGTCATCGAAACCTCACCCACTCTCTGTTGTTAACAGCATGCGGGGTCCAGAGCCTGTGCCAGAAGCACAGGCTGCCAGGCTAGGAAGGGCACATCCTCGACGGGGCACCCATCTGTCACAGGGTACTCGCACACATTCGGTCAACAGAAACCTCAATTGCGTCATTTGTTGACCAGTTTGGACTTTATTTACTTGTGTCAGACCTGCGTGGAACACTGCTGTTTCTGCAGATCAACCTCCACACCTCTGATTTTTGCAGCCCTGCTAAGATGGAGTATTTCAAAGCCCTCTATATCAGAACTATAAATGCACTGTACAGAGTCCGTGTGGGGACCTCGCCTGTCTTTGTCACCGTTCGGCTTCCTGAAGTCAGCTGCCAATACTCTCTGATTCACACTTTGTAGGAAAGGGGTTTTTGTTTGATTGCTTCTCGTCCTGATTCATGCACAGAAGACGTTGTTGACCTGCCGTGCGATTTGCGTAGAAAATGAGTAGAACTGCCTGATACAATTTGCAGAGGGAATTGAAAAAGGGATTGCAATTTAAATTAGATATCCCCGATGAGGCAGCAATGGGTCTTCAGAAGGACAGTGACCTGGAGTCTTTTAAACTAAAGTCTATTCTCTCCTTGCTGAGAAAATGCAAATCATCAAAAATCCCTGTAATGTGGTCTTTAGTTTTTGGGTCATCAGCAGTAATGTTCCAGACGCTTCCATCTGCTAACAGTGCAGGCTGGCGGTAGACCAGGCTCACAGCGGAGATATGACAGAATGAGGAATGACTGTGCAGTAGCCGTGCACTCTCTCTCTCCTGCTGAGCTCTTGCTTAGCTCCTTCAGGCTTCCAACCAGCAACAGCACGCACAGTACAATGTGGTCCAGAGTCAGCGCTGTGTGAGAAACCTCTTTGTCTTGTTTACTGCAAACCTTTGCCTGAATACTACATAAACAAATTAGCTTGTGTTATTTTCGCAGTGTTGCAATGCTGCTTTCCTTCAGCTCTTTCATCTTCTTGACATGCGGTCAAGATGTAATGGGATTACACTGGACATTTGCTGGTTACAGCTTTTTTTAAAACTTAAGTGTGTCAGTGTATGAGGCTTTTCTGCTTAACCAGCACTGGCCCGTTGTCTTTCTAGGGCTTGACAAGGTTTTCACGGTCACCCAGGCTCCCCCACGTAAGTCGCGCGCCGTCACTCTTCAGCTTCGCTTTTGCCCCTCTGTCCTGACCGGGTGACACAGCAGCACTCGGTGAATGGCTCTGTGTGTACAGCACACCGGCTCCTCCTGCTATGGACATTCAAGTTAGTTTTACAAAGGTGCAAATATTTTCCAGTTTTCATTGTATTAATCTCCTAGATACTTTGCTCCAAAGCAATTACTATGTTGTATTTGACTTGCAGTATTAACCACACCACAGTAAACTCCCTACAGTTACTCACTCCTTACACAGCTAATCAGTGCTGCGTACACACACACACACTCTCTCTCTCTCTCTCTCTCTCTCTCTCTCTCTCTCTCTCTCTCTCTCCAGGACACACAAACACAGTCCACGCAGTTCGAGTTGAACCCACATCCTCTCACACTATCTGGGTGCTGTGAGACAACAGTGTTTCTACTGCTCCAGTAATGGATCATTTTGCCTCTCTGTCCTGCCCAGCACCACATGGACCACGGCGGGCACCCCGAGAACATGCTCGCATCTGTCCGCGAGATGGAGGACAAACAGGAGGACTACTTCCACCTGTCTCCGACCTCTAGGTGCCGGAGAAACCTCGTGGTTCCGACGCTGAGCAGTCCTGTGCGCCGCACCTCCCTGGGGAGTCTGCTGGGAGACGAGCTGCGCCAGTTCAACGTGCTCCGCCGCTGCCGCTCCCCTGTCCGGGGCTGCCGAGCCCGCAGCCCCTCCCCCAGCCAACGGCACAAGGAGGGGAACCAGAACCACGCAAACCAGCGCGCCCCTCCTACGCCCAATTGCAGCGAGGCGGCCAGTGGCCGCAAACCCTACAAGCTGCTCATACCGTCTCTCAACTGCTTCGGCCCTCCAGACCTCAGTCCCAGGTACTCGCCAATCGCCCGCGATGCAGCAGCCTGACGACGGTCCGGGTGTGGAGCTGAGGCACCTCAGCTCTACCCCTGAAGGACCGGACTCGACAGTCCACCTTAAGCCAGTGGAATTCAGTCCTTACATGCACCACGTTCCAATAAGCTGAGTTCACCTGAGTGTTAATACCTATCATGCCCTCGTGGATCAGCTGGCGATCAGTGTGGATGCGTGTCGCGCTCCAGTCTACGTTTTTGGCATAGAGTACAACACAGTCCTGCCCACCACGCGGGACATGGTTTTTATGTGCGTAGTCCTGTAGTAAACTGAATAAAGTTTCGCAGTATGTTACGCCGCAGTACGGTTTAGTCCATGCAGTACAACTCCGGAGCACAGTGTGATACACACAGTGTGAACTTTGATCTCTGACAAAGTCTAAACATTTTACTCCTATAGTATTTCACGTGGTGTTGAAAAGAAAATCCAGCTGGTGAACGTTAAGGGAGGTGAGATTCGGCTTTGTGCTCAGGCGTCCTTCTAAATCTAAAAAAGAGCTGACCTGTAGGGCACTGACAGGATTCAGGTGGAACTTGTAGCTAAGGGGGATGGAAGAGGAGATAGACTCAGTCCAGCATGACTCACTGGCCTCTGTTGTTACTGTTTTTATGTTATGTACAGTTTTGTGCATAAAATGAAATTTGAACACTTGAGCTGTGATTTCCAGAGAGAACCCTGCTGGAGTGCCGGCAGCAGGAGGCCACGTGGGGTTTGTGACCCTAACCGGGCTCGGGGGGCTCTGTGTGTCATCAGTAAATAAAATGGACTGGACTCACATGCTGGATGGACAGCGGTTGCTGTACCTGTCAGGTTCTCAGAATCTGAGCTCCTTATCGGAGCCGTTTGTCTCCTCCGCCTTCACTAACCGAGGCTCGGCCGTCTCCTGCCCTGCGCAGGGTTGTCGATGGGATCGAGGACAACGTGCAGACGTTTCACTTCGGCGTGGAACGGAGCGGCACCAAAGCTGCCGGCGGCGCCCGGCTTGACAGCAGCCAGGCTGCAGGTGAGCCACCCCCCGTGGTAACAGTCGGGGAGGGGAAGGGAGGTTCAGAGTCAGGCAATCCTGTGTGCTTTACCTCAACCCCCCCTTTCCCGTCACCTTTCGCAGACCCCAGTCAGCTGACCGCCACCCTGCTCGTAGGGACAGAAGAGGTGAGACAAAACATCTGTCAGCTCAACAAAGAGGTATGCAGGGGTGTCCTTTGCGGCACAAGCTTTCTGTTTTTAAACTCCTTAGTATTTAGAGATTTAAGAGGGAGCAGATGATGGCTGAGGCAGAGGGACAAGGCAATAGTACGGTTCCCTGGTCAGATCTCGGGGGAAGACATCACTGATTTCTTCAAAAAAACAAACAAAAAAAAGAAAACGTTGGGTGGACAGGGTTTCTCTTTGGCCCCTCAAAAAATCTTTGTTAATGTGTCATCATTTATTTTATGGTAACAGACTAATCCCCAAAATACAGTAGCAGAAAGAAAAATGCTGTTTAGGAGCTTTAAGTATGAGCCTGGCTATGTGTCGGAAGGATGCTTGGCGTGCTGTTCGCAGGAGGTCTCGCACCTGCCGTCAGGTGAGAATGCTGGGCCCCTCGTAGAGACAGAGATGGAGGAAGTGGAGGGGGGGGTGTAGGAAAGCAGCTCCTGCAGGGCGAAAATAGTAGGGTGTGTTTATATGTATGCGTGTGATTGACAGCTGGGCGGGGCCAGGCATTTGGTCAAATACTTCCCTCCTGAAATTGCTCCTTTACATCAAAAAGCTTCAGTATGTGGGTGTTTGAAGGTGATGAGTGTGTGGTTCTCCTGCAAGTGACACTGCGGGGCATCGGTTACGTATCTAGTTCAGCCCTAGAACAGGAGCTGAGTTCCTGGACACAAATGGGAGGCTGGATCTGAAAGAATTGGGCGATTATTTAGCACACAATGTGATGCCGCTGTAATACAGCTAAATTTGTTGCAGGAGTGCTGACACAGGGATGTTTATAAAAGAAAAAAAAACGTCCAGGTCCCTCTTCCATCCCCCTGTTTCCTCCTCCTTTACTCTACTTTCCGTCTCTCCATCTCTATTTCTTCCTCTCATTGTCCCTCTGGGGTTTGGGAGGCTAAAAACAGCCCATTCCTGACATAGTTGTGGAGCGTCAGGTGTAATGTGGGGGGCTGCGAAGGGGCAGGGCTTCAGTTTCCTGGACAACAGCAGAGACTTCATGTGCTGCCACTGCATAAAATAAGAGCGAGGTGGTACCGCAAGAGGTTCGGCGTGACATGCAGGTGTCCAAGTTTCTGCCTCAGTTCAGGGTGATTTTAGTGTTCAGTATGGGTCCCCTGAGGTGTTTGTACATTTATGCTGAAAGACCTTCCACAACAGGGTCTTGGTTAATAATTGGTCTATTAGATGTGCAATAAGGGATGTCCTGCACCATCGGTTCTCCTTTCGTCACCTTCTTTAAGCTACATGAGAAGTGTCTTGTCTTCTCCGTATCCTTTGCTTTAGATGAGCCAGTTGAACCAAGAAGTGTCCCAGCTGACCAAGGAGCTTCACCACATGATACACTTTCTGCAGGCCCATGTAGCTGTGCAGCACTACACCTCGACCCTCTCCTCCTACCCCTATGGGGTGCATGTGGTCTCCAACCCTGGAAGCAGCAGCAGCTCAGCCCACAATGTGCCTCCCAGCCTCCACCCACCCCGGGACCATCCTGCCGGAAGGATGTGGAGCTACGGTGGACCCCACGGGAGCGCCAGCCAGTCCCGAGGGATAGTCATGTGCCAGCAGGTAGAGGTGGAAAACTGTCATTTGGTGGAGCACCTCCATCACCCAGCAAGCCCCACGTCTTGCCTGAAGACACCGTGCTTCTCCCCTGGTCCTACTGCACAGGCGCGGTATGGAATGAGCGCGGCTGCCCTTGGCAGCGTCCCGGTGAATTTGAGTCATTCCCGCCCAGGCCTCGCTCATCAGCCCCCTGTAGGCTGTAACACCACCCCCACTTCCTCCCTGACAGACCCTGGTGGGCCCCCCCACATTCACCTGTCCACAGTACCCCTGTTGCACTCTGTGGCCTCAAAGCAAAGTGACCAGACGGTCAGTTCAGGCTCCGTTCATCTCCTGGACACGTGCAACCCCCCGGACGCTCACCCGCCGTGCCCTTCTCTGTCAGAATCTGTCACCTCGCAGCACTCCAGCCTCTCCAGGCAGGACACCTGTGACACGGAGCCCTCGCTGGGGGACTCTGCTGGGTTTGAACATATCAGTCTGGAGTGCCTGCTGAGTGAGCAAGGCTCCCTGGGACGGAGGGGCAGCGAGACCCCGAAGTCCCGGGGCTCCAGCGTTGGCGTCCAGACGTCAGACACGGAGCCCTTCTGCTGCCTTGACGTGGCGGACTAGCTGCAGGGGGCCGGGGCTGCCGTTCACCTTCGTCCCGGACGGACAGACGCTGTAGCACCCTGTGCTCAGTATGGGGGGCATTTGCCCCTTTCTTATCCTCACGGGACTTTTTCAACAGCGATTCCTCTATGCAAAACAAGAGCAGTTAGTTTCCCGCGGGTTGGTAAGCGTGAGGAGATCCACACGGCAACATCTGTCTAACCGATGAACACCAACATCCCCTCTTGAGGCTCAAATGGAGGGGCAACTTGAAGCTTTTCTTGAAAATCCCTTTTGCTTTAAAGCAAATTATTATTATTATTATTATTATTATTATTATTATTATTATTATTATTATTCAGGCGGGTTTGTTTCAGTGGCACCGAAGTACAGAGTAAATGATGTGACCCGAGACGAGCGAGTGAGTCAGAGATGCTGCGTCTCCCTCCCAGCCCACCTGTGGGACACAAACGCTACGCTGGTTGTTGTTCTTATCTTTCCTACAACGTGGTAAAGATTCTCTTTTTTTCCTAAGGAAAACCTGTCCACCTCAAGTGTTTCCTCTCTGAAGGGTTAGCAACGTCCTGAGAAGACGGGCGAGGCTGCGGAGCCGCTCGGCCCGCCAGTCGCTGAGAAGGGACCCGGCGCGCGGCCGTTTGACGCCCGCCACGGACCACGCGGTTCCCCTGAGCTGCCGCTCCTCTCATTCTGCGGGGTCCACGTCCTCCTGCGCTGGGGGTGGGAGGGTTGAGAAGATGGAGCAGAGCGAGCGGTGGCGGGGGGTACACAGACACGCACTCGTCGCGAGCGGCTTCACCGCACGACACGTCGGGCTGCGGCGTGGAAAACTGCAGCCGTCCAACCGTAGTTTGGCAGAACTGTAAACACAATTTTCATATTTCCCCCCCGAACTAACATATCATTTCTCACATAATGGCTGGTGACAGCGGCGTTCTGGAATGTTCTTTGTTTGCCGCCATAAACAGCTCGGCTTGAGGCTCGCCGATGCACATTGTTTGCTCGCTCTTCGCCCGTGTTGTGTACAGTAAGTACAGTAGTGCGGGGGGCGCCCCCCACAGGGGTCGCTGAGAGACCCCGATGTCACGTGAGCAGCGACTCCCGTTCTGTCCGTTTCTGCGCTTCTTCACCAAAGTTCGTTACACAGCAAACATTTATTTAATGTGAAAAAGTCGCTCAATACTGAAGGCATGAATGACGAAATGTTTGTACGAATCTAAAGTAAATCACTGACGGAGCTTCTGGACACGATCAAATGTAGCTTGAAATGGATGTGAGATGCGCTGAGCGAGAAAGTCGTCGTACGCAAACCGATGTTTTCCGCTGCGTCTCTGCAGGTCGCCGTGGCGATGGGCCGCGGTGTCGCTGGGGGTCTCGCTCCGGTCGCTTCCTTCTGGCAGCTGCTGTCATCTGCTGACACGTTTCCACGTATTTCCGTATTGTCACTTATTCTCTGGGCCACAGTGGAGCGTTTCCCCCTCTTTCTGTCTGTTGAGGAGAGTGGGGGGGGGGGCAGGAAACTGCAGCTACTGCTGGTCCCACAGGGCTGCAGCAAGTGGCATGAAAACCGGAATGTTCCACACGGGCCTTTACATTATAAGCATGTGAATGAAGTATAATATCGATTATAAATAAAACATCTACTTTATTAACCTCTGACTCCTGTCCTTGTTCAGTGGGGGACAGCCCTGTGTGTGTGTGTGTGTGTGTGTGTGTGTGTGTGTGTGAGAGAGAGAGAGAGAGAGAGAGAGAGAAGGTCTTTTAGACCCCATTACCACAATGTTACTGCGCTGTTGTGACCACGGGGCCCCATGCAGAACTGCTGCCTATGTGGGCAGAGTAACATCTGCTCCCTGTCAGTCAGCTGCATGTCTGAGGTGCAGAGCTTCTCCACCGCCAGCAGTTGGAAGGCTGGACCTTCAGAGGGGTTTGCTTTGGACAGCAGACCGGCACACAGGCTCTCACTCTGTTTTTACTCTAACAATAATGTGGGAGCAGGAGGAGAGACGAGCTGAGCCTGGGAAACCCCTTGCGAAGGTCCTTCATCTCGGCCGCTTCTGGAGCAGCGGGCGTCTCGCCACCTCCGCTGCACGACTGGATGTGGGCTTGATCTCCACTTGCTGTGAAGCGAGAAGATAGAAAATCACTTTGCAGAGATGTCTTAAAAAAATTAAAATAAAGCAACTTAATTTACAGAGAGGACCATTCAGGTGGAAGAAGTTGACAATCTTCTATCCCTAAATGCCACTTGTCCCCCTGCTTCGTAGGATTGTTATCCTGTGCGGCCCCAAAGCCCCACAGGCTGAAAATGAGCAGCTGCAGGAAGGTGTGCAGCTCTAGTTGGCCAGGAGGGGGCGCAGCATTGTGGGGGTGAGAGTCACATAGGAGCAGACAAAGTGCAGCAAAGAAAATGTGAGGAAGCTTCTCACCCCCCCGGTTCCTCTCACAGCCCAGCAGTGCAGCGCCACCCACAGGATTCACACACAGACTGCGCCAGGGAACCATCCAGACGAGCGTTTGAACACTATATATTAAGGGGAGGTCAGAGATGATAGTGCGGGTCCAAAGGCCTGGATTTATTGTTCTACTAGATGTTTATGTTTTTGTCTTGCTGGGTCTTTTTACCATCCAGCTCCAAACTGCCACACAAGGAGTTGTTCGCTCTTCTACACAGAAGAAGCCTCGACTCATTATTTGTTATTTATTGGTTATTTCTTTATTTTGCACCTCCTGTTGTGTGTGATTTGTTTAAGCTGCTTTTTAGATCAATTCCTCTGCAGGGACTAATTATTTCCTATTAATGAATAAAGTTATTTCATGTCCTGCCTGTGCTGCTGATATGCAAGTGCTGGTGTAAAGTGATTCGGCGCCCTCTTGTGGCGCAGTGAGGAAAACACAAGCTGTGCTCATTACCCGCATCACATGACTTTAGCGTTTCCTTCATCTTACAGCACGGCTAATTTCGTGCAGTAGAAGCCTCGGCTACAACTGTAATAATAAATGACTCTACCATAAAAAACAGCTGAAGCTCAAAATAAATTTTAATGTATATAAAACAACGTCGGCTCTTTTCTCACGGTCTTAGAGCGCTTACAGTGTTCGCTGGTGGTCAGTGTTGGTCACTGGTGTCTTGGGGACTCGGCGGTGTTCAGTATTATTCACTAGTACTGGAGGTAGTTCACTGGTGTTCAGTGGTGTTCCTCTGAAGAGGAAGGGTTGAGGTCAGGGTGTGTGTTCTTCACGTTGACAGTAGTGTTTTCACAGTTTCTGCCCCCTGCATGTGATGTCCTGTCACTCCCCGATCACTGTCACACACTTCTCTTGTGAATTGCTGTGCAGCATCGCGGTGCACTGTTCTCTCTCTCATGTACACAGTGCCACCGTGTGTCACCGCATGACTCACATCCGGGTGTTTAATGGCACAGCTTGCAGACGTCAGCTTCGGCAGGTTGAACTTTGCTGTGAACTGTGTGGTGTGGAGTGGAGATGAACCCACATTGCAGGTGAACTGTATTCATACCTGCACAATTTAGCACATTTTGTCCACTGCTGTGGCCACACACACCTTCTCTCAGCTTCTGTGTGTGAATGTGTGTGTGCGAGTGAGAGAGAGAGTGTGTATGTGTGTGTGAGTGAGTGTGAGAGAGAGAGAGTGTGTGTGTGTGTGTGTGTGTGTGTGAGAGAGTGCAGCAGACACTTGTTTTGATCCACGTCTCAGTGACCCCCCCGGTCGAGTTGTTAATTTAAATGATTTCATGCTTGTAGTTGATTTTAGTAGAAAAACGGAGGTTATTCTCAGTTGTTTGTATCTTCTGAACATGACAGATCTTTAGTTAACTGCCATTTTTAACACACGGAAGGAAATGGTCGGGATGCAGGTTCTGAAGCGTGAAGGCGCCGCGACGCCGGACCGACGCGGCGCTCCGCTTTCTCTCACAGCGGCGACGTGAGGCGGGCGGCACGGCCGCAGGTGCGTCTGACACCTTTTCCCACCAACCTGCCGTCCAGGCCTGCGTGTTGACGCGGTTCAGCAAAACCAGGCTGTACGCAGGTGCAGGACGCAGGTCGACCTGCCGCTCGGTTGCCGGGCGCCCGCTTGCTTCACGGAGTGAGCGTTTGCGCGGCCGGAGCCGCTCGTCCAGAAGGTGCCGGAGTTTGTTCACCTGCGGTCGGCGTGTTTCTCCGGCACTGAGATGTACCTGGAGCAGGAGTGTGTCACCGTACTGCAGCACAGGGTGAAATGAGTTAGTTTACTGGGGGGGGGGGGGCAGCTCTTCACATCAGGTGACGTTACTGCACAGCGTTTGTGACGCAGTCCAAAACACACCGCCCCTCTCAGCCTGTCTCCCACTGCGGGGGGTCTTGTCTCGTCCTGTCATCGTCCTGGTCCCCGCAGCCGTGGTTCCGGCGACTACAGCCTCCCTCCTCCACAGGCTTTGGTGGAAACACCTACAACCTGTATTTCTGTGTAAAAATGTGTTGACTTTCAGCGACTCGTCCAAAATGGCCGACAGAGATGTCCCTGGAATAAAGCTGACCTCCCATGATGCTCTGCTGACGTTCAAAACCAGGTGGTCTCGCTCGGGCCGGAACGCTGCAAGGACCTTCAGCTCAGTTTGCGCCTTTTCAGCAGATGAAGGATAAACAGCGACGCCTGTTCTTACGGTGGGAATATTTAATGCACCGGACGATTCTAACTGTCTTACTTGAGCTTCCGTGGAGCAGCGAGGCCCGGGGGTCCGCTCGGGGAACACAGACCAGGTCCACCGGGCCGGCGCCGGGGAACAAGAGCTGCCGGTTGAAGCTGGGGATGCCGGGCGAGTTGGCGGTGGGCAACTGCAGCTCCACCTCCAGAGTACCAGGAGAACACCATGGGGGGTGTGCGTGTGCAGTTTCTGTGGCCCCAGGGGGGCCGCCAGTGCGAAGCTGCGCTTTCCGGGACAACGTGAGCACATTTATGTTGGTCTCCTGCCCTGAGGTTTAACGTGTGACCGTTGAAGTCGGCTGTAACCCGCTGCTCTCTGTTCCGGAAGGAAGCGCAACCGTTCGCCGACGACAACCCGCTGTTCGCAGAGACCTCGAACGTGAAGGACGTGTTCGTGGCCGCAGGTAACGTGCAGCCCTCCTTCCAGAAGAGCGCAGCTTTTGTCACGTCTTTACTAACACAGACGCGGCGTCTCTTCTGCTCGTCTTCACGAGAGGGGGGGTTGGTCACAGCTGCACTTTTACCCACATCAACCCAGCATCTCCTCAGCTTCTCCGCATGCGATGTGGCAGTTCTCTCTGGCTGCTTAGACAGCTCTTCTGTCCCCTGGACGGGTGTCACCGCCTGTCACTGAGCCGAAAACCTTTACATGCCAGTAAAGTGATAAAACAGGGACGCGTGACGGGAAACTTGCCGGAACAGCCGATTCAGCAGGACACGTTGGTCACAAGACCAGTCCAAACTTCAAGTCGTTCCACATCTTGTGACCTTAGATGCCCACAGACATCCAGTGCAAACATCTAATTCCTTCCGAACACGGACCAGTTCAGTGGAACATATGCACGATGAAGAACATCTTAGACAGCGGTGTGTTTCTGACCGCAGTGCAGGCTGGGTCTGCGTGAGAAACACAGACACGACGTGGACGTAACCCTGGACAAACTGTTGAGCAGGGTTAAAGGGTCGTGTGTGGAACCGACCCCCAGGAACAGCTGTTGAGGACGTCGCTCGGTCCCTCTCGTCTGTCACGTTTGACGGACAGGTCTGGTCACCTGCTTTGCCCTGAAATATGATCAGATAAACTTAGCTGTTTGTGCTGGTTTCATAAAACGCCCTAAGAAGGCAGTCGTTTGAGCGCGAGAACCTCGGAAGGACTGTAAACGGCTCCTGTCGAGCGTCAGGTGGGTCCAGTACGACTCAGAAGGAAAATAAGGAAAAATGCGGGATTGTTTCACAGAAACAGGGCTCAGTGCGGCGCTCCCTGCTGTGAAGGAGCTGTGGTGTCTGAGGTGAGGTGTGTGAGATGTTCCTCCTACCCGTCGTTTACGGACCGACCTTCACGCACAGGTGCAGTGATGAGTATAAGTTGACATTCATGTTTGAAAGTCGTTTGTTCTTTGCAGCCGTCAGAGACCCCCGGCGGCCCACAGGGAGCAGTAGCTACACCCGAGCGGCGCCGCTTTCTGTTGCTCGCGGTGTTTTTGGTGCGGCGCCCAGATTAAAGGCAACTCACGATCGGCCTTCGCCGTCTGCCTGTCCCCCCAGCCGAGAAATTGCCGAAAGCGGATCTGACAGGCAGAGCGGCAGCAGGAGGCCGAGGTCTGGCGGACCCCCACCCCCCCCAGAGGAAGGCAGCGCCGGCTCACTCCTCTGTCTCACACAACCTGTGTGCGGCAAGATGAAGGAGAAAAACCTCCTTCTCCATAATCCGCAGGTCACCTTTTCTGTTTCTCTGCTCTGACGGAGGGGTCAGGGGCAGGGTGGTGCCTTAACCGCGGCCCCCCTCCAGTAAGTTGATCTGAGGTGCAGCGCCAACAAAAGGAAGCAGAACGTGATGAAAATCAGCACTGAATAGTTATGAAAAATGCTTTTTCTGTATAAATAACTTGTTTTCTTCGTCTCACTGCTCTGTCAACGCAGCTCCTTCGTGGATGATCTGTTGCCGGTGTTACTTGTTCAGCTGTGCTTTTGGTTGCCCTGCTCACACTTTTCACAGGGCTTTATTTCTGCCGCACGTATCTGTCGGTTTAGTTCCGACGTGTCCACGGGAAGCAGCGGGGGGCGGCCGGCTGGCCGGTAAAGGCGCCTCTTCGGTCACTGATGGTGACGCCGCGTCGCCGCTGTGCAAAGGGACATTATTAATGGGCGGCGACGCTGCGTCCCTCCTCGCTTCAGCGGGGACATCGGTCCCGTGACAAACTACAGCCCAGAGCGGCACGGCACCCCCTGGAGGAGCAGCGCTACGTCACCTAGCAACAGCCCCCAGCCCTGCCCGCCTCGCCGCCTCTTTCACGGAGGTAATAACCGCACTGGGTCATTCTTGCCAATAGCGTGTTGTTTCAGATGAACGCAGAGGGACGGCGGATTCGATGTAAAAGTTACTCTGTTTTTACAACAGTCATTCCCAGCCGGAGGGGAAGGGGGGTTTCTGGTCCAGTTACAGTAGTGAAACCCAGCAGAGTGAAAAATACACGTCTGCACGAGCGATCGGCTCCGCCCAGCCAGGGTCCCTGACCGCTCCCCCCCTTCAGGCTGTGCGGGGGGTTGCGAGCCTACAAACACTCGCTCAGAGCAGCTGAGCTGAGGAGGGTCTGCTCTGGTCTGCTCTGGTCAGCTGTGTAGCCTAGTGGGTAAGGTGTTCGCCTTATGGTCAGGTGGTTGTGGGTTCAAGCCTGCTGTGTTATTATTTAACGGCCTTGTTTGCGGCGTCTGTAAGGGACCAGTCGACTTCACCCCAGTATTTCCCCACAGAGCCGCCGGTGCCTCGGGGGGGTTGGTGTTGGGTTCCTGTGGTTCACTGGATGTGGGTTCAAATCCTCTAATTTAACCTGTCTGTGCATCTCCAGCTTAGAAGGTACAACTGAGGTGTTTGAGCACCTGGTGTACGTGGGCAGTGCTGTGGTGTGACAGGTAAGGAGTCTGCCTCCTACCCACAAGGTCCTTGGTTCCGTTCTCAGCGAAGGAGGACCAGATACCTGAGCCTGCAGCAGCAGCTGATGGTGTGAGAACTGGTGGTNTAGAAGGTACAACTGAGGTGTTTGAGCACCTGGTGTACGTGGGCAGTGCTGTGGTGTGACAGGTAAGGAGTCTGCCTCCTACCCACAAGGTCCTTGGTTCCGTTCTCAGCGAAGGAGGACCAGATACCTGAGCCTGCAGCAGCAGCTGATGGTGTGAGAACTGGTGGTGTTTTGGGATGAGTGTGGGGACAGATAACAGTGGGGAGGGGGGGAAAACTGACCTTGTGGGGGGGCCTTTGTATCTTTATTACAACTGACCAATAATGTAACCTGTACATTTTTAAGTTCCCCCACCCCACACACTACTATAGCGTCTTGGCACGCACACCAGTGACTCACTGGAGATTTGAACCCCACACCACCTGCTCCTAAGAGCAGCAGCTTGACCACTGCACTACAGAGTAACTGTGGTTTCTGAAGCTCTTCGTTGTCATCTGTTGAGTGTGAAAAGCGTTCAGTGGCAGAAAGTTGAGGCGACAAAGCCAAAGGTTTTAGGGTCACAGAAGGCAAACTGTACAGCCCCTCAAGAGGGAATTGAACCTCCAACCTATACAGCAGCAGGCAGGCATTATAACCACTGAGCCACGTAGAGGGGGCAGCAGCCAAACGCTCGGCCTCATCTCTTGTTCGTGAAAATGCCTCAGCGCCAGAGAAGAAAACACTAACTACAGCTTCAGGGAGCCGCAAACTCAAGAGCTACTGACTTCACAGCCAAAGGAAAGAACAAATCAAGTCAATTTTGCTGAACCCTCACCATGTTGGACCACAAGTCAATAGGTCCAGTCAGGGACTCGCCCCCCCAATAACAAGGGGGACACGCTGACCACCAGACCACAGACAGCCTGGTCCTCTTGTAAGGTAAACAGGTTCACCCCACCAGACAGGGAAGGGGCTGCAACTGGACTGAGGTGACAGGTTTAAATCCCCCATTTTACTGTGTTGGCCTTCAGTTCCCCTGAGGTGGTTAAAAATGAGTGTCCAGTATAATTTCCAGATATTTTCTCCTCATTTTCTTTTTACGCCTACTTTAGTGATTTTTTTGGGTAAATATTTCAACCTTTTAATGCACTTTATTGAGAATTCATCAGATATTAAAAAACCTATAAAAAAATCAGTAAACTCCTTCACACAGGATCCATAATTTCAAGCCTTTGCTGGAAAACATACACTTGCTGACAGCTGACACTGGGAGCAAAAACATGATTAAAGTGAATAGTTTACAAATGGATCTCCTGAAAGTGGACAGGCAGCACCGACCAGCAAAACCGACCTACACCTGTGTGGAAATGCAGGGGTGTCGATTAGTGCAGTGATTCCTGAAGGTCATCCGGGCGAACGTTAGCTTTGCTTTGCACGGTGGCCACGTTGCTGTGTGGGCTTCCATCTCACTGTTTGATCCTCTTATCGAGGTTCAGACCACCGAGACGGTGAGCGGATTCACACGTCAGCCCTCAGATTCATGAAGGCTGCTGGGACAACGTGTTAAGGGCACAAAGGTGTAGAAACTCTTGGTATTCTTAGTCATGCATTATTCATGGAGTGCATATTTGTTTACACATAATTTGCATAATTACATGCCTGCATATTAATATTCATAATGTGCTTCCTAATCACATTAATATAAGGAGGAATGTGAAGTGCAGTCATGAGGACGTTCTCAGCATCTCGTGCAGTGCGTGAAGACCAGTCATTGCAGAGTCCACTAGGTGGCGCTGTAAGTCTGCTTCACCAGCACTCGGTACAGAAGGGCACTGGCACTGAGCGGGGGCTGCGTTTCTGCCAGGGACACCAGGTGGGCATTTGCTCCACACAGCACCTCCTTGCAGTGTTAAGCTGCTAGTGACGCCCAAGTCCCTCACCTGTGTCCGGCAAACGGCGATTCGTAGCCGTCCGAGTCGGCATTTCCCTTCGGGGATCCTCGTGTACCTGCCCGGCATTCGTCCGCAGAGCGGTGGTCCACTGCCATATCGCTGTCCCGCTGTCTGCAGAGAGGGGAGGTGTCCTCACATTTTTTTCATCCACTGCTGCTGGGCATAAACACACAGGGCGGCAAAGCGACTGACTTACGTCCGTCCGTCCATCTGTCCATCCATCCATCCACCCATTGTGAAGCACTTTGTCCCAGTCAGGGTGGCGCCGGGCCGGATCTCAGAATCGTTGGGATGGGTGTTACGGTCTAAGGTAGCGTAAAAGTGAGGAAATTTTGGTGCCTTTCAGCTCACTGGCACAGCCACAGCAGTGTAGCCACAGAAGGAAGAAGTATCTCATTTAAGAGGCTATTTCATGCTCCAGTGTAACCCAGATAAAAGAAAAAAATGTTTCCCCAGCAGATGTGACGCTTTATACTACTGTAGGCTGTTTCTGTCCCTCCGTCTCCAGTGCAGCAGAGAGATCGCGCTGCACACGAGGGGCCCGATTCAAACAAATGACTGCAATTCCTTTTGATTGCGGCACTTTCTGCACTTCATGCCTCTGAAGTTGGCGAATCTCAGTCAGCTTGTTGGAGCGAACTGTCTCCTTCCCTTCCCTTCCCTGCTTGTACAACTCACACAGCGTGTAGATACTGGGAGATGGCAATAACCTCATCCTGGTGGAGGGAAGCGCCGTGGTTGTTACCCTCAGGAACGGCACACGGTCCCGGTGTCTTTGGTCCTGCCTCATTTAAACTGTGGAAACAAAGCTTTTCAGCAGGAGCGTCTGCCCATCCTGAACCCCTTTCTCCTGGTGGGGGCTGCAGCTGTGTGGAGCCTGACCTGCAATCGGACATACAAACTCCGCGCAGACTGAGCTGCACTCGAACCCTCACACTATTAATGGCCAGTGAGCATCTGATTTTCTGCTTCTGTATGGATCTGGCTAGTGAGACGCTGGGGGACCAGAGTATGGAAGAGTATCCAAAGGAGTTATACACAGATACTGGGGGCACATTAGGGACACACCTATCCCCTCCAACAGCTACATCTCTGCTTTTCCAAATCAAGTTTCACTACAAAGAAACACAGTTGTTGACTTTCAAGACGACTGTAAATATTATTCTATTAAATCCACTCATGCGCGTACCGGTAGGCAGAGATGTGCATGGCAGCCGACACACTCCTCAAACAAAACATTTCTCTGGGGGGAAAAAAAAAAAAAACGTTCAAGTCATTCAAGTAAAATTATTCATTTAAAAATGTGCTTCAGACATTATCTTCAGACCCAGATAAAAACTAATCGAGTCCTGAAGTTACTTTCATCCAAATGAAGCTTTTTCATGTCACGAACCAGTTCAGACACAATGACACTGACATCCTTTGTTAGAGACGGATAACTAAACACACGGGAAGTTCAGCAGGGTGTGTAGTCGATACTGTCCATCTTTACTGTGAAGTTCACACCTTTCCAACATTTGTTTCCCTGTCTCACCGACTGTTAGTCCAGGTCAGAGCCACAGCGGTCCAGAGAACGCTGCCAACCCAGGGCACGAGGCTCAAAGAAGACCTTCCCAGCCATGTGATTTAAGAGGGGATCTGTTTATCGCGGTGTTTGTGTGCTGTCCAGTTCATGACTGTGTTAGTCACTGTGCTGAAATCCACCGCTGCAAAGTGTGGGAAGACGACCAAGTTTGTTTTCTCTGCCTCCCACTAGTCAACGGAAAAAAAGCTTCTTAAATCTTCTCAAATCTCTTTGGACAGTCAAACAGAAAGATTAAGTTGCAAAGTGTTTCATGTGAAATTTCGTGTCCCCAGTTCGCAGCTGTTACCAAAGTGGGATTTAAAGAGCTGGAGGTGTGGAGAGGTAAATGCGATAACCACGGGAAGAGGTGGGCGACATTACTGAGCTGTCACACACCACTTTCTGCTAAGCTTTCGTTTTCCATCAGGGAAATACTGCATGCAAATGAGTATTTAAGCTCATTTTCGTGGTTAATGAGCCCCGCGTGTCACGCATCTGCATTCCCTCAAACTTTAACTTGTGGCTCGGATCACGCAAAACGCTGATCGGTCAGACGCTGTGTGAAGATCAAGCAGCGAAGATCAATTGAAACGGTGAAGATCGAGCAGATTAAACCATCCAAACATTTTCCTCACAGTCCGAACCACACAGTCATGCAACGTGTTACATGTACGGGAAAAGATGTGGAACAAGCAGGCAGCATAAAGTAGAGGACAGAGGACAGAGGTGAAGGAGCTGGGACTGAACCCCTGCTGCTGCCACAGTACCGCACAGCAAGGTATTAAGCCAGAACAAAAAGAGTAAAAATTACCCAGCTGTTAGTCATTGTTCTTGTGCACATCTCATACTGTAAGCAGCCTTGGAAAAAGGTGTTAACACAGTTCCACAGGCAGCACTGCGTCTGGTGTTGGTGCCTCAGTGTCCCCAGTACACACTGGACCACGAGACCCTGCACTGCACTAGCGGTTACTGACAGCGGAGCGGATGGATGGAAGCGCAGCAGTTTCACGTGCCTTCGTCTGTAGATGCCGATTTGTTTTTTTCAGCTAAGGATCAGGAAAACTGCAAGGTGCAGTAAGACTCTCAGCATCAAGTGTTTAGTGTGGAGAGGCAGGGTTTACGATGAAAAGGGGTGGACAGAGAGACCTCACATGTCATCCTCAACGGCGCCCTTCCGTCCTGCATCTTACTGAAGGGAGGCTGGCAGCCGGGAGCAGAAAGGCACCACTGTAAATGAGAGAAAGGTGAGAAATGTAAACAATGAGTTATTGTGTTGTTTTCTGTGACATTTCGTCTGCTCTGCTCGAACACCTTAGATGCCAAGTCTCATTGTTTCCTCAGCAATCAGCAGCACGCCAAGGCTTTTCTAGGCCAGCACAAGTTTAAACATTCAATTCGGCAGTTATTGTTAGTGCTTGACGTGTAGCAGGAAATTGCAACGTGAATTACGGATTCGATTCATTCACGACTTGAGCTGGGCTTCAACTGATTTGTGTCAACAGAAGTAAACATTACAATTTCTTGTTTCGAACAAACCGAAGAACCGTCGGGCACAGACATACAGGGAGCTACAGATTTAGATAAACCGTAGAGTTATCTATTCTAAAGCAAACAACAGAATCAATCCTTTTCCTTTCAGGGTTTGAAGGTTTGGAAATGTGGAGATATCAGTTTATCAGTTTGCAAGAGGTAAAGCCTTTTACTGTTTACAGAGAGAGCTGAACATCTCATTTGCAAAGCAGTTTTATGGACAGCATTTATTTCCAGCCCCAGTGAATAGTTAACTGATAGATGGCAACTACAGGATTTAATTTCATTTCAATTTAATCTGCAGAAACCCAGTTAAAAGTAGGTCACGTAGAAGTATTTCCAAGAAGAAAGGGTAAAATCCTGACTGATGGCACTGGTACAGCAGCGGCCCTACAAACACTCACGATAGTTTATCTCAGGAGTACATTCTATGGTTAGAACATAACGGCAGGTCCACACAAGCAAAATGACGACAAAATGACTAAATGATGACTGTTCCGTTTTTTTTTGTCGCATATGTATTTTTGCAGGTTGTACACCAGCTGTGGAAACCCTAAGTTACCTGCCAGCCAGGACTTATACATCACCTAGACATACAATGAGTGTGAATGGTGAACATGCTGCAGTACCATAAGCAACTGTGTCTTTCATGTTGTTTAACTTCCTGGCCAATGTGATGCAGAATAAATGCTTACAGAACAATGTCTGGTCCTTGAATAATATTTTTCATCCATCTTTGTCCAGCCCTGCACTCTGAGCCCAATAAACCCAAGATGCTCACAAAGAAAGACTCATTACAACGTGTGCAGCAGAGCGAAGGGACTAAAATTACTCCTCCGACATCTTGTTGAGTCTATACTTCTTCTCAGGCCAATTTTCTGTGGTTCTTTTTTGTCAGAAAAAAGCCCTGTAATTTAGGCAGTTATATACGGATGAACTATGGAAATGGAACAGGGAAATGCAGCTATGGCGTACGTTTCGCTACAAGACAGGGGAGTGAGGGTGCGGTTCTGGCCATATGGATAAATCTGGACCACCTCTCACCATCTGGATGAATTAGGATATATTGCTTCTTCTTCTCTTGTGTGCCTGTAAAAATGTTGACGTTTTAGCATGTCTGCCAGAAGCTCCAATCTGAAATGCAGGACATGATATATGCGGTTTTATTATGTGAGGGATATTACAGCTGCGGTCAGGCAATCATTGTGTCTGAATACTTTTAACAGGTTAAACATTATCAGTCATTTTACAAACCTTTTATTAAAAATAAGCTGACCACATTAATGACCATTAGTTTGCAGGTTCAAGTCCCTAGTGAGTCTCAGCTGTGCAGGGCCTAAATCAATGTACTTTACTAAAATATCCACGTAATAAAGTTTATGTTATTTCAAATAAAAACCTGTCGACTGAATTCAGTCAATAATCTGCCAGTCAGCAAAAACTCTATCAGAGTAATAACACACTTTCTTTTGTGCTAATTTTCAAAACTAAAGTTTATGAAATGTTAACCTGGTGGGCTGGTGTAAATGTAGACGACTGAGTGATCCAATGAGGTTGAGGCTGTTATCTTCTACTACCAAGGTCAACAGATGTTTATGAAGAGCTACAATAAACACACATGACATCCAGCCAACTACTATGTCCTCCCAATTTCAGAATTGTGAAAGCTTAGCTGTAAACTGCTAGAAATAAAAAAGAAATTAATAGAGCGTGGACCACCCATTCCTCAACATACTCCCACTGCCAGACGTATTGATTTTCCTGCTTGCCATTGTGTATTTCAATGAAAAGTGAGGCTACACTGAGGTGAACTGGGACTTGTGCATCAAAGTTCATCCAAGACCATTATGTTCAGTCTAATTATCTGCAGTGAGAAGGTTATTTGACTCCAAGGCAGTTCAGCTGTTAGTGGATTAAGGCAAACAATGTACTAACAGCTGACCAAAGTGTTTAACTTTATTCTGCTTGAAAAATTAACATTTAATCTTCCTAGCAGTTCACAAGAATTCTATAGCGTCCAGACACCCTGGTGGACCTATATAAACAGTGCTGTGTGATCACACCTGTGAAACGCGGTAATCTTTTGCCTTTGTTGAATGTACGCGGATGTACTGACAGTGCTTCCATGTTGCAGTGACCCAGGGCAGCTTTGTTGTTTTAAAAAACAAACAGGCAAAAAAACAAACTAACTCGGCTATGAAGTGAAATGTAACTCAGCAGCCTCGCTGGACTTCAGTTTCTGTAAAAATGTGTTCAGGGAAGTTACATCCATTTTGTTTCAACCTTCCAAAGTTTCCCTGTAACCAATTACAACTGTTTTAAAGAAAATACTTTAATTTAAAAACAAATCAGAGTATCAGTGTTCAAATGTTTCTGAAGAAAACAACGCATTTAAACTTTACATTTCAACTAACTCAGGCAGGACAGCATAAAGACAAAAGGGACTGTGATGCACAGTTGGAAGAAAGCAAATGAACTCTTGTAAAGCTCTGATATTTGAACAACAGAATAATCATCCATAAATTAAATAGGTGTCAGTGGGAAAGGTTCTGCACGTTTACTGGTTCTCTCCCAAAGTGACGCCCCGCTGAGGAAGTCCTCCCCCAGGTGTTTATTACTGCAGCTCCCAATTTCATTAATTTTAGTCAATTGGGGGGGGGGGGGGGGCCCTGATAGGTTGGCTACATTAATCCACCCGGTTTTTCTTAGCAAGNGTCATTGGTTGAGTGGGGGGGGGGGGGGGGGGGGGGGGTCACTGATAGGTTGGCTACATTAATCCACCCGGTTTTTCTTAGCAAGCAGCAGTCAAGAGTCAAATGTGTGCGTGAGAGACTCACCCCATTGCAGTCGTGGTAAACAAGCAGCTGGGTGTAACTGTGCACAGCAAGCATGATCCTTCTGTCTCTTTTGATCAGCTGCAGGATTAAAATAGCACAAATGGTTAAACCGTGAAATAATTTACATCCTTTATCCACTCTGGAAGTATCTTGTGTAAAGCTCAAGTGATTTCCTAGTAATTTCTGAGGTTTTTTTTTCCCAGTAACGGCAAAAGATTTCCTAGTAAAGCTGTACAACACACCACTTCATTAGTGTTACCGATGTTGGCAAAAGGACACGAAGGCAATTTTCCAGCAGCTCCTTGATCCAAGGTTACAGCTGAAATTTTTGCAATACAATATCCATCTGTTTTCACAAATAAGCTGTCCAGTACAGGGTCACTATATTTGGCATCAGTCTGGGCTCAGACTACAAGTGTATGCAACACATAAAGTGATTCTAGAAAAATCTATTGTAAGGTAAATTGTCATCACTCAAAGATGTTATTACCATTAGCTTCAACGGTAAGAACGTTGGTGCCTTCCACCATCCATCCATCCATCCGTTTATCTTTACCCTGCGAATCCCGGTCAAGGTCGCAGGGGTCCAGAGCACGAGGTTACGGAACCACCGAATGCTGGCCTGTGAAGATGCCTTTGGATGGGACACCTGTACGTCGCACTGTTGATGTCTTCCTGAGGCCCAAAGTTCACACCTATTCGTGTTAAAATATCACCAAATCCCATTAAAATGCACCCAGTGACTTCACCACTTAACTTCAGTTATTACCACAAAGCACAGGGTACAGAACAGGCCAGGGTACGAAACTCGATCAACGGACAGATGCTCTTTTGTGACAAAGTGACATAATTCGGGGCTTCCAGTGAGTGTTTGGCAGCCTGTTGGGTCGCGGACTGAGGCGACGCGGCGACGTGACACTGGAGCCAAATCAACACGGCGAATGTTCACGAGTGTTCAGCTTGTCAGCTGCACGATACCCGAGGGCAGACAGCGGACAACCGAAGACAGCCCTCGGGGAAAAAGTTCTGACAGAAAAGCGATTAAAGGGCCTGCAGAAGCCAAAGTCCCGCGGCGCTCGGTTCACTTACACTCCCTGGGACCGCAGGAGCGGGACGTGGGAGAGGCGGGACGGTCCCCGCGCGCTCGCTCGCGCGCACACACGACACCAGGGACTTGAGAAACGACCCCTTCTGACTCAGTACAGCCGAAACTAAATTATGATTGGTCAGATCGTGGACACGTGATGACGGTCGACGTCTGATTTACATATTTTGAAGAGGCGTTGCCCAGGTGGCGGCGAAGCTGAAGCTGAAGATGAAGCTGGAGATGGAGATGGAGCTCCTGTGGAGCTAGTCGGCGGTAACTTTGAGCGCTATGAGAAGGACAGAAAGGAAGAAGGGAAAAAGCCCGGGATGAAAAGGAAAGAAGTGTTAAAGTGCTCAAAAATAACCTGTGTGTTCTGAGGTGAAGAAGGTCGAGACGTGGCGGCATGTACTGCTTCTGCTGTTGAATGATATCGTCACCAATGCAAAAAGTTTAGCGAATATTTTCGCTGTTGCTCATCTCTGCAACATATCGCCGTTTTCATTTTAGGGAAGAGCGGCAGCTGGCGTGAATCCGAGCTTGGCCTTCGGGTGTGGGTTCGAATCCGGTTTAGCGTGTGGAGTTTCGCCCAGTGATCCACAGACGAAGATGGTAAATAACTTCTGTTCCTTCCCTTATCTCGTGCTTCATACAGTCCATATTTTTTTAAACTATCAATTCTGTACCCAGCTACTGGTCTAATGTACCGTGGTAAAACGGTGGTATTGGATGAAGTGACTGTTTCTCTATCTCGCTGCTTGACGGTGAAATTCAATTCAATTCAGCTTATTTGTATAGAGGCTTCTTCTCACACGGCGAGCTATAAAAGTTATAAATAACCTATAAATGTTAAAGAGAACAACTATAGGGGGTATAAGTGTAATACGGTGAACCTGCCAGCAACTGAAGATAGGGAAATAAAAAAAACTCTCAACCAGGAGGCGAGAGAGAAAAATAAACCTTTGGGGGTCCAAGTGTCAGCGGCTGCTCCCCTCCTGGGTTTCTACACATGGAAAATAGTACTGGTAGTAACAGCTAACAAAGGTTATACTAATAAGCACAACACTGCATAGGACAGAGAAGCTGAGTCTAGTGATGTTGAGGAGCAGGTGAGCTGGTCACATCCTGAAGGCAGGAGGTCCTCAGCTCCTGGCAATATAGATTGTTGGTCTCGCAAATTTGCTGTTGTTTCTCTTAGTTGAGGATCATTTTAGTGATTCCACTGCACAATAAATGTATTCAGAAGAGGCAAAGGATGCAGTTTCTCGGTACGATGAAAGCTGGAGTATTACAGAAGGACGACAAGACGACTACAGGTGCACAACACAATTAAACATGCAAACAGAAATGAAATAGGCAGTAGTACCTTAAGGTCATACAAATTACCATCTCAAATAAGCCAAGATTTTCTATTATGTGTCTCTGTACTTTGGGTTACCATAGTAATACTTACGCTAGTTCTCTAAAGTCAGGCATGTAAACACTCTTATTGGGACCTCACACTGCAGCAGCGCTTCGCTTTTAAACTCACTCCGACAGAGAAATATGTTTTTTTGTCCTTGGACTGTGATGAGGTAACAAGATGGCAGAATCCAGTGGCTACCGAGGTGAAGACTTTTGTAGATTTGAGAGATTTTCCTGACAAAATGATGGTGTGGGGCACGTGCGCTTTCAGGTTATTGTCTTCAGTAATTAAAATGGTTTGTTATGATTTTATATTTCGCTGTCATACAGAACAGCCTGGTAAGTTGTTCTTTACTGGCATGTCAGGTATGGATATTGGGCATTTGCCTGTTCAGTAGGCAGTAGGCCGCAAAGGACTGGTCTAAAGGTGTCAGCTCAGTCTGCTGCCGTGACAAAGTGTAGGGGACTCAGAGACTGTAATGTCCACAGAGAACAAGAGATTAATAAACAACCAAAAGCTTCTGAGAGCTGGAGGAGGTGAAGGGGAAACATAAATATAAAAATAAAAGTGGAGAGGACAGCCTTGAAGGGCATGAGGGGCAGCACATCTTTTTGACAGCTGCACATTAACTGTGAAAGACTTCTGACAGATCCAATTATAAAGGCCCGTCTCCCCGTGCTTCTGTAGATGTCCACCCTCAGTACCCCATTAATACTGTCATCGTGGAATTCTGAGCTCTCCGACACTTTCAGTTGTTTGTGTTGTAGATAAATATAGCAGGGAGAAGTTTGTTGGGGCTGCAGGTTGAGCTGAACCTCCATTTATCTAAGCGAGTGAAACGCATTAATATGATTGTTAAACTGTACACATTCTCTGTTGCAAATAACTGGCAGAGTAAACGGCAGCTACGATTTTGATATTGACAACCACAATCGCAAGCAAAACGAGAATAAGCGGTGCCAGTGAGTCAACACCTGTGCTGTACAAGCTGGAACAATGAACAATTTGGAAACACCTGAAACCCCCTGTGGCTCCAGGTTACATTACGGATGATATGTCCAGGTGCATCGAAAGGTGTGGGATGTTTAAAAAACGGGAAGAAAAATCAGCAGACTCCACTGTATTTAGGCAGATATTTGTTTTGTGTGCGCAGTAAAAAAGAAACATTGCAGCCACTTGAGTTACTCTATGAAGTAGTAGCCAAGTGGGTAAGGATGCTTTGTTTGCCCGGTGTGCCACTAACAGGTATGGCGTGCTGAGGTACATGCAGGTCCTCTGTCTCTTGGGCACTGCTATCTTTGACAGACAGTATGTATTACCTTTTGCCTGTAGAAAAAGTTGTGTTCAAATATCCCTCTGAACAGTTTCACAGGCACAAGAGTAATGAATGCAGAAGAGCATTCCTGTGCACTGAACCAAAAGGACCAAACATGCTGCTGAGCCACGTATGTGCAGGTGAGCTAAGGTGAGAGCAGGTGGCACGGCGGAGGCTCAGTGGGGATGGCTTGCGGTGGCTCACGACCGCCAGCTCTGTTAGCGAATGAATTACAGTTCTGTGTCATGACGGTGCAGTCGGGCGACACTGAATTTTTCTGTCCTAATGAGCCCAGTTTTTGGCTGAGGACTGGCCTCTCAAGCCAGGAAATGCATGGAATATGGGATGGGGGTTAAACAACGTGCCTGAGTCCTCTGGCAGGGCTTTGGAGGTGTGGAATGTGCACGGCCGTCCAGTGGCCTGTAATCCGTGAGGAGCGCTTCACTGTAGCATTAGCTACAAGGCTACATTAATGATGTGCTTTGCAACTTTCTGTCACCACAGCACAACTGTTTCTAGCTCCCCTGTTTGCCCCGTTGACGGGAGGAGCTGGATGTTGTCAGAAACACTCCCGTTTCTACCTGAATGGTGTGAATCTTGTGTGCCAGAGGCACACGGTTGTCCCCACGCCGAGGAATTGTCTGTACCTTCACAATTTTCTTGTGCTTTCAAAGGGCTGATGATGTTTTCATATGAGAAATGTGAATATTGCGGGGGCAGTTTTCTTTCTTTCGCCATTTATCGGCTTTTTTACCTTCTTAATGTGGGGAGTTGTTGGAAGACAGGCAATTGAAAATTGTAAAATAACAAGTACCTGCAGCAATGCTGTGCTTCTTCTGGGAAACCTCACCTTTGCAACACTGAAATTATGCTAATGTGAAGTACTAGTACACCTCCTGTTGCCCCCAAACCCCCCCCCTCCGGTGTCACGCAATAACGTGAGACGTGTTCGTAGGAAATTTAAGGACATGTCTGTTTTTATAATAAAATAAACTATTTAATTTGAATGCAACAAAACGTGATTTCAAAGACAAAGTGGAAAAAGCTGACCTTCCCAGTATACGTTCTAAATAATACCCTGTGGGTAATTGGTTTTGAAAATATGTACCTCTACAAAATGGTCATTTGGCAGGTGGATGAAAGAAGATTCTCTCCCAGAGCGACAGCCTGGTATCTCCTCCTGTCAGCGGGCACTAAGAGCACGGAGAGGTGGATTGGGGAGCGAAAGTGGGTTTATTCTGGAGGGAAATGGCGTACTGCTTGAAATGGCATTTACTCAGCCCTCCAGCCAAATATAACCTTCAGCATAAAATGAACCAAGTATAAAACAAAGTGTGGATTCAGGGAGAGGGAGAGAACGGAATAGAGAACTGAATTAATAAAACTGGAATATTGTAAATCATATTGAAATTGCACTCCCCTCTGAACGAATTAACCGCAGACAGAATGTTTCATATTGTCGTGATATGATGGAATTAAGTGAAGGAGGAGGGAAGGCGGGGCTCATTGGGGGATTATGGCTTCTGCTGCCTGTTGTCGTGGTATTTTTAAACTGCCTCTTTGTGCACCTCTGCACTTCAGAGCTGGAGGACCCTTTTACCCCCAGCTCTTCCCGCCATCACATGACACCTAATGGCACCTGCCACGGGGGGTGGCCTAGCCCCCCTCGCTCCGTCTCTTTCACACCAGGCTGCTTTCAGTCACAGCAGCTTTGGTTTGTGTGCCATCATTTGGTAGTTTTGGGGGGGAAAGTGACAGACCTTGTGCTGCTGCGTCTTGTTCGTGTGCATTGATGGATTAATGCCTACAACCTGAATCAGAAATTGGACAAAACACTGCAGAATGTGAATAGATTGAACTCGAACGTGGCTCATGTATCTGGTGACTCTTGGCACTTTATCTGTCTTGTTGCTTTTGTGCAACACTGTATCCATTTATGATAAACAAATCTCTCTCTCTCTCTCTCTCACACACACAGAAATACTGTATATGATATACACTTACAAAAATAATCACATTATGATTCATTATGCTCTTCAGCTACAGCCCAAATATGTATGTGTTTTTCGGATCTCAGGGTTATAAATTCAGTGGTCCATGAACGATGTGTATGTAGGATTTTTTACCAGCTGCTACAGTTAATTACTCAATTAGTCCAACATGGCAGTTCTGCATGAATAAGGTTATTATTCTAGAACTCGATATCGAGCACTGCTTGTAAATCTTCAGCCACACAAAACAACAGTGGCACTGGAGAGCTACAGACCTCTGAACTGATGGACCTCTCTAGCCTGGGGGCCATTACTAAGTACTGTGTGGGAGATGCAGGTTTTCTCCTTGGCTTTCTGGGTCCTAGGAGCACTTTGCTGAGTTGCGAGTCTGCAGCGGTCAGCAGAGGCGGTGGTCTAGTGAGTGCTGGTTAGTGCTTCTCATCACTGGTACAAACAGTCTGACTAAACAGGACAAGCTGGACTCTCAGCTTCTCACTTGACACAGGACACTGAAGATGGTGAGCATAAGCTGATGAACTCAGTGCCCCAGCTAATATGCTAAGGAGATATGGTAGACGAAAGGTGCAGTTTGAGTCTTTGTGCACTCTTTTTATTCCTCTTCTTCTTTCTTTGTTCACTGCAAGCATGCATTGGTGTTTATTGTGACCAACTGTAACAAATAGAGCTGAAGTTCCAGCGAAGGAAAAGAGAGAACCCCACATCGCAGGTCCCTCTCGAGAGGCTCCTGGGTGCCACGCAAGCAGGCCGCCTTTCCAAGGAAAACAAGCCAGACCATCTGAAGCGCAGCCCCTTTCCTGCGGTGCGTGTCGGCGAATGACCCTGGATTTTCTGTGACGGTTTCACCCAACTGCACATCTGCAGCCAGGGCAAGGAGCAACCTGTTGTCTCATCAGGCTCCACTGTATGTTTGTACTTAAGATAAGAGTCTAAATGAGTGATTTTGGCAGAAGCTGATAATTCACTGTTTCCACATAGTGTCTCCAGCTGCCCGTTACGGTATGTGTTGGTTTTGCAGCTCACTTCAAACCAGGAACATCCTAAAACGGCAAGAGTGTAAGAGCGATGAGTCGGTGCTCAGGACCCAGCTACATTAAACCCCTAAAAACAGCGTCAGAAACCCCCAGCTGAGGGTTGAGAAACTGTGGGATATAACTATGGAGTGGCTCTGAAGCATCCGGAACTCTTTCAGAATGAGCCTTTATAGGTCTGAAGTGCAATTAAATGTTAAGAAAATAAAAGTAACTACTGAAAGATTCCAATAATAACTCTAGCGAGGGTGTTATTCTCATTTGCAGTGCATAAACTGTTTGTGTGTTGGGAAAGACCTGTGGTTTCCTTTCTGTCAGTAAAAGTTATAAAACTTGCATTGAAAGTGATGCAAGTTATCTGCAATTTGTTTTAACAACCCTGTAATTACTTTAATCGCTTGGGCATAATGGTGCACAGAGCCGGAAGGGAAAAGTTAAATTTAGGCCAGAAAATATCTGTGGTGCCTCCTCTGCTAGCAGACATCCACAGTGAGCCGTGTCGCACGTTGATTTACTGGTAGAGCCATTTCTACACTTAACTGTCCTACACTAACCCTGCTAATGGTATCATTTGTACACCAACTCTCAAACTGCATGTCTTCTTTTTCTTTCTGTAATGGCTATTTTGAGTGATTCAGTATTGAATATTTGCTTCATCATTGTCTTTATGCCCAGTACAGTCTACAGGTTCTTTGAATTGGTGTGGAACTTGGTCTTTTCTATCTTAATTTAAAAAGTACAGGCTTCGCTGAGGGCTAGTGACTGAGGAACACTTCTTTTCCGAATCGGCTCATCTAATGAGAGACGACGGCCAAAGACAGCGTGACACCTGCCCACTTCAGAGGACACAGGGAGAGACGGGAACTGTGATTTACTGTGCACCTTTGGGTGTCGGGGAGCAGGGGCTCGCATCAGCAGCCGGGGACTTCATTGGAACTTAATGTAATGGAAAATAAATCTGTTATTTTATATTTAGGGAAACTAATTACCCTTTCCTGATGTGACTGGGTACTGTTGTCTTTATCTCATTAGACCATCAGTCCTGCTTAAAGTCTATTTGAATAATTGTTATAATTCATGAAACATTTACATAATTGCAAGTGAACATCTAAGTTTGAATTGAGGTTACAGGGGGATAAGGTTTTTTCTAACTTCCTAAAATGGTCTAGATATTACTTTAAATGCTTGCAGTCGTTTGCAACTAAAAACGTGCAAATGGTTTCAAAAATTGTTGGCTATTTTCCGAGTACTACAGATAAAGCAAAACAAAAAACAAAGCTGTTCCTATGTGTAGAATCGCAAAGTGGCCACACAGTTTTTGTGGCACTCAGAGGTGTAAAAAGATTGAGAATGTGGTGTAGAGCTGCTTTGTCCAGCAGTACCCATGTGAAATCCCAGGGTTTTCAGGTCACATTAAGCCTGAAATGTTTCCCTTGAGCTGTGCTGTAAAAAAGTGACCTCCTTAAATCTGTTAAGTTTTTGTATTTAAGTGGACAATAATCCACAGTAATTTTATATAACAACTATTAATGTGTTCATGAAAGATTAGCAGTTCAACTCTTCCCACCAGTCAGATGATAAAACAGCCCTTAAACAGCTTCCTTGTGGTTTATTTTTTGTATGTGAAATAAAACGGCCCTGGGTTGCATTTGTAGTTTGAGGGGCCGTGACCACCGCGCTCCCGTTTGAACAAAGTAAACCGGTTCGGTTTTACCTGCCAAAAAGTGCTGAGACAAGGAAACTCAGAAACGAAATGTAAAGTTAAATACGAGACCAGACACCTGCCACTGTCCTCTGTCATCTAAGCTTTTGTCATAAGATACTTTTCTTTCAGTCGGAATATAATCAGCTGCCCATAATGCGATTCTGCAGCATTTCTCGTGCCCCTTTTTCCGCTCTTCCTGTTTTTATAAACGTTCCATTAGGAGGTGAACTTGTAAAATCGAGATGGACTGAAAATAAGTCCTCGATTTAGAGACAGTTGTAGAAGTAACCAGGTTAGTTGGAGCTGAAAGTGAGTTTTTGTGAATGAGAATAGGAAGGCATAATAAAGCCTTGCAAGTGAAAATGCCAAACACGATGTCTGCTGCGAAACAGGAGAAAAAACATCAGGTTGGTAAAATAAATTGGCACACAGCATGAGCCCATGCATATTTAAAGGAGGTAATAGGGTCATAAATCAGAATGCCATCTGGAGCGCTGCTGTTCTAACCTTCAGTTAAATATTTCACTTTAGCTTTTCCAGTTAAAATTCAGCTCCAGTCACGTGAGCAATGGCTGCGCAGATGTGGTGCACACGTGTTCCGTGTGCAGTACTCGGGAGAAGTTCCCACCGCGTGTGCAGTTTTACTGTTGTGCCGTCAAAGGTCACATTCCAGCAAATGGTCTGACGCCGTATCTGGTGGACATATGACAATACTCTCTCGTTCAACCTCCGTCCGAACGCGTGTTGCAGCATTTCAGACAGGAGCCAGAAAAAGAGCCATAACCAGAAATGCATCTCCTTATAATCCATAACTGTCAGCACCGTGGTGTGAGGTGCACGTCCACATCCAAACAGGGCCGGTCAAAGTGCTCCGCTGGGGAGCAGTGAAGACCAGGAGGTGCTCATCATCAGCCAGTTTGGTGCATTAAGGCACCTCAGCGGTCACGTTTCTCTCTTCTTATGTCACACACGTTGAAATGTGTGTGATTTACTGCCTTCCCCTATTTAAGCTTGGGCTTTTCCCACCTTCCACAGGAAAGGTGTGTTGCTGCCAGGGAGCCTTGTGTCACACTGTCTCTGTCTTACGCTCGGGGGGTGTGTGGGACACCTGGGGCAGGTGTAATGAATATAATACACACGCTGTAAGTACAATACACAGTGCTCTAATTCTGGACTGTGTCTTGAGTACTTTAAACAAATCACCAGAGTACAAGCAAAGCTGCTGCATCGTGTCTGCAGAGTAATTTAAAAAATGAAATGCTGAGACCCATCGGGTGTACCTGCTGGTAAACCAGAGCTCCGGCGGCCGAGGACGTGAACAAGGTGCAAATGGCCCCACTGGTGTTATTTGAGGGCCTGAGCTACTGTATATGAACGCAGCCTCTAAAAATAATGGGTAAATATTTAAGTGAATGAAGATTGGTGGCCAGTAGAAGGGAGTATTACTTTACACCCCCTCAACTGTTGTGTATTTTTATGCCACCTCAATTGGTCAACAGAACACCTAAGCCTTTTCTGGGGGGGGAGGTCAAGGAGGGGTCATGGCCTGAGCTCCATGTGTCTTTCCACAGTGCATCCATCAAGCTCTGGCTGACAGCTCCCTGGGGGGTTGGGGGGGCACTGCCAAAGTGACCCTTCAGTGATGAGCAGCTATTTAAATGGGTGGAAAAACACCCCCGGGACAAGACAAACAGTTTACAGAGGGGCTACTGCTCCTGCTTTGAAACCAGGGCCTTTGCTTCTACTTGGAACTGAGTGACAACAACAAGCAGTTATGCTGCTCTTTGCTTTGTCCTCATTATAATTCTGCATTAGCTCAATGTAACATTTCTTTGTGGGATTAAAATGTTAATTTAAACAGTAAGAGAGACAAAGACCCCCAGGCTCAGGTCATTTAGGGATATTTCTAAACACACACCAGTCCTTGCACAAGTCGCAAGTCCCACCTGCTGCTGCACTGAACCCTGAGCTGAAACGGCAAGAGGCTGGATAAAGTTGGCTATAAAACATGCTGAAGTCACCCTGGACAAGCGGCACTGTAGGATAATAACTATGGAATAACAGATAAATTAGTGGATAGTAAAAAATATAAGATAACAAATAATATTATATCAAATAACTAACTGTCTGGGCAACAAGGTGGAGCAGCAAGTAGCACCCTGGCTGTTGGGTTGCATGTTCCCCTTCTGTAGGTTTCTGCCACAGTCCAAAGACACGTGTTTCAGGTTAACTGGTAACTAAATTGCCTATAGAGAGACTGTGTGTGTGTGTGTGTGTGTGTGTGTGTGTGGTGGTGGGGGAGTCGACACCCTGCGATGTACTCGCGTCGCACCCGGGGTGGGGATTCACAGCCCCCCTGCACAGTGATTCCGCGATAGGCTCTGGACCGGGATTAGTCGGTTCACCTAAGCGTTTCCTGCAGTCGAATCCCACGTCCCGCTGGTTCTGTCACCGTGCAGGTACAGTAAAAATGACCCGCTGCAGATGGTTAAATCAACACGAGCAGCTTCAGCTTGTGGAAAAATCGCCGCATAAATGGAGGCAAATGACAAGTTTGCCGAAGAGTAATGTGTGTGTGTGTGTGTGTGTGTGTGTGTGTGTGTGAGAGAGTGAGTGAGTGAGTGAGTGAGAGAGAGAGAGAGCGCGCGCTCCCAAACCAGCCGGTTTCCCGCCGCAGCAGAACCCCGCGCGGCTCGACGACAAGAGACCCGGCAGCGGCGCCGCAGAACAGGTTCGTATCACATTCAGTAACTATATAACTGACACTGACCTCATAACCAACCACATAACTACTGCTGCTGCGGTGTGTGTGCGTGCGTGTGTGCGTGCGTGCGTGCNTAACTATATAACTGACACTGACCTCATAACCAACCACATAACTACTGCTGCTGCGGTGTGTGTGCGTGCGTGTGTGTGTGCGTGTGTGCGCGCGCGCGCGCGCGCTCACCTCACACTTCTGTATTGCGGGCTCACCTTTGAACAAGCAGGTGCGCAGGTAAAACCACAACAGAACAGCTGAAGTGAAAGTTCACAGCGAGATGTTTTAACTGTGTTTACGGGCGATATTCAATCCCGTTCCTCGCCGAGCCGCTGACGAGGCGACGCTGTGGCACAAAAATTACGCGATTTAAGCTGCTTATTAAGTTGCATTTCTAAGTGAATTTTTACAAATGGACTTTTTATGAAACACCTTTTAGGTTGTTGTCTCGTTGCCTATCGCATTTTACCCGGCTGAAGTCAAAAAGTAGGCAATTTTTAAGATAAATGAATAAAAATAGTGCCCTTATAGTCACGACTATGTCCACTAGTCACTGTTTTTCTGACCACTTGGCCATCTGCTTTTACCCCTGGAAATTGTTTACCTGTTGTTATTATTGTTATTATTACCCACCCTGCCGTGGTCTAGTGTGTCATGCAGGGCGTCGTTTTGTGATTCTGGGATGGGCTCCATCACAACCTTGACCAGTGAATAGCGGTTAATAATGATGGATGAATGGATGACTGGATGTATTATTATTATTATTATTATTATTATTATCATCATCATCATCACCCCTACTATTATTATTGTTGCTTTCTGTTTCTTCCCAGTATCTAAACTGTTGTCAGATATTAAAGTTTAGCGACTAAAAGGCAGCCTATTGGCATAGTGGTGAAGGTGACCTGATGACGTCATAGCAAGGCTGCCCCTCCTGATGGAGCCTGGTGAGCACCGAGGGCTCAGGTGCTGAACCAGGTAACTGGAACTGTTACCCAGGAAAGCTGTATAAAGTGTTCAAGCAGAAGGTCCCTTTAAGGCGTATTTAAGCAATGAACTACGAATAAAGCCCAGTTATGTCTACTAATTACAAATCAATTGTTCTTACACAGAAAATGCATTTTTCCTGCCAGAGCAGTAAGGTGACACTTCAGTGTTAGAGTCAATCACACTGGTCAGGCTTGCAGCCAAAGAGGTGCACGTGTCCTCCGTACCGGAATGAAAGTGACCGTTTTAAACATGCAGAAATGGCTTGACAGCACAACCTGCTCACACGCAGCAAATTGTTCGGCGGTCGTCTGTAGCTAGATCTGCTGAAACTAAAGACATCACCGCAATCGGTGTTAAAGACACCGTATAAAAATGTCCCAAACGGTTAAGGTTATAAACATCTGTTTGTTTCTTGGCATACAGTTTACTCGATGAAAAGGTGCTTAAAAAAATGTATTTGAGCCGTAATTTTGTATTTTGTAGATCATAAGAGCTGGTGTCAAAGTGATTTATTATAGCACATTTGTAGATACCACGGTATATGTGGGTTAGTGCTGTCAGCTGCGTATTACTTCATATTTCCTACCTCTTTGTGTGCTCTCCTGCCCTAGGGATCCAGGCACTACTTGTTGTGCACATGACAAAAGTGTGTTTCACAAACACTAAACATTTTTATGGCAGATTGCACAAGATGAATGAGTTCATTTATGGAAGGAAGCATTGTGCAAGCATTGTTTGCAATAAGAGTTCAGTTTAGGAAGTTAAGATTCTCCAACGAGAGCATCATGGGAGTATGTCCTGCACAGCTGCCACTCTCACTGGTGCCACTGCCAGGTGCTCAGAGTTGACACACAGGCAGTCACTGTTGGGTTGGCAGGCCAGCGCATTTGTCTGTTTGTCATGGAGGTTGAAAGCGCAAAAGCAGCTCTGGGTTACTGGTGATGCCATAAGTAGTAGATGGTCATAGATGGTGGTGGCCTGTCAATTTAGGCAGGTAACTTAGAAACTACCGGCGATCATCACAGTGACATTGCTAAGACCAGACATGGTCTACTGCATCTGCACAGTTAGTCTTGGTGGAGTTTTCAGTGTCTTAGGAAGAGTGCTAGGGTGAGCTAATGAGAGGAGTCAGGTGAAGCATGAAGACCTGGTGGAGCAGTGCTGCTCGAGAGGCTGGAGGATAAGGTGTCCGTTGAAGTAATTGCCGAGGCTGCTGGGAAGTCTTCACATAGGGGCAATAGATTACAGAAGAAAGGCTGTCGAAGTTGTTATTGAGGCTGCAGAGAGATGGTTGTGAATGAGATGAGGTGAGCTGTAGGTCCAAGGTTCTGCTCTTTGGATGCATTTTGGGCCTGATCATCCCTGGTTATATCACCATTGCCAAAATGCCTGAAACAACCCCGCACCCCAGGTTACATCACTGATGATGCGTCTGGGTACATTGCAGCGTGTGTGATACAAATGTGATGTGTATCACAGTTTGCTGAGACCCTTGGTGGCCACGTGCTTTTTGTGAGAACATGTATGTCTGAATGATCTTTGTCTTGAGTGATCATTAGAAGAGAAAGTAAGATAATTTTACACCGGTTCACAGAGGTTCCAGCGCAAAGACCAGGATAGGAGATTTGGTGTTGCTAGGTAATGATCCTGGAAGGACTCTGCTGCTGTACCTTTAAGGTGACAATTAGTCATTATTTTCTAAATACATGAAGCTGCTTAACGTGTTTGAGTTTTATGTAGGCAACCCAAGGAGAGCTGCCAAAATAGAGGTATATGCAGTGGCACTTTTTTTTTGGAAAACTATATATGTTGTTTCTTGTGTAAACATTGATTTTACTGTTATATTTATTTTAAATATACTAGGTTAACTGTTATGATATTTTGAATTTTTGTTTCTGTATGCAATTCTCTTTGACGAATCTTTATCCGATTAATAAGTGTCAGTGATCTGTTGATGATTCCTTAGTGCCCAGCTCATAGTGACTGTTGAAGAATAAATATTGATTTTCTGCAGTCAGTGGTGGGGGTGTTATCTGCTTGGACACTTGAGAATTTAATCTCTTTCCATTTATTGTACCATAACACATGATGCTGGCACACTCTGGAAGCTTTTCCACCATCTTTACCACACATTCGGCTGCACTTTGGTGTAACCTGCTGCAAAGACATAGTTATATGTTGCTGTCACTTATTCCTGCAAGGTTTTCAAAACGAAGCCCAAATTAGATTTAACTAAATGAAAACAATGGATAAATAGCCCTGTAAATTAAAAAAAATTAGAATCTGAAAGCCTTGAAGACAGTGACAGGCTTCCACCCTTTGGTTTGAATCTGAGTACCAGGCATAAGTTTGTTTCTCTCCCGTAGCATTAATGTTTTATTAAATCTTATTTTTCACTGTTTTACACTGTTACACTACCTCAGTGGGGGGGGGGGGTCTCTCAGTATTGGGGCAGTTTAGCTGAATGTTGGTTCAACCCCTGCTCTGTATGCTGAGTTTGCCAGCTGTCCCTTGGTGTGGTTGTGTGTGTGTGTGTGTGTGTGTGTGTGTAGGTGGGTGGGTGGGTGGATGGATGGATGTGCTTGCAATGTTTCCCTACCACGGACGATCTTACCATTTGTAATGTTCTCTACCTATCCACCCAGGATAGGTTCTGGATTGTAGCAGCCCTGCCCTAGTGTAAGTGGTTAGTGGCAGCAAGGGAGTGTTTGTTTCAAAAGTAAACAGAATAACTGTACATTGTTTTATGAAGGACCTAAAGGAGCAGGACATAAACGTTTAGAACAAAATTTAGACATTTAGACAAAAAAAGTTAGTAGTAGAAAAAAAATGAAATGGTGCTCCTCAGCAGCCCGGCAGCGAATGGTCGGCAACGACCAAAGAACTGAGATATTTGTTAGCCTGCTGGCACTTGAAAAGCAAACATTTCTGGTCCTGCTATATTGGTGCTTCCAAGGGTGGAGCAGTGGCTTTAAGAGACCTGTTGTAAGAGGCCAGGAGTGCAGCCTGCTAACACTGCTGCTCCACCATCTGCAGAACTGCTGACTGAGTTATTGCTTAATGCTCGGTGCTTAGGTAGTTCTGTGAAAAAAATAAACCAATCAATTAATATTTCAACAGCGTTCCATTTTATGAAGATGCTCACTGCCCCCAAGAATGACTTCAGCAGTGACTTGTAACTTGCCTGTGTGATTTCTTCACGATGGTGGTACCGATATGGTTTGTCACTTAACCACACCTATGGTACACAGGGGTGTGGCAGGGGTATAACTATGAATTCTGGGCCACCTGGAGGAACACCGCACTGTCTTCCTACCCCTAAGTGATATAAGTAAAGGTTTTTGTGGGCCATTCCATGTTCCATCTACCCCAGTAGCCCTGTCTGTACAATGTATCTTGGTTGGGACTGTAGAGGGAAAAAGAATCAGTGCGGAAACGCCAGGTTGGAGAACCTTGGGCCCTGTGTCACACGGGCAGCCTGCAGTTCACGTAGGTTTACAGTGGGGAATTTCAAAGTCATCGTTGTGCTCCTTAAAAGTAAACATGGTTGCCTCCACATGGTTGGCAAACAAATTGCCTGCACAGCATAATGTGGTGTTAGCGTTCATCTGGGGTAATTTAGTATTCTGTCACCGGGTAGAAGTGGACCAGGTCCAGCTGGGCTCCAGGGTCTCAACTGGCAAGCACGATAGCATGAGCTTTCAGTTTCTTCAGCTGCCATTGTGGTGCCATGATGTACAGTCCATGTCAGAGAAACTGAGATTTAGGTTGTGAAGAGAAGTAGTCCCATTCCTGGCTAGAATAAACGCCCTGTTGCCATTTTTTGCATTGACTGTTGCTGTCCCCTATTGCAAATGATAGGTCAAGTTTTTTTTTTTTTTTTTTTTGGAATATCACCTGATAAGGGGAATTTTAAGTTTAATAAAGAGTCTGAGATTTCATGTCATGTTGTGTTTCAGAGTACCTAATGCTGCATGGTATTGTTCTGCGTGTGGTAGGACCTCTTGGTTAGCCCGTTGGCCATACCTGTTGACATGATGCAGTAATAAAGCTGTGTTCACCAGTTTATGAGGGCAGTGTGTTTTGAACAACAGTGCTAGTAAAGCAAAATGTTTACAAATCAGGGCCCTTTATTGTAAATTCAAAGTGTAATGCAGTGCTTATGAGTCCATTAAAAAATTTACTTATGTCACACCCTCAGATGCTAAATTAGCACTTGGTCACACAAAGTTGAACCAGCTGTCGTAACACAACATAGTCTTTCTGCACATTGTGAGGCTCAAAACCTCCACTTCTGGGCCTCTAAGTATGAGTTGCAGTACAAATTAAGAACTGAAAAGGCAGGAATAATGTAAATGGAAGCTAAATCTCTCACCGAAGGGAGGATTACACAAGGTACTCGGAACAGAGATGCGCTGCAGGTAGTTGTGTGGTGGCCCTCAATCTGAGCTTGAGAGACATTTCTCACAGCTACTGAACAAAAAGAGTTCTGCTTCTATGTATTTTGTTCTTTCAATGTCATCTGTAAGGTCTAGGAGGGCACAGGGGCTGTGAAGATCACCTTTCAAAATGTTTCTATAAGTAGAACACACAGCAGCAGAAGTGCAGATGCTCTCCATGCTGAACATGCAGGGTAAGTGAGATGATGTATCACAACAGAAGCTGATCAGTGACTGTGTCATTTCATTGCTGGGCTGATGCTGGTTGATAGTTTATACAGCACAGCATTTTTACTGGAACAGTTCATGTACCTCTAGAACAGTACGGCGATCTCAAAACCATGTGCCTTCCCAAAATACATGTTGGACGAGTACCTAAGCCTGTCTTTAAAGAGTGTTGAGCCTCGCTGCTGGAAGTGTAGTACGGCCAATCGAAAAGGCCACAAAACAGTAGAATGCAGCGTAGTGATGCCTGAAGTGAGGTCACTGAAGAGCACACTGGTGTTACCAGAGTTAAAAAGCTGCCTAGGAGAGAGAAAGAGAGAGGGGCAATTTGTACACAGCATTGCATTCACTGCACATCTGTGTTGTTGTGTTAGACAAGCATTTTGGGCCCTGGGCTCATTTTGCATATTGCTGCAGCCTGTCTTTGCTGAAAGGTGACATAAGCAAGCTTCGTCTTTCTGCTGAGCTCATTTGATTTATCTTTTGCGTGAAAGCCCAGAGCAGCAAAGCCATTTTCATCCTCTGTTTTTTAGGTTCATATGTTGTCCTCCATTTCACTAGTAATGTAAGTGGAACTTGAATCAGGTCCCCCGTTACTGCTTTACCCCCCTTTAATCCCAGAGAAATCTGTTCTGCACTTTGGCATAGGGCTGAGAAGCTCTTTGAAACTCAGAATCGTAACTGCATATTGCAGAGCTTTTTAATGTACCCACTGAATCCAATTAGAGGGGTATTAGCGGTAAAGTGATCCTGGGTAAGTGTCAGCAATCTGAAGATGCTGAGGTGCTCGCAGCTTGGTGACCGGGACACAGACGTGATTGTTTTTGCTCAGTAACCCAAAAGGAATCCGTTGCCTGTCTGAACTTGTGCATACAGCAATTATAATGTTCACAGTCACTTTAAAGAAGGCAGAAATTTGAAACATTAATATGTTTAAAGGTAAATTGTACACTCTTGGTTTGTTTTGTTTACTTGTGTTTTTATATACAGTGTAGTTTATATTGTTTGCAAGACTTGCTGTGTCTAAACCCTGGTATGGTCTGAGCGAGGAATATGTGTTTGCCCCCCCCCCCCCCCCCCCCCCNAAATACTTTGCTGTTACGCAAAGACGGGATTCCCTCCCTCCCTCCCCCCTTTTTTTCCCCCCCCCCCCCCCCCAATGTGTTAGGGATGAAGTGCATTATAGCCCATTCGTGGTGAGCCCATACGCTTCACACTCTTTGTTGTTTCCTTTTCGCTCCGTCTCAGTGGAATTACTGCTGACACTTTTTCAAAGCAGGATAGATTATAGGCTGTGTAACTGTGGGTCCAGTGTAGGTGAGCGGTGCACCCTGGCAGAGAATATTAACAGCGGTCCCACTAGCAGTTAATTCATTTGAGCTCTGTAATACCTGTCATAGCTCTGTCTGCCCCCGTAAGGAGTGCTAACAAGGGGCACAGCTCCTTACGGGTCTTTGTAATGTAGAAGTTATTTGACACAGACTGCTGATTCTGAAGGCTGGGTGGTGCACACCTGAAGACGGGTCCTATTGTGGTCAGTTGTTGTTGTGTATGGTATTTATCCTGAACTGCGTGAGTAAAATATCTATCTGCACCTCTAGGCTGACTGTGCAGGAAGACATTAGCAAACCAGTGAACCGTTTCTGCCGGCTTCAGTGGTCAAGAGCTTGATACACTGATGACAGTGTCTGGGCTCTTATTTATTCACCTGTTTGCCAGCCTCTGAGAGGACAGGCCCTCCCGTGCCAATGGCAGCAGAACGGCGAAGCTTTGACTCGTCTTTGCTGGGGATAACCCTGCTGTGTTCCTCACAGTGTGTGTGTGTGTGTGTGTGTGTGTGTGTGTGTGTGGGTGTGGGTGTTCGCATCCGCGTCTGAACTCTGCGTAGAGAAGATGCCGCTATCTTCTGACCACCTCTACACCTACTGTCTTTCCCCCAGTGTGTTTCAACCCACTTGGTGCAAAGTGCTTTATGCAAGATGCAGCTCACTGTAGCTAAAGTGCTCTGGCCTTTTTTCCCCGTCTGCAGGTGGGCACAGACGATTCCCATCCTGTTTTATTTGTTGTTGAAGTCCAGCGCTCCTCAGACCATTACTTTCAGAGTCTCTGGGAAATTGAAATGGACAAGGAGCTTGGCCAGCTTCTGCCCCTCGTGAGGGCTCTGCTGACAGAGCAGAGGAGCACCGTGCCAGGAGATTATCGCCTGTCGAGGCACAAATGTGGTCCGACTTGGAGCGGCTGCCTGACGCAGCCAGCATCTGCTCCGGAGTTTTCTAGAGCCACAGTTAATCTGTCCGTGTTGTGATTGGAGATGCTAGTGACGCGCCACAGAAAGGTCAAGGGGATCAGCTTGGCTACACCAAACACTAGCCAGGTGTTTCTTTGTTTTTCTGTCATTTATTTACTCTCTCAAATGTCACACGCAAAGTGCTCCACTGTATAGTCTTTTTAACTGTTTTAACTATGGGAGATATTCACCATGTGCTGTTAACTGTGTGCTGTGAGGAGAGGACATTACACTAGTAACACATGGTTGGGTCTGTTTTTGAGTTAGCAGGTTCTAGTGCAATAACAAAGGAGGACACGCAGTAAAAGTATAATGCTCAATTTTTTTTAAAACCATCACCAAAAAACAGTAATAAGTGCAGCTCACTCTAGTTAATTATTTGCTTTTAGACATCATATATGTGAAATTATGCAAATACATTGTGGTCTTTTCTTTAACGGCCTGTGCATGCGGGGGTTTCATCTTTCATCTCAACATACCATTACTGAGAAGAGAAAATTGAGACCAGAAAGTTAAAAAAAAAAATGTTTTTGCAATTTGTGGATTGATAAGATTCTCAATTTTTACGTGAATCGTTTCCCTTGCCCCAAAAGGCTTAGTCTCTAGTAATCCTAGTCATATATAACATGTTGTGGTGCCCAGTGTTTCTTGAACAGTCTCTGGACGGTCGCAGCCCTCACCAGGATACAGCGGCTACTGGTCATAGATCGCTGGATGGATGGATCTGATGTTTGTTTTGAAGTTGGAAAAATGCAGACTTTTTATTAAGTAGCATCCTTTATAGGAGGGAAGGATGGAAGGATGCAGCTCTGTCCTTTTAGGCTGGCAGTTAATACATTTTCACTGACAACAGCTGAGTAAAAGCATACTGTTTAAAACGAAGTACATTATCACTCTCCAGGCTTGCAATGCTTTGGTCCTTTTCATAGCGCAATAATGCAACACATTTGCAGCCTTTTTGAAAAATATAGAATAGGTTCTATATGTCTTAGTACAGAATTTACTGTTATAAAGGTTGGTGCTCAATTTTCACAAATGCACGTCGTGTCTTTGCAAGAAGGTGCTTTGAGAACAGATGAGTAATTTTTGCGCTGAAAGTATAAATATGTGCAGTTTTTAGCTGAGATCTGCCAGTTAGCTGTGTGTTGGGTCCAGGGGAGAACACGCATCATGGAGCCACTGTTGTGGGTGCGGCTGAAGCCCGCAGTGTTTCAGTGCCCACTGACGTCAAACACGCACAGTTTATTTACACTGCATTCAAGTCAACTGCTTAGAATATGCGAGCAACATAACACTGGGTTTCAGTTCTGATTTGAATGTTTGGTTTAAAAGATTCAGTCCTCAAGTGTGCATTTGTGCCTCCGATATTTTGACTTTTCAGTGCTTATGCATATAAATGTTCCTGTTGCCAGTGTAGGATGGAGTATTTATATGCATAACGTGAATAGCATTTTTGCTGTTGATGTCAGCTATTAGCAACCTGCAGAATCGTTCGCCCTCCACTTGATTTCTTGGGTTTCAAAGGTGTGTATATTTAGAAAAAAGTGAAAAGCGGAGCACAGGAAGCAGAACTCCATTTAATATTTGCTGGAAATGAACACAGAAAGAGCATTTATGTGAGTTATGTGCTCGACCACAAGCTCTATTTTTCAAGCAGGCCGTTGGACTCCATTTGCGAGAGCAATGTATACTAGTTAAATTAATGCAACTTGTTGTGTTTTAACTGGGTCATTGCCAACGTATTAAATATTTACGTAAACATAGACAATAAACAGTACACAAACGGTAAAGGCTGACACGAGAATGACTGCAGTTTTTGGTCAGTATGAAACAAAGGCCGTTCAGGAGTTGGAAGTATTGACTGGGTTGGTGCTTTTGGAACAATGATTGGTGTGCTGTCCATGGGGGTCCCACCTGTCGTCACACAAAGTTTTTGACACCTGGACTACGTCGCTCCTCAAATAAGTAAATCATGGTGCAGTACCATCTGTAACACAGGAAAAACTTCCCTCAGGGACACCCCTTACCAACGCAGAGGGCTGTCGCAGGAACTCGAGTGCCAGAGACCGTGGAACCTGTAGGGAACATGGGGGGGACTGGAGGGTCTTCGTGATTCTGAACTAATAGTTTCAAGGACACCAAATGTGTCACTGTCCCTCATCACCTGCTGTCACCCCCCCCCCCCCCCCCCCCCCACTAT
>UFQX01000543.1:253957-273124 GCA_900497675.1 Arapaima gigas | reverse complement strand
CACCCCCCCCCCCCCCCCAGTGGCCATCAGGTGATCTTCTCAGTTTAGCAGGTGACACAGGATTCCTGTATAGTCTACAGAAAAGTGTTTATGGAGCTTTATGAGGCTCTGCATCACTCTACTTTGCTGTTATTATACACCAAAGAGAGAAAATGGCAATTTGATCCTGTGCAAAAAATACTCACCTTTCAACGTCCAAGCACCCCAGACTCCAATCTTAATAACCTGTCTGTGCTATATACATTATTGTGTTGTTGCAGAAGTGCTTGCCAGCGTTTTGTCATAGCACAGCAGTAGGTGTGAATGAAAGCTGAAAGTGCTGCTTTATTTTGCAATCTGTGGCACTGCCAAGAAATGACCTTGTTTCTGTTACAGGTCATAAATCCATGCTAAGGTTGATGTCACAAGGCCCCGGAACTGTATCCTAGGGCCACTTCTCAGAACATCTCCACTGGAGGTAGGACATGAAAGCAAAATGTTTTATAAGCTCTGACCTGATTCCACAATTTAAGCTTTTGTGAACTCTCAGCGAAAGCCCGCCTGTCCGACCTGCCTCGCCGCTTCAATCACCTTCACGGTGGCACAGAGGTCAGCAGCCGAAAGTGATCGCTCTCCTCTTAACCTGCGTGGAACGGCGTTCTTCTGCAGCTCGTTCACTCACACTAGACGACGTTCCCCGTATGTAATGGCTTGTACGATTGAAAACAACTGGCTGTCAACCCTGATTCTGCAGCATGGCTGGTTTGTTGGTCACGCTCAGATGGCCTCAAATGAGCAGGCATCTTGTCTGTAATGGTAGAGAGACGCAGGCGTTTGTGTTCATCAGCGGTGCAGTGATGTCATTGTCATGAGCCAGCAGAAGCCCTAATGGTGCAGGATGTGCTGAGAAAGTGGGCTGTGCGCTGAGGAACTGCCAAAAGGCATGGCCATGCGGCCATTTAGATGCAAACGCAGGTTTCCTAAATCAATATCGGAGAGAAGGCTATCGGTCCATTAAGTGAGGAAAGGTTCCCAACACTACAATCAGTGTTTTACAGCCCATCACCAAATTGGCCAGGAAGATGAGGTTCTGTGCACCTCTTGCCCATCAAGCACTTCCTCTGTGCAGTACTTCCTCTGAGGACCACTCTTAGACCACTTTTTTGTACTCTGCACCACTCAGCACCTTGTCTCTGCACCGTTTTTAGATTTGGACCCTTTCAGAGGACAAAATGCTCACTTATTGAAAGGATACTGTGCTGTGATCTTTGCTGCAGGTTCGTACCCAGGAGGAATATGTGACACGGATATTTTTTCCACTCTGGACGTTTTTCCCATGTGGAGAATCTCCCCAGAACACCCCTGCCCGTGTGTATGTCCATCATGGTTTGTATGACAGATCACACGCATCCACGAATTAGCCAGTTAGTATTACTTTTATAACGTCTCAGATACATGGAAGAAGAACGATCTGTCAGAAGGTTGAACAAAATGGGCCATTTTTCAGCCTCAGATACAGTAATTGCTGCTGCCTGTCACCAAGCTACAAATTGTGCTGGCTTTGAACCCCAGTAGCTGTGCACATCATGCTAGCAGCACAATTACACTGTGCCAGGCTGAAATGATGGGGATATTAATGATGTGAAGCAGTGGCTGCTGAGTCCCTTGACTTGTGTGTGTGTGTGTGTGTGTGTGTGTGTGTGTGTGTGTGTGTGCGCGCGCGCGTGCACCCGCATTTATTTATTTATCTATCTCAGTGCAGAGTATCCACATTTGTTTCACAGGGTGCCTTGTGAAGAAGGTGGAAACCCACGTAAAAGACAGACTGAAATGTAAATGTCAGCTTTGGCATTTCCATCACTTCATAACAGTTCACAGCGAAAGTGTGAGTAGAAAGAATGATGGTTAAAACCTGGTTTGTAACCTGGTTCAAGTCTTAGCTGAGCTATGCAAAGCCCTTGACCTGCTCTGTACTTCACTTTAGATAAAAGCATCAGCTCGGTAAGAAAATAAAAGCAGCAAGTGTAACCATCCAAAACTGAGACAGGGGAGTCACAGAAGTCCACCAGTAAAAGCATTCATGTTTTGTAGTGATGAGTTTCTTTGCCTTTTTCTTGACTTTTTGCAGTGGCACAAGAGGAGAAACACACCAGCCAAATGTACCGCGTTGTACTGCGAGTGGCAAACGCACATTAACTCTAGACTCAATAAAGGAACTAATGAACCAGCCCATAAATTACACAAGCCATCAGGGCCGTATTCAGCTTCTTTGCATAATCAGCTGCTGAAAAATGTCAGCGCAGGTAGGCAGGAGCTCAGAGAGCCATTTGTCAAGTGCAGCCGTGTCTTTGGGGCTTCTCATTGCTGGAAGCTCAAACCTAGCGAAGGGTTTTCCGTTCCTGAACTCGCATCAGAGCCTCAGCGACTGTACAGAATAACAGCAATAGAATAACAGCAGTAAACTGTGTTTAAATGCAGTAAAGTGCAGATCCCATAGCTACCAGTAGTGCGAGGTTGGTTGTGGTTTTTTTTTTTCCAGATATTCTTTATTTGCTTTTCATAACAACAGAACAAAAGTGGGACACAGCAGTGCAGACACAGAATGGGCACCAAGGAGACACAAATACATACAGCATAAAGACAAAAGGTTGTCACGTTTAGCAGAGGTTATCTAAGAAATCACCAAAAGGTTGCCGAGTCTCGTTTTATGTACAAAAAGGGCAACATTCGTCAACATCTAGTAAGTTTCCCTTTGCTTTATACAGTTAATAGAAGCATAAAATTACTTATTTAAAATTAGTAAAAATTTTAATGTATGTATTAATACATAAAGTATACATAAAGTATTAATAAATAAAGTACACTGTAATAATATGTAAAAAAAAAAAAAAAATGAAGCTCTTGGGTTACCTGCTTCCATCCTGCGGTTTCAATGAGAGAAGCAGAGCCTTGCCCTGAACACCTTGGTGAAAAGTGCTTCCTGCCTGCTGCACTTGTGTATTTTGATGCTACCTTATTTTCTGTGTGAGTGAAAGCATTCCTGGTAGTCCATTCATCCATTTGGCTAATTTTCTTGAAATTGGTTTCGTTTGAGGAGTGTAGTAGTGTTATAACATCACTCTCTCTCCCCAGAGACACACCCCCCCCCCCCAGCAAATCTATTTCATTTATCTTTTCAGCGTTTTTTGTGCCACTATGGTTCATGTGCTGAGGGACCAGCTGCTACTGATGATTTGATGAGAACAGAAATCACAACCCCCAGGACGCAGCAAATGGCCCAATGCTGGAACCAGGCGGTGGACTGATGCCGCTTTTCTGCCTACGCATCATACAGGGACACATGGGTGCTTCTGGTGTGCAATCCCGGTCCCTGCTGCTCTCATTTTTACACAGTGTGCTGTACGATGTTCACGTGCGTATAGTTCACAAAGGCTTTCTGAATTAACCTTAGAATGTACATAATTCAAATTTAGTACATTTCACATTTGTCACGGGCTCTTGTAATTGGCAAAGAGTTTTAATACTTTTGATTTTTGCAAACTGATGTTGAATTGCTGGGAAATATATCACAGATGAGCAAGTGCTGCTTAGGCAAAAGGTCTTTTTGGGAACAAAGGTTACTGCTGTCAGCCTTGCAGTGCTAGAGGTTGTAGGAAGATGATGGTGGAGGGTATTTGGTTAGAAGAGAGGTGGGTGAAGACTGTTTGTTTGTATAGGACTTTATTAACTTGTTTATTTACTGAGCCGACAACTGTCCCATTTAAGTATATTGCATATATTACAGCAGAGCCCATCAGGGAGTTGACCCTGCAACCTTCAAAATCCAAATTGGCTTCTGAGGAAAGCTGACAGGTCCCCAAACACACACCTTTTTGACGCAGTCATTTTTCAGTGCTGCAGTGTGAAATGCATTCTTAACATAGTTTCTCATCTGTTCTTTCATTTACAGCTTTTTGCTGAAAAGACATTTTGTGCTGTTTTGTGCAGTTCTGTATTTTTCAAGCTGAAGAATTTTCCCTCAGAACCACATACCTGCACTGGTCTAGAAGTTAGGTCCTTGAAACTGCATAAAAAGAGGCCACGTGTTAGTTTTACAGTGCAGAGTTCTGCCCCCAGCAGTGGTACATATGACCTCACTGTTTCTGTTCATAGCCTACAGTCCCCCCTGTGGAGGTTCTGCTGTGTGTGTGTGTGTGTGTGTGTGTGTGTGTGTGAGAGAGAGAGAGAGAGAGCAGGCCAAACCTCTCTCGAACTGACACGTCTGCCTGCTCTGCACTGGCCCTGGTCGCCTTCTCGAGCTGTAATTACAGAGCAGAACGCTCCTCATCTCGGCACTGATTGCAGCTCTTGTTCTCACTGTCTATGTCAATAACCACACAAAGACACGACTGCAAGAACTGCTCCATTTTTAGCCCAAGCAGTGTGAAATGCCTCTAATTATAATGTTGCAATATGTATTAATCTTCTTGGCTAATATAATCCACATATTTATCGGTTATACAACTTTGTTTTGTATTTAAAGTAAACAAAGAGCCGTCACAAATGACTTGGTGCGGCAGTTGAAATAATTTATTGATTTATATTTATCAGCTAGTAGCGTAATGTTAATCGGTCCCCTTCGATTCTCTCCCGATGACGGTACATTTAAAATCTGCATTACGATCTTAAAAAATTTTCTGCTTCACAATTGATTAAAAGGTGTTACTGGCACCAGCCACAGCTTGAATTGGTTAGACACCCAGATTTATATGCATATCATGAATATATATATCTAAAAATGTTTCCTGCTTATTTCTCTTAGTGTTGCTGCTACTGCAGGTACTAATTAGTAATAGTAGGTAGTGGTAGTACTTGTACGTGTGTTACACGTGTAGTTTGCTGCTTCCATAGCAACATTTGAGTACGGATACGCAGACCATGTCCAATGCAAATATTTTGCTATTACTAAGGATGTGCAAGCAGTAGAGTCTCAAAACAAATGTACTGAAATAATAAATGAAAACTAACTCAACTGAGACGTAGTTTTGTTTTCACCAAATTGACAAAATAGCTGGTCTCCCCGATATTCCGTGTAGAGGATAACCCAGGGGCGGGGTGTACGTACCTGTCTGTTAGTCTCGGGCTGAACGGATACCTGTGCATGCAGTCTGTGAGGACAGGGCACACCTAAATACATCTCTCTTCACCACTGTTCACTGCTGTTGTTTTCCTTCCCAACAAGGGCCTGTGTTTTCCACCCACACTGTTTATACATTCATGTAAGTCAATCTATTATTTCTTCACCACATCCTTTGCTTATTGACTAAAAACTGAGCCTTTTATCCTGACAATGTTTGATCAGTACTGTTCGATAAGTACGCAGAGGCACTGGACCACCTGGGCATGGTGGTGTTTTCGTTTTTCTCCCCATTTCTTTTTTGTGGACGTGTTTACAAGTGACGTGGCTTATGAGAAGTGTCTCCGGTCACTGCCAGATGTGCACACACACGTTCCACCTCCCTCTCTGCTGCCCCCCATCCCTGTGCAGATGAGCTTCCACATCACATGTTACCTAGCAGCACCTTTATTTTGGCTCCGTACGTCATCTGGCTACAGCAGCAGAACAGCTGTCTTGTGAATGTGATTTTGATTTACAGCACTGTGACATATCTGAGAATCAACCGTGTTGCCTTTAAATCCATGTCATTTTTTCCCCGCTTTACTGAGAGATAATAAAGATATGTGGTGAATACTGGTCTCTCGCTGTTCCAGGGTGGATTGAAATGTCTGATGTAGTGGCCCAGAGACACGGGTGGACGAGGTTTAATGTCTCGGTCAGCGTTTTCACCACATTTGTCATCTTCTTTGAAGTTAATGGACCGCAACCGCAAGCCGATGTGGTTCTGACTCGTCATTTCATGGCACGCTGTAATGCTCCAGATGTATTCTGCAGCTGTCTTCCAAAAGCAGGCTTTGTGCTGTTTCCCCTCCGCGGTACAACACGGCTTTGATTTTTCTCACACGCTCTAGGAAAGTGTGGTGGCTGTTAAACAGAACCTGCAGGGGGCCTCATGAAGCACCTGGCCTGAGCCCATGCCCACTTTATCGTCACCACCCTTTTTGTCTAGGTCTGGCCTTGTCCAGGATCGCATCGCACATCCCCCTTCCAAGGAGTGGGTTAATATTAACAATTAAACTGGTTTCACCAGGGATCGCAAGCAATTATGAGCAAATTTAAATTCTCCCTGGGATGAAATTGCTCTGAGAGCAAGAAGTCGTGCGTCACTGTGGTTTTGTCAGGAGTGTCGGTGGTGTGCGCGACTGGGTGGAAGGAGGCTGTGACGATGTGGAAGGATACAGGTGCCGTTGTTGCCGTGTCACCGAGTGGTTCCTCCAAGTACCACCGACCACTGCATGTTAGGTCCGACACCAAGCGGAGAAGATGCGTGTTCTGCAACTTACTGTACCTTTGCAGTGACTAGCATGGGTCTGCGGGTGTGGGGCTTGGCTCTACCCCCCCTCCTCCTGAGGACCCTCGTCCCTGTTCCTTCCTGCGTTGAATTATATTCATTAAAGGAACTGTTCCTCCTTTGAAGCCAGCTATTAGTAAGCCTCTCTCTAAGTCCCCTAAAATCTGCTGACTGCAATTGCTGGGCCACTGGGTGATGTTTAACAGTGGATCGAATAAACACAGCCTCGTGTTCATGTGACGTTCCCCCGGTCCGAAGACAGCGCTGCAGGAAACCTGTGATCTATGCTGTAAATGTGAAAGTGTGGCTTTTCAGCAGAAATTAGTCTGCGGTGCTTATTTGCACGGATGCCTGTTCACAGACAGGTGATGCTGCTGGAGAACCCGAGAGAGGTGCCTGGCTGGGCAGATACTCCCCTCACATCGCACGCAAGATCCCCTCTTCCCAGATTCACTCCAGTTTCCCACTGCAGGGGCTCTGGCTTCCTCCTCTGAGCTGTAATTCTAATGCAGAATGAAAGGTTGGGCCTGTAAAGCGTGTGCCAGTGAGCTCAGCTTAACAATTTTTTGCATTTATATTTATTTAGAATTTGTTTTAACTTAAAGGTTAAGCTGCAAATTGGATGTTCCAGTTGAAACAATAGTGTGGCTAAGCAGGAGCCTGATACTGGAGTCCTGGATGAAGTTTGGACAAAATTACCATCTTAACAAGGCACAAATAGGGCTGGCAACTGCAAGATCACATGCAGAATGTATGGTTCAGGTGGATGGATGCATGAGATTGTGTGAGAGACTCGCATCCAGTGGTGGACTGGCATCTCATCTGGTGTGCAGCCTAAATACCTTTTCACCCTGTTTTCCACGATGTGCTGTGGACCACTACCACCCTGACTTGAACACAATGGGCGTATGTGTGTGTGTGTTTATTATCCTGCTCAGTGTCCCAGCTACCCCTGTTGGAGAGGCTGAACGTACTCCCGCTCTGCCTGTTTTGCCGTATGTTGCCGTGACACTTCATCCCATTCCCACATCAATTCAGCACTTTTACACCTGCCTTTCCAGCAGAGTCTCGTCTGCTTCAAGCTGTTCAGAACTGTTAGCAGTGCCTATATTCTTGGTTATAAGAGCTACTCAAACTTTTCAAAGTAAGAGGAATAACCTAATTATTCTGGCAGCTATTCCTTCACAATAATTCTTCTTCCCACCTGTTTCTATTGATTTTACCTCCTGGTTTAAAGTAGGGCAATTTCTCCAGAATTACATTTACAAGAAGTGCTACGCAGGGACACACAGAACATTTGTTAAACGGCCGTAGTGCTTCCCGGTTCCTCTTGTCACGTCTGTTCCTTGCTCTCGGGACAGCAAACAACCAAATTAGACCCCGGTTACGGATTAAAGTGTTTCTTGGTTGATGTTGAGTGTACCACCAGGGGTGACGCGTCCCACAGCGGGGGTTTGACAGCTTTAGAAACGGAACCACAAGGGATCAGTGGGGAAGTATGACACAAAATGTTAACCAAACAGGAGTAGACTAACCTTCATGCTGTATACAGGACTGAAAAAAACATCTTTCTGAGTCTCTTACCAGCTAACACGAGCAGTGTAACTAGGCAAGAAGACCCCAGCAACCATTCAGCAGCTCATAAAGTCTGGTGCGTTAACCGTTTCACCTCAATAAACTGAACACCTGTTCAGAATGTGACTTTGCAGAACTGGCAGCTGACAATTCGCTCACGGCAGTGGTCAACCCGGCGGTTAAGGGCGCACAAATCTAACCTGATGGTGGCCAGATCACGTCCCATTCCTAATGCTCTTTCAGTACTCTTGACAAAGGTGATTACTTTTAATTGACCATTTAAAATTCTCTCCTCTGTACACCAGTAAAATGTCTAAGTGCCTGTCACCAGGCAACAGAATAACAACACCACAGTCCTGCCTGTTCACTTAGCAGCAAACGCTTCCGTTTCTATAAAAAACAATTTTGCTCGTGATAAACTGTGTAGGTGAGCCGAGCCACGTGTTAGCTGCTAGGTGTGAAGTTTGTTTGCGGCGGTGTCTCCTTTGCCTCCTTTTTTTTCTACCCCAAATTGCTCAATTTGTGGTTAACTTGCTTGTTCTGTGATAAAACTCAAGTGTGGGAAGTTGCGCGGTGCAATGCACACGGCCGCAGGTGGACAGAAGAGCAAAAACACACAGCGGGTGACTCGCTGACGCCCCCCGTTGCACTTTCCTGTGTGCAGCCGCCTGGGTAAAGCTCACCTGTCGCTGCTGGGCGTCTCCTGACACTCGAGTGCCTGAGAAGTACTGATATGTACTTTGTACAGAACCTTTAAAGTGAGATGCATTACTACAGTTGGCTCAGCATGGAAAACGCAGGTTCTTGGGTTCGCTGTGAGCCGCCTGAGGGGTGAAGCCTGGAACTGCTTCCTTCTGAAATTCAGGTAGTGAGATGAAAGATGTGAGAGATTCTCCTTCCTGCTGAAAGGTGCTTCCCCAGAAGGGTCAGACTGTCACCCATGAGACTGCAGCAGCTGAGAGTCGCAGATGCCAGTACTGAGAAATGCTGCTGCTGGCGGGGTGACTCCGTTCAGGCCCTCTTCCGGCACTCAGACACCCTGTCGGGGGTCCCCGCGCCCCCTTCGTTCTCCTCCTCATGCTGCCATAAAACGCCGTGTGTGAACGCTGTGTTACACCTCCTGCACAGAAACAGGCTGCTTCTCAGGGTGCAAAGTTTGCTCTAATTTTGTTTATCTTTGCTTGCAGTGTGTGATCGGTTACATTGAACCCATTGCTACAGCTGTGTGTTTCCACTCGAACCACTCTGTATGAGTGCCTTTGCCAAACAGTGACAGCAGGGATTTGAACCCATGATCCAAACCCTGGAGAAGGTGATGGACTTTCAGTCACAGGGCCCTGGCTGACAGAGTGGTCTTCGGGTCCCCTTTAAGTGACACGGCTTTGACGATATTTTGTGAAACATACAGATGAGAGCTTGCATCATCGGATACTGATATCATAAAAATGATATAACAGATCTGCCCGATTTGCAAAGTGTAATAATTGCTTTATCATCCATAAATTCTGTTTCGTGGCAGAAGTTGCTTGGCACTTTCTAATGTTTTGCTTCAAAGTTCTGTAAAGAAAATGTGAATATTTAGGCATTTTAAAAGTAAATAGTTTATTTATAAGTGCACCTTCTAATGACTGGCCTGTTGCGTGAACCTCTTTCAGCTGTCAGTCAGCATAGCTCCAGCAACCTGCCAAATGTGCCAGCTAAATTTAGCCATTCGTTTTGTAAAGAGATGCTGAAGTTGGCCGAGCTGAATAAATAGCCCCATGTGATCTCGTACAAGCCTAAAGAGCCTCAAGGTGTCAAAGAAGAGCAGTTTCGATAATTAACCGGGGTGGGTCAAGTGAACGGTATGAAAGCGAGAGTTTTTCCCATTCGTTTAATCCTTGGCAAAAAGTTTCTGTGTTCTGCTCTTGTACGTCTTGTGTGTCGACACGGGGCACCAAATTCGCTTCAAAGCCACACTGCTGTAGTGTTGCAGTTCCTCTGGAAGGAGGTGACGTGTTTTGTTTCGAGTTGGCACAGCCAAGTGAAGTTTATGCACCAGAAAATAGAAACTAAAACAATCAATATGTGGTGACAATATTAAGAAATGTATTTTCAGACGCTACAGATGGATACAAGGGGAGACTGGAGCAGACCGATCCAGTCCTCAGATCTCTCGCAGCTTTTTCCTCTACTGCCCCCAAGTTCTCTTCTGCAGTCATCTGTCTCCATCCCTCCTCTCCTCTCCTCTCTTCTCTGTGCAAACAGGGTCTGCAGCTTTAGTCCTGTAGTCCTGGCTGCCAGGGTGAGACGCGAGCTTCACACTGTGTTTACAAGCTGCATCTGTGGCTCTTCTAGGATGAGTGTGAATGTGGAGCTGTACTCCCATCAGGATACATTCACTCTCAAGCCCACACCTCCTGCCACAGCTGGCTGTATTGGCCCCCGTGGGAGTCATACTAGGCCAACCTGTGGAGCCTTTCAGATGCACAGGGAAACACTGCGTGACAATAGGACTCTGCATATAGACTGAATTTGTCACCCCTTAGACAGAGAGGGGCTCAGTTCAGGCATCTGAACTTTAAGTTTCTCCTGTCTTTTCCAGTGTCCAGGTTGAACGAGACAGGGAGGCAGAAGACAGAAATGCTGTGCTGTTTGCCTTTTGTATGTGAGAAGATGTGAACGCAGCTCCTGGCAGCTCTGTGGTCCTCCCAGCAGCTGGGACCTGTTGACAGGTGTGCTCTCACACACACACACACACACACACACACACACACACACACACACACACATACACACACCCCTGCACGGTATGGTGGCAAGAGGTGCATGAAAGGAGACACCTCCAGTGGGTTTGTGTGCGCTGCTGGAGGTGAAGGCAGCTCTGGGGTCCTCGTGTCACCAGCTGTTTGTGATTGATGGGCCCGCCGCAGACAGAGAGATGCGTACAGGCCTTTCCACGAAAAACCGCTTTCCCACGTTCCTCTCGGCAGCAGCCAAATTTCTCAGCACTGCTATCACACACCAGCACACAATGGCTAAAAAAGTGGTCCACCCCCACCACCACCACCACCTTGGGCATCTTCGGCACCGATCAACAGAATAATATTCTTTAACATCAGAGTCTTTTATAAAGCAGTTTCCAATTACTTATTACAAAACTCCAAAATAATCACTGCTCGTGATTTCAGGTGACAGAAGCTGCTGGTGACATAGAGGTGCAGTGCAGTTAAGAGGGGGTTAGATCTGGGTTTACAATCACTGCACTTCTCCAGCATGCGTTAATTCAGTGCATAAAACATCTGGAAGTTCAAGGTCCGGGTTTCTTGTGTTGTCGACATACGTTTGAGTGTAAGGCAACGCTCAGACAGGCATTTCTTTCCAGCACGGAGCAAAGCGAGAGTCCACAGACGGGCTGGTGCTGGTGTCAAACAACAGTAACCACTGTGGCCATCAGAAGCTCTTCTTCCACTTTATTAAATGGTGCTGACATCTGCTGAGGAAGTACGTTTTCACCTGCAGAATCGAAGAGCAGTGGGTTCAGTTCACACAGGGGCCGGATTAGGAAACCAGCGTCTCCCTTAGATGTTTTCCGCACTTTGACCCCTCTTTTTATTTGGCCAGCAAAGCATTTCAGTGGAACTGAACAACGGAAAATTTCAGGTGATCTGTTAGATCATTTCTGTATGCAGCTGCTGTCCTTCTTGTTAATGTTTCCCAGAATGTTGCCTTGAGACTGCAGTGTTGACAGCACTCAGATACTCTTGTTGGGGGCAGTAAATCACAGCCGAGTGAATACAGTCATCTGGAAGCACCGTGATGGTCAGCTATGGGCCGGACTATTGCACCTGTGATGGTGGTAACCTGCAGAAGGTGTGTACAGTAAAATAGCACCTCTCTGAAGTATAAACCAGAGTCTGATGGTCTGTAGAACATCAGGCAGAGCTCAGGCGTGTGTGTGTGTGTGTGTGTGTGTGTGTGTGTGTGTGTGTGTGTGTGTGTGTGAGAGAGAGACAGAGACAGTGCACCCGTGGTTTGAGAGTGTGTGTTTGTGTGTGCGTGTGTGTCAGAGTAATCCCCCCAGTCTTTGGGTCTCTTCCAGATCAGAATGCTTGTGGTCCAGAGAGAATGCGATGTATGTGGACCCATATGCAGGGCTAACTATAGAGTCAGATAGACAGGTGGACATCTTTCCTCGCTGGGGGTGCTCAGCACGAGAGAGCCGTTGTACATTTCCTCCAAAAGCCCACCCTGTCATAATATGTCAACGCATCTCCATAATGGCACAGGAGAAAGGCCACAGAGGTGCATGTTGGAGCCTTCCTGGTTTCCCATCAGTTGCCATCACTTGTAGACACCAGACCAGATGGAGCTGCTGTGAGACGACCTTCCCAGCTGGCCTGTCATTCTGTGTCACTTTTCTGGATGCTGATGCCTGGGATTTGCAGCTCTGGGATACGCGTGTGGGAATGCGCGTCTTTTACTGTCCCCACAGTGTCCAGTACAGCCTGCAGAGAGCCCGGCCCGGGTGAGCTGTGTTAAAGCCCGGACGCCACTTCTCCTACATGTACTGCCTCTGCGCCTCGTGTGTCACTTTCCCTCTGGAAGTGACTGCCGTGTAAAACGTCGGCCAGTGTCTGAACTGAGGTGAAGGAGCCAGCGGCTTGAGAGGTTGGAAGAGAAACGCCGACTGACGTTCCTCACCTGATGAGTAACGTGGGGTCGGTGTCGTTCCGGGATTAGGTCATTCTGTACGCACTCAGAGACACCCCTCTTGTAGACATTTCACAGAACACAAGTGCGCAGAAAAACGTCAAATGACCACATAGCTCCACATGTCTTCTTCATGAAGTCGTATCGATATTCATGAGGATTATTCTGCTGAGCCACAAGTCTGCACTTTGGCTGCGTGCTCTTTTGGCTTCTTGTGTGTGTTGTAGTAACCCGGTCTCGCCTGTCCTTCCGCTTCCAGGTGGTACGTCTGACTGGATTCTGACTGATGTTGGGTTTTGACACTGCTGTGTAGTTACAGTGTGTCAGCCCGGGTGGCATTTGAGTCGCTGTGAACCTCTGCATCTCTTGGCACCTTTCTGTCACAACCAATATTTAGCTGTACTAGTGTCAGAATTTTATGTCAAAGTCTGTAAAATACGCATTACGGTTTTCCCAGCACATCTACCGATTCTTACACAATTTTTAGCCGTTTGTCCTTTTATTTATTTGATGTGGTGCTGAAAAGGTGACACTTGTCACTTAATCTATTTAGGGGACAGGTGGATAATAATAACATAAAATATGCGCATTGCCCTGTGTTTTGGCGAGTATCGAGAGCCTCGGTATTGTGCCTATCGAGTGCATGCAGGTGTGCAGCTTTCTCCCTGCCAGGGGTGTGTTGATCTCGCGGTGGCTGTAAAGAACAAGCGGCTCTGAATGTTCGCAAAGCTTATGTGGACATGGTGACACGGTTTGGTGTATTTTTGGTCTTTTCCCTTCCCTTTGACCAGGACTGCTCCGCTGCTCTAAACACAGCCACGTTAGTGGCAGAAGAGTTTGGTGACCGTGTGACTGTGCTGTGATTTCTCACCCTCCCTCTGCCACACGTTTTTGCCCCGGGCAGCGGTGGGTAACACAGCCAGTGGTACTTAAAAACCGTCAGCAGGCAAATAACACGACACATTTTGCAATATCCTCGTGACGTCGACTCTCCCACTTAAACAAATGTGTAACAAGACTCATAAAGCAACATTTTTATCTAATCTAATGTACAGACTTGCATTTAAAACAATATTTTTGTAGAAATCACAGCACTCATTCACATGCTGGTTAATTATTGTGTAAAATGTCCAAATAAGTGTAAATGCTGCCTGACTTTCTCCAGCTCCCCTGTCACTGTTCTGCCGTATGTGTGGGTCCACACGGGACATGTAGCGTGTAATGACTGTATTTATGTACTTCACTCTAACGCTCCAACACGTTTGCTGGGAATCAGGTTTGAAAACGAAGGGCAGACGCTCGTGTTGCCGTACGGGTGAGTGTAGACCTTCAGATGCACTTCACATCTCAGGTCATAGCTGTACCTATAAGGGCTTTTTTAGGCAGCAGGTGAGGCTGAGGAAGGAGACCGGGGGGTCACGGGGGGCTGGCAAAGGGGTGTAGTGAAATTCGGGTGTGACTGTCAGGCCGCCGCTGTGGCTTTGCATATAACTGTACTTTGATTATAACAGTACTTCTTAAATGATGGGGCTTGGAGCAAAGTGTTGTGTTTCTGTCATTGGGTCCCAGGTGTCCCAGCCAACAAACACATGGCTTCTGGCTACGAGTCCTGGCTGTTGGCGTCACTCCACACGGCCGCTGGGAAAGCCAGAGGTTTCAGGCTTTGGCTGCTGTATTAGCGCTCAGAACAGCCTGGTAGGGTGTTTGCCATGATACTGCATAAAGATTTTGTGTGATGTTGTCGATGCTGTTCATCTGCGTCTAAAGATGGTGAAGAGCAGAATAATCCGGGCGACAAAGATAAATGATCAGTGGGTAGTTTGTCAGTGCAGCATTTTTCTTCTCAAAGATGAAGAGCATCTTGGACCCAGTAAAATAAGCTCGTGAGCGTCAGTAAGTGCCCGTTGTGAGCGTACAGGGTTTCCGATTGAGTGCAAATCCAGGCGGCCGCCTAGTGAGTATGAGGAGGCCGAACTCGGCCTGATCCCTTGGGGAACTTGCGCCCTCTTGTGGCTGTCTGGCACCGCTTGTTACCTACTAGCTTTTTAGCACGTTAGCAGCTGCAGAAGCGCCCTGCTGAGCTTTACCCCCAGCGGGGCTGTGGCCGGTCAGGGTTTTTTCGAGTCCCGAGGACAAATCTCAGTCAGCACTAAGTTTGTTTTTGGAATGTTCTCACGATGTCAACACTGGCCACAAATACGGCGATTGATCAGAATGTCAGGATGGATGGATGGACGGACGGACAGACGTTCTCACGTCATAGAGAAGGTTTTAGGTTTTAGGCACTTTTTGCCATGCTCACAATTTACGTTTATTCCCTTACAAGCAGCTAGTCTCAAACTGCTTCTGAAACACTAGATGAGTCGTACAACTTTGTGCGGCGAGTTGTAAACCAGAAGGTTGCTTCTTCAGACCCCGCTGTGCTACTGCCTAGACCACGGCCCTGAGCCAGGATTGCGCCTGTGAAAATACTCAGCTCGGTAAATGGGTCAGAATCTCGACGTCACCTTGGAAAAGGTGTCATCTGACCAGCAAAGTAATAATGATTTAATGGAAAGTCGGTGACTCTTGTTTCCTGGCACGCAGCGATGAAGCGACCCTGTAGCTCAGCCCGGCTGGCCGGCAGCGCACGGCACCAGGAGGACGAGGGCTTGGACCTCCGGCCAGAGTCACGGGAACCAGCACAACGCCGGCCCAGACGAGAAAAGAAGCACAAGACATACACGCTGTGCGAGGTGTGCAACATCCAGCTCAACTCACCGGCACAGGCGCAGATCCACTACAGCGGCAAGTCGCACCAGAAGCGGCTCAAGCAAATGAGCAGCGGCAAGCAGGCCCGGAGCTCAGGTATGGCAGGGGTGTAGGTGCAGCTCCCCTGTGCCGGGAGCCCACTTGGGGAATTTGGGCGACGGTGGTCGGCATGTGTTGAATCCAGCCGCTCTGCCAGACTGCACTCGGCTGCGATGCCAAGGGAAGGTCCTGGCAGTGCATCTGAAATTCCTCATAAACAATTTTATCCGTGAGAGACAGCGGTGTGAGGAATGTGTGTGGTGCAGCCCTGTGTTTTTTAACAACACGCCTCACGTTACTCTCCCTGAGCGGCCACCGCTGTCGGTTGCAATGTTGTGGCTGTCTGAGCTCCAGCGAGGTCAGTGTTCTCCACGAGCTGCTGCGGTCGGCACCGGGAAGCAGCAGGTCATCTCACTGCTGCTGTCCACAGATGCGCTTCTCTCTCTTTACTTCTGTGTTTTCTTTTGCCTCCCCTCCACGTTGTGTCACGAGAGTCCCAGCCCTTGTTTTCTGCTCACCCCGTGTCTCCCCCACCAAATTTGGAGGGCTTGGTTTATTGGCACAGTACTGTGGGGGGCGAGGCGGTGCCTGCCTGAACACTGCTCTCCATGGGGGGACTGAGTGTGGCAGATGCAGCAGTCAGCAGTGAGTGGAAGACCTGCTTGGTTTGCACGAGGGGCACCGATAGTTTACTGAGGTGAGTGATTAAGCTGTTCTGCGGGGGGGTAGTTGTTTTCTCTCACAAAGATGCTGGTCAGAAAGGTATCTGCAGCAAAAAATCAAAACCAATGGTTTTTTGGAAGCTTAGGGCTATCGGGTTGAATGAGGTCACCTGAATCATAGGAAGCAATTCATCATCATCATTATTGTTGTGAAGCCGTGTATCTGCAACAATTCTGAGCCCCAGTCTGTTGGCTTGGATGTGACTGTAACTGTCACTCGGAGACCTGCCTCCTCCAGAGCAGCAGTGAGGGACACTTCTCACCTCAGAATCCTCTCCTCAGTCATTATGGGCTCCTTTGAGTTCCAAATAATGTCCTGACACTCTCAAGATCCACAAGCCCCGAGGCAAAGGCAGTCTGAAGGACCAGGAGATAATAAATCCCGTGTAATAATAAATCAGTGGGTGAAGTTATATAAATGTTCCAATTTAATCAGAGTGACAATTTGCTTTTGATGTTGGGCCTCGGAGGGTCTCGTCATAATCCTGCCTCCCAGGCACTGTGGGAGTCGGCTGGTATGCCGGGTCACTTCCTGTCAGCACGGGGGACACGGCAGCCACACACCTAGCTGTCCTTTCTAACTCAGTGTGGGCAACGGGGGGCGGGTCTGCCCACGTTGACCCCCTACACCCAATAGCACTTTATGTCTGTGGGCGGATTTTGTGCATTTGTGTTTTTGTGCTGCAGTGACCACGTTGTTTCTGTCTCTCCCTGTAACCCGGCTCCATGTTCAGTGGGACTCATCCCTTCGAGTCAAGGTGACGGGGATGTGACCTGGGGCTGCTGCGCTCTGCGTGATGAACACGGATGTGCACGGGCTGTTGTGTGGTGCTTTGTCACGTGGGTCACCGGGGGGGGGGGACACGAGAGGAACGTGCCGGCTCAGTGTAAACAGTGGAAAACTGTCGTCTTTGTTTAATTCCCGCTGACCTCATTTCTCCAGCTCCCGCCCGCGGGGGGGCGACGGGACCACGAGGGCCGGGGGGTGGGTCTCTGCCACATCTCTCCCTTCTACACAAAAGGTAGGAAGAAGGGTCCACAGCTGTGAGAAGCAGGGTGGAGCAGATGAGCATGGTGGAGTCTTCCAAAAATGTCAGGAGTTAGAAAAGTAAGCAGCTAAGAATAAGGTGTACATCCAGGAATAATTACAATATGAGCGCATGAGAATGAAGGTCAGTTATGTCAGCCTCACACCCCACTTTGGCTTATTTATTGAACTCGTTCCTTTTGCTGACGTTCCCCCGACAGCTCGAGTCCCTGCGTCACCTTCTGGTTAAGTTTCTGAGAGAGCAGGAAGGCCTGAGCTCCAGCAAGCGCACGTCACCACACCAGCAGAGCTCAGATCTGCTAGATGGCGGCGACATGGAGGCACTGCGCGCTTCCATGTGTTCCTAGCAGCTGGAGCGCCGCGCGGCTCCCTGGTGCTCACAAACAGTGCTGTCTGTGGGGGGCACGAGCTGCAGGAAGTGGGCTGCGTGATGCTCCGCAGGGGGCCAGCAGTGGACTCGAACACGTTCAAAGAGATTACACAGGTGTTAGTTTTACCTGCACGGCAGCATCAGGGCAGCACGACCCCCCCTCCCCCAATCACGGCCTCGCGAACAACATAGTTTTCTGCAAAACTGATTCTTCTCTCCTGAGTGTATTTTTTTTCAAACTTGCCGTTAGTCTGCTCCCCATTTGCATTTTCCTAATCCTGCCGTCACCTTTTTAATGAAGCACAAATTCAGGTTAAAGGGATGACTTTCTGCGTTAATACTGAGGTCAAAGTATCTGTTACTGTACGTTTTCCTCTGTCTTCGGCCTGTGGGGCGACCCACTCGGACGCAAAGGCGCACTTGACGCTTTAGGGCTTGAGATGATGGATCTCTGTATGTGTGTGTATCGAACAATTAAAGCCAGAACAAAAACACAAGGTAGATCTCCAGTCGTGTTACTGTCACCATGCGGTTGTCAGATTTATAGCGCTGATCCATCACCTTAACAGCTGCCCAGAGCATGGCTGCTCTGCTGTGTATGTGTAGTATATGATGCAAAATAATTACAAAATACTTTCATTCTTGGAAAATGTATTAGGTAAATTTGGGGTTTTTCTGAGGATCTGACGATGATTATATAAATGGGAATAACTGTGGGAGCTTATGTCCAGCATCAGTGGACCTCCTCTCGTCCGCCGCCTCCTGAAAGGGGAGAGGGCGGGAACCTCGCCATCCGAACGGACGCCTGTCCTGCCCCCTGGGAAGAGCTGCTTTCCTTTTGTACGGCTTTTGCTGAGGAGCAGAAGGAAGTTCCCACAGAGCAGAGGGCAGCGTTCAGAGGGGGCTGCTGCGGTTTTGTTTCCTTATTACATTATTTCCCGTTTATTAACTTACCTGATGTTTAACACATCAGACAGCGTAAGTGTGATATGCAAACCCAGCACATTTCTTTACGCGGGCATTCTGGTCCCGGTGCCGTGAGTAACGCAGCATGGGGGGGGCGCTTTCGGGAAGCACGGGGGCACTTTCACCGAGCCCTGGGGGGCCCTTCGGTTCGGTTTGAACAGAGCTGCTGTGATTCTGGTAGTCTGAGAGCGAAAGGAGCGGCAGGAGTTTGCAGCCTCCCTCACAGTTCCACACAGCAGTGGGAGAAGAGTGAATGTTTACTCTTACTGCACCATATGGCTTATCGCCACAAGCAGCCAGTGTCCACCTTAGGACTGCCGCTGTCGGTCCTGCTACCAAAGAACCTCAAGAATTATTTTCACTAAATGTGTAACCTTCAGTTTATAATTTGCTGTGTAAATAAGCCTCTTAGCAGCACTTTATAAATAAAGTGTGATTAATCTGTGAAACAATGTGAGAAAAGCATCTCCCAGATTCTCCCGTGTCTCTGTGGCACTGAATATTAGACGGGCTGCATGTCTGACATGTATGGGCACCATCCTCTCTGTCCAGGACCCCCCCCCCCCCCCCCCCCCC
>UFQX01000543.1:197832-253909 GCA_900497675.1 Arapaima gigas | reverse complement strand
CCCCCCCCCCCCCCCCCTCCCGCGGGGTGTCATGGGCAGTACAGTCCTCTAACTCGCCTTGCTCTAAAGCCAACGGGCTCTTCCTCACGCAGACCAGATAAACTCCAGTTGTGGAGTGACTTGTTTGATGGCTCTTTAAGGTCCCCATCTCTTGCAGCCCCAGCTGCAAAACGCTCTGCAAACAGGATCGAAGCCGGCCACAGTCACCCGCGCACACAGATTTGTGCAGGGAATCCCCCCCCCCACTGCTGACTGACAGCAGCAGCTTGGCAAGACGACACCGAGCTGAGTTTATTAAAAGGGCTTCATTTAATTTAAAAGCAAGCGTTAAAATGGTGCCCAATAATCCTGTCTCGCACAACACCTCCCTGCAGGGGGACCGGCCCCCTTTATTCCCCTTAATGAAGTGTGTGTTAGAATGAAAGTGATTTTAATAGGATCTAATCCAACTGGGACACATTTCAAAGGAGCAGCTGCCTCCCCGTCTCGTCCCTGTCCAGCCATGTGAAGTTGTGTGGGTCACAGCATGTGCTGGGCGTGTGTGTGTGTGTGTGTGTGTGTGTGGCTCAGAACTCAGGCATTATGTACCACGCAGTGGCTCCTGGCTCCCTGCTGCCCCCACTACTCAACCCCTGTAGATGGTTGTGTCCAACAGCATCTGGTGGGGCTGATAGCGGGATTACGGCGCCCCACATGGCCCATCACGTTACATTTGGGGCTGTGTGTTAAGCGCTACAATTATAGCCGGACCCGAAACGGCTGCATCTCAGAACAGAGGATTAGATCTGGGCCTGCAGTTCCGAACAGGCCCACACTCTTCCGTATTTCACACTTCCATACGCAGCAGCTTCCTGATGGAGTTCTCAGTTTGTTTCTGTTGTCTTGTTGCCCCCCTGAATGCTGCAGATGAGCTAAACCTCCTCTGTTTGCGACTGCTGTGACTGTTTCCTGCAGTGCTTTTTCTCTGTCGTTCTGGCATGTTTTTGTGAAGGGTTATTGAAATCGGGCAACTCCATAAAGCTCCTTTTCACTCTGCATAGTGTACAAACATGCAGAGGATCCCTGCACTTTCAGACTTGTGTTCATTCCAGCTCTGCAGTGTGACGACAGACAGACAGACAGACAGATCCTTACTCTTATTTTCCTAAATACCCATCAGTAATAAGTAGTTTATGGATCGGAGGGCCTTCTAAGCTGCTTCTCCTTCTTCTTCTTGCAATAGTCATGGTAGTGTACCTAGATTGAGGTTCACAAAGTCTCTCGAACATTTCGGAGCTTTTGAGGAGGAGTTTCAGGCTGGTGTCGGCCAGCTGAAAAATACCCCTGTCGTACTGTGCTCTTATTACTGAGAAATAAATTCTTACCCAGCTAAATAAAACACTTTCTTTCCTTCGGCCTTTGAACGAAACGAAAGCCGACGTTGACCTTTGTAGCTTTGTGCTCTTGGTAAAAACGGATGCCGTTGAGTACAGTCCCAGGGCAGGAACCTGTTCGCTGGGATCGGTGCAGGCGCTTCGCTCCCGTCGGGGGGACACAGCAGCCGGTGGGTTTGTCCTCCTTTTCCAGCCCTCGCTGACCTGACCTCGACGGCCCCGTGTCGCCTGCTTTTCATGAGAATAGACGGCAGGTACACAGCACAGCTCACAGGAAGGTGAGGTTTGAACCAACGTCAGCACGGCAGCTGGAGCGGCATCTGTGTTCTGGCACCATTCTGCTGTAACGTCTCTTCTCTGCTCACCTGGTTTCCAAGTGTAACCTTGAAGGCCTCAAAGAGCGACACACAGCTCTGTCTCTGTGAGTGTGAGCAGTGTGCAGCGCTGGTGGGACAGTCAGGAGGAACCGGGTAAAGACGTGATGTTTGACAAGTGCAGCTTTTGGGTAGAATGTGAGTAAACGTAACAGGCGTGGAGCCGCTGTGTGTGGCTGGGATATTGGACACGTGAAGGTGGCGGAAACATACTGTGCACCGCGCTGTGTGTATGAGGGCATCAGCACCGGCATCGTGTTTGCACTGCAGGCACCACCTTGTGTCCCACATCCCTGCCTCCACACAACAGCTGTTTAAAAAGCGCCTTTGTCCTCCTGCAAACATCTTCCTGACTGAGTGCGAACTGTCAGCCGTGTCACGATACTTTGAAAGTCGTGCTGGTATCAAACCCGGAATGACTCGCCTGTGCCGCCGTTCGTATCGTGACTGAGCCGCGCGGCGCGAGCAGGATTTCCGCGGAGTATGAGCGACAGCGTGGTGCATTGTGGGAAAGATGCTCAGGCTGGTTAGAGGATCTGTGGGCTGAAGTTGGGGAGCCCTTGAGTAGTGGTAACCCGTGGGAACACTTCAGCTCTTCTTTCTCCCCCTCATCTGGCCCTGTTTCACTGCATTTACCTGAGAGACATTTTATACTCGTCAGGTTTCTCTGGAATTTTTCCATCCACCAGACTCCGTGTCGGAGAGGCTAGGGAGGACGATGGCCTGGCCCAGCAGGACAGGACTAACCCCTGGTTCGGTCTGGTCCATTGGACAGTCACGTGCCTGTCCGTCCCTCACAGTCACACACGAGGGTCCCTGGCAGATGATGTCACAGTGATGTGTGTGATATGCAGGCCTTGCTGGGTTTTGTTAATATTGACTCACTTCACTGCTGAAACATGTGAGCTGATTTCAGATCAGCGCAGCTGCTCCTCTACGTGAGATGAGGGCTCATGCATGTATTTGAAAAAAGAAGGAAACACACACACACACACACACACAGCAGTAGCATTGTCCAGTTCCATCATGGTTTCCGCATCCCAGTCTTGTTAAAATGCGGCTTGAAGTTCCAGACAGCTCTGTGCTCAACTGTCAGTGCAGGTTCGCATTGCCCCCCGCATGGCTCTTATTTCAGCGGACGGGGAGTCACAGCAAATTCGGAGCCAATACGACCCACGGTGTTGCTCTGGCTGGGGGGTCCTGACGAGAGCGACACCAGAACGGCGGATGGGCGTTGAGAGGCTTCTGCTCAACAGTATTTGGACCAGCAGCACTATGCTGAACTGACCCCCCTGAAGGCTTCCTGCTGCGGGGGGGGACAGGCTTGGCCCCCATCGCTGATCTCTTGATGCTCACCCATGAGGCACATCGTGGAAAATGCGCTTGAGTCCAAAGGTCACTAAACACTCAGTCAAAAAATGTGAGCGGAACTTCCTGCGGGACGTTATTGTACTTATGTACTGTCAAAGTGCCGCCAGCTGTTTTCTTATATAAAATGAACCGTACCAGCGGCGTGGTAAAACAGTGTACGCTGACAGTTGTTTACTGTGCACCTTCAAATGAATGGATATTACTTCTCCTCTTAGCACATGCTTTTCTCCAAAGTGTGCTGCCAGTTGTGTGATTTGGGAGGGAAGAAGAAACCCAGCTGTCTCACCTAAGAACCCAGCGCAGGAAACACAGCCCAACCAAAGGCCAGATGTTCCACAGCATTTGTTCCAGAAGAGGGCTGTGTTTGCCGGGAATAAGTGGCGCGCAGCCTCGGGCGACCTCCAGCTCATGTCGCGCAGGTGAGGACCAGGTTTTCCGAGCATTTCCAGCAAGCGCTGACTGTATCCATCATCTCGGACCTGCAGCTTGTCTCACGTGGTCCTGCGGTTGTTCGGGTGCGTTTGTGTTGGTGGAGCTGCGTGACTGGAACTGGAACATTATTTGTAAGGAGCTCCGCTTGTGAGAACCTTTGTTACTCAGTCTGCTGTATCTGCTGCCAGGGCAGAAGTTCTCCACAGTCTGCTTTACCGTTTCAGGCGTAATTGTTTCCGATGTTTTTTTTAACAATAATTGCGAGGGAACAATTGCGAGTTGTTCTAGCTTTAAAAAAGTAATTGGACGAAAGCGCAAAGTGATTAGTGTCACACAGGGAGCTGATTGGTAGAGTAGAGAGGAGCAGCGCCAGACACTCGCGCTCGACAGGTATCCATTACAAGCACCTGAGGAAGGAACGATTTCACACCCAGCCGCAGTTTCGGCGGTGCTGGAATACGCTGAGTCGTGAGTGCCGGCTTCACCCTCCACCTTCACGCAAATTGTACGTGTGTCACGTCGCTGCGCAACGGCGGCAGTCGTGCAGATGACCCCTGGATTTAACGTTGGCCATCTCAGGACGCCATCTTGGATGGGCTACATCATCCGAGGAGAGGCCCACGTGAACTCGTGCTGTTCTGAAGGCAACCTGTACCTATTAGACCAGCAACTCGGTTGAATTCCCTCTCCTGTTCACGCAACAGGCTTTGGAAGACCAAGCGAGGGTGCAGATAAGTCCAGAGAAGGGTCCCCCCTCCCCAGGAACATCACCTTTTCTTCACATGCCTGCTGTTGCTCGATATGGTTGTATATTTGGAAACCCTCCAGTTCCCTTGTTTAAATATACAAATACAGTATTTAACTGCCCAGGATATAGACTCTTATCTGTACCGAGGGACGTCCCTCAGACGCAGACAAGCACCACGTGAGCTCCGTGTTTGGTTCAGTTCTTGCAGGATTTTGTACGTTTTCACACAAACGCCGGAGCTCAGGCAGGACGTTTTTCTCCATCGTCTTTGGAAAGTGTCGCTGCTCTAACCAGGCCGTGGAAATGTTGCTGAATCTGCCCGATATTCCAGCAGCGAAGTGAAGTGCAACTCGCCTGTCGTGAAAACTGCAGCTCATCGGCCTGTTGTTAAGCTGGAAGATTTGCGAAGCACGAAATTGTCACTGTGACACGATGTGATGTAAATGGTTTTCTTGCTTTTCCCTGAGTGCAGGAGCTCTCGGCTCCGAGGGGGTCGGCAGCTGCTTCTGGGGGATTCTTCCTCTGGTGCAGCTGGACGGCCAGAGCGGTTTAATAGCGTAATTAAAATGCTTAAAGATGTGCTTTTCACATCTCCAGAGCAGATCGCTACACCACCAGGCCTCCTGAGCTGAGCGTACAGGAGCCCATCCAGGAACACCAGCGTCTAGGACGCATCGGTCAAGTCCTGAAGGTCCAGAGCTCTGAACTTGGGCAGCCACAGGAGGTCAGCTGGGACTGGAGACCCGTGGACCTTTTTACTGGGTGATATCAGCTGTGGAGATGTGATGGCAAAGGCCTGGAGACCATACAGGAGAAGCTTACCAGAACCTGAGAGGGATGTGAAGCTCTGGTGGAATCTACAGATGTTGCGTCGGAGGTTATAGTGGCAGTTTGTTGGAAGAAGCAGCAGCAGCTTCGGCCAGTTGTCACTGCTGGGCTTTTCAGTGACAGTGTGTGTGACAAAAGCCAGCTGTCTGGTTTCATAAAGACTACCCAACAGAGGGAAGGACCAGTGCAGACATGGAGGCTTTGAGTCTCGGGGAGGCGGAGTTGCAGGTAGTGATTGTCACTGTGTGTGAGGAACACGGGTAACTGTGTACTGTGAAGAGCGCAGTGAAGGGGAGCAACAGGACTTGTCTGTATTGTGCAGCTTGCTTCAGAGAGGGTTTCTTCAACTAGGCGTTTTGAAGGCAAATGAGAAGAAGAAAGTGAGGAGTTACAGGACGAGGAAATGACTGTGTAACATCACTGTGTATGAATAGCAGGACACTGGTGTGACATAAGTGTCACCGTGGGGCTCTGGAGCTGCAAACTATACACAGTGTGTGTTTAGGCGCCGCTGTTTTCCTGGGCATCTTAATTTGAGGAGTGTGTCCTGCAGACGTGGACGTTTGCGTCACGATCACATTTTCACAATTTGATGTACATACAGAAAATCCTCAGGAATACAGGGGGAAAGAAAGGAGGAGGATGGGGGGGTGCTGTCTGTAGCTACATCTCTTGCCCCTCCCTTTCTCCCTCCCCCCTTTCCCTCTTTCTCCCCCTCTCCCTCTGTCCCTCTCTCTCTTTCTCTCCCCCCATTCCCCCCTCCCCCTCTCTCTGTCTATTGCTCCTCTGTTTGTCTGTCTGTCTCAAGTTTTCTGTTTCTCTCCCTTGCTTTTCATCCATCTCCCGCTTTTCTTCTCTCCTTCCCTCTTTCTCTCTGTACCCCCCACCCCTTCAAAGTGCACGGATCACTGGACACCCAGAGCTGTGAGTCTGGCTGAGCTCCATGTGCTGCGTTGCTGTGAGGTGTGTGTGTGTGTGTGTGTGTGGGTGGGTGGGGGTGGGGGTTCGCAGGCGCTGCTCTGACGGAGCAGCAGTGTGAGGACCGGGAGAGGAAGGCAGGCGAGCAGCACTGGGATCCGCGCTGAGCTGTGGAAGGACAGGGAGCAGCAGAAGAGCGTAGTGCTCCAGGCTCCGCTGCCATGCTACTCGGTAAGAGGCTCCTGCAGGAAACTGCTGTACACCTACGTGTCTCTTTTGCTGTGTGTTTCTCTGTGGGCAGCAGGGGGTCGGGCCACGTGCTCCTCGCGCACCTCTGCTCAACCCCGCTGGTGTTTGGTCAGAGCCGTGTCAGTCCACGCTTTCGTATGGCAGGAACCGCTGCTCAGATGTTCTGCTTTTTAAAACGGGTTAAAGTGTGGATTTATTTTCCGTCTCTCCTGTCGGCGCGTCCAGTCGCATGTGCTGGTGAAAAGGAGAAGGAAGGAGAGTCGCGAGGAGCTGCTCACAGTGTTTCCTTACACGTGAACACTTTGCCGCCGTTCGCTCATTTACTTGTTTATTTATTTTTCTAATTTCGCTTTTTGCTCTTTCCTGCGTCGTTCTCTCACCGGTCAGATAGTCAGGGTTCGGAACTGAGACGCTCACTGAGAAGCGAGAAACGGCTTTTCCACTCGCTGCAGTGCTGATGTCTCAACAGTGAGATTCGAAGGAAATAGGTGACCTCTGTGACCTTTCCGACACCCCGCACGCTTCCTGAGATGGTCCCCGTGCATCCAGAACACACACGCGAAGCTTTCCGCCTTCATCTGCTGCTCTTGAGCCGCGCAGAGCCACCCCTGTGCCGTGTGTCACCACCGCCTTCACGGCCACTTTGACATGTGCAGATGAACATGGTTACCGTCTGTTGTTTACGTCTGTCCTCGCAGTGCATGCTGGGGGTCAGCAGCTACAAAGACTTTGAGTTCTGGATGGAGGTGATGTGATTGTGTAGTAGCCGTGGTGGTGGTGGTGGTGGTGGTGGTGGGGGGGGGGGTTACCAGAGTGTCGAATCAGGAAGCCGGCAGAGTGAGACGAAGAGGGGAGACTTTCCGTTACTTTTACATGATGTTTTTTTCTGTGAAGCTGTCAAGGCGAATATTGTTCAGGGCTTCCGATATTCAAAAAAAACCAAACTTTTCATGAAGTTCTACAGGCAAATTTATCTCCAACCTCTTCAACCTCCTGTGGCTCCTAAGCAGCTGCTGTTCTGTGATGTTCGAACACGTTTGTTTGATCCCTGTTGTAGATTGACAGATGTCGGCTGCAGGCCTTCCCCTCTCCCGTTTTGTTCCTGCTGTTTGCCGAACGGTCAGCAGCTCATTTGGGGTCTTGTGTCCAGACAGCGACTGCAGCACCACGTAGTGTAGAGCAGAGTGTGTGTGTTTGTCGTGGTTGGGGTCCACCGACGTGCACAGCTGGATGGGTGAGACCCGGTGTCAGTGAAGGAAGTACTTCAGAAGAGGCATTCTTTCCCTCTACCAGGGTCCACGCTGGGTCCACCAGCTCAGTCTGCATTTGATCACTTGGAAAGAGAATGTTGGGTTACCTGCAGCAGGGCTGACTTGAGGGCTGTGTTTTTGTCCCACCCCCAGCAGGGCACTTCATCCGATTACGGCAGAAGATTGTCATCTGTCCTCGAAGTGAGAGACCTTCGTATCTCCTGACAAAAGCCAAGTTTTAAAAGGAAAGTGTCTTGCATTGTTTCGTCACCTTTGGACCCCGTAACCAGTATCTCTCGACGCGTTACCACCAGGACCCCGTGGAGAAATGCTAGTCTGGCATTGGTGCCAGGGACGACGTGGGTCAGACATGAGAGGTTGGCTGCTCCTCTGTCGTGGAGGCCGGCAGACAATGGTTCCGCTTTCTTGCCCTTTCAGAATGGAGCCACCTGCAGGGGGTGGGAGCGCCAGAGCAGTTCACTCCCTGCCAGAGCCTGAAATGTGCTCCTGCGTCCAAAGGAATTAAGTCCTGATTGGTGGAAACGCTAAGCCCCTTCCACCCCACGCAGGATTTTCTACATTCATCCGCGACAAAGGGGACCCTTTGAAGTGGCTCATCCAGCCAGGCGAGGTTTGCTGTGGATCAAATGAAGCGGAACACAATTCAGCCGTGGTGCTCTTCCCACAGACGAGCTTTTCCTTTTTATCTCCGTCCATCTCCCTTTCCTTCCACACAGTCCAACACTTAGTTTAGCTCGTTCTCTCGTGGTTTATCTTTGAAGCAGCATTTTAATCCGTGAGTGCTTCGCCTCTTGGCTCCTGATGGAAAGGAAGATGGATAAGGACTGTGTGTAAATGGTGGTTTTTATCTCAGAGCGTGCGGAGAACGTGCGAGTTTGTGTGTCTGCATGAGCACGGCGCCTGTTTTCTGACAGCGTGACGTCCGTGTCCACTTTCTCCGATTATTTTTTTCTTCTTCTTTATTCTTTGTCGGTTTCATTAAGGCAGAAGTCCAGCACCAGTAAGAGGGAGTGATTGAGACCAGGAGAAGCTCCTTCTCACTACATCTCCGTAGTCCTGGACGCTTTGGGCCAAAGGGCCTCCCGGTCCTTCACCGGGGGCAGATGGGGTCACCTGTGCTTGAAGAAAGCAGTCTTGCCTGGTGCTGATGGGAGCGTTTCCCCTTCCTTCACGTCCAGCCGGCGGCAGATTTGCTCACGCGCTGCGCTGGTCCAGCAGGCTGCCCTGCTGCCGACAGGCCGCGTTCGGGGCGGGGAAGCGTGTGACGCCGAGGCTCCAGCGTAAGCGCTGCTCGTGAGAAGCAGGGCCCTGACCTGCGGGGTGACGCCCGGCCCGCTTTCTGCGTCGTCCAGCGCAAACGTATTAGTACTTGTTCCGGGGGCTAATTTCTGATTTTCTGGAGTGCGTCCCAGTCTGTCAGACGACCTTTTCCCGATCCACCCGACCGTGTTCTTCATCCTCTAATGAAAACCTTCCGTGTCACAGTGGCGACCTGGCTGGGACGCGAGTGGTCACGGTTCGCGCCCTGCGTACGCCGGGGTTTCACGCGCTCGGCAGTTCCTCCGCAGCTCGGCCTCCCAAGTTCTGGGGATCTGCGATAAAATGTGATTGTGGTGCGAAATGACACACTTTCATCTCGGCGTTCAGCTGCGGACATCGAGACGCATCGAGAAGCTTCAGCCAGGCAGTTAAGATTGTATAAATCGTAATAACGTCAGAAAAACTGATGTGACCGAATGATGGATGAAATGAGACTTCCAGCCGTGCAGATCTGCACACTCAGCCCTTATGCAACCGGGTGACGTGTGACAAAAAATAACCTCAGCGTAACTCGCTTTGTGCACAACTGGGGAAAAAAGGCCCTTTTATCAGCAGGGATACGGTGAGCAATAAAGCCGCTACTGCCCGTATTCCGCAGCACAGGCCCGGTGTTCCGCATCTTATCGTCCCTCACAAACACTCGGCATCTTCTCGGGAGTTTAGGTTTGAAATGTTGCGGTGATGCGCACGAGAAAGTGTCTGACGGCGATGTGTTTGGAGGGAGGAGCTGGCCGCTGTTCTGACTAGAACCGTTCTTGTTGAGAATTTTCAGACGAAACAAACGTGTAAACGGCAGAATCGCACAGCCCGCTGGAGGGATTATTGGATTAAGTGGCATGAAGAAATGGCCCAGACGTTGGCAAGCACCCTTCCGCCTCCCTAAGGCGCTGAATCAAATCTCTTTCATCTCTTCTGCACAAAGCCGTTTGTTACAGTATTTAAGGGAAACATTAGAGAGGCATGAAGAAACAGTTTGGCAAGTTTGTAACAGGGATAATAATAGGTGTGTGTGTGTGTGTGTGTGTGTGTGTGCACGACAGATCACCGGCGTCCAGTTTGAACAGATGATATATACGCTGTGCGGTAAACGTGCTGTGTCCCCATGACCCCTCACCTCTCTGACTTGTGCGGTGCGGCGCGTTAGGACGGTTAAGGGACTTGACTGGGTTTCGGTTGTCAATATCCAGCCTGCAAGATCCGCTGCAGCGAAAGACCGTCTGTTTGCTCGGTCACCCACGTCACAAAGGGGCTTTTTCTCCATTCCGCTGGCAGATTAGCTGAGCTGTCCAGCGGCGGAGTTTTACCACGGGGGGGGAGGACAGACACCGAAGTGAAACCAATATTACATCCATTCAACTACACCTTCTTATCCAGTCTTTCTAAATGAACACAAGTTCTTGGTGAAGTAGGACGAGTGTGTGGTAACAGGAAGAAATTGTCATACCGGTTTAGGTTGTTTCAGGAAATTCCCCGTCTTCGTTCCCGGCCTGGTCTGCAGCTGCGATGCCGTCAAAGTGACCCAAACACAACTCGGCGGAGGTAGAAGCGTCGGCGGCGTGCCGTCCCACTTCCTCTGCTTCCCTCTTTACTGACATGCTGGGCCTTTTAGGTTGCTGGACAAGAGGGCCACAGAACGAAATCCACGCCACGGGGACAGAAGAGCATCGGTCTGAGGTCATCCGGGGACGTGGGACTCGCAGTGAACGTACCGCATTCCTCAGCGAGGTGACGGCACTGTGAGGATCTGCTGGCTGCTCTTCCCTTCCTGGGCGGTTCTCAGCGCTTCACGCAGATGATGAAACTCCCCAGAAGCATATAATGCGAACCTGCAGTGGGAAGCAGATGAAAGTGGGGTGGCAGCGACGCCTGGGCTCCTCTTATCTCAATAGGAGCAGGTGGCTCGGCTCTATTTGGGGGCTCGTAATTAGAGCCGTTTCCTCGCGCGGCCTGCGAGGGGCTCCGCCGAGCTGCACCTGCACGGCTGCCGATAAGAGCCCTCATTTGGAGAGAGCAGTTCACCCTCGCAGCTCCATGACACACACATACACACACGCGTGCGCGCTTCCAAGGACAACTTTATTTATGTCACTTGCTGAGCAGTAAGTGACAGTAAGCGTGCAGCTGGTATTTCAGCCGCTGTCGTGCTGGGCAGGTTCTCCTGCGTTTCACCAGCACGAAGGTGATGTTTTGGGCCTCTGGGTGTCTGTACCGTACATCAGTAGCAGCAGCACTCAGCAGTGCTGAACAAAGGCCACGGTGTCGACAGGCGGCAGTTGCGTGACACGTCACCCGCCGAAAACACACGCTCAAAAAAATCAGCTGGCAACCGAGGAGAGGAAAACAAAAAGTGCCAACAGCAGGAAGAGGGGTTTGGAGAACTGGAGCTCAAGAGACACCGTCCGCAGCCAGATCGGAGGCTGCTGGTTGATTTGGAGTCGGTAGACAGTCACAGGCTCGGGGGTCTGGTGTACCAGGATGGGTCCCTCAGCAGGAAAAAGACAATATGTCAGCCAGGCTCAACTACCCAAATAGGAATTGAACAAGTGGGTTCTGAGTGTGGTTTAAAGGCAACAACAGAAGGGGGCACTGCACTGCAAGAGGTACAGCTTTCTAGTTCAGGAGCCCAGTTGCTCAGTAGCCTTCTGATGGCTCTCTGGAACTACGAGGAGTGTCGTGTGGTTCCAGTGACATTTGCAGCTGAAAACCTGGAGCAGTTCAAACAATGAACAGTCGTGCAGCTTCTGCACTTCAGTACACTGCCTCCCCCCCCTCCCCGTCCCCAGCCGGCCCATTGACTCCCGATGACATCTCACAAGCCATAAATGATCGTATCAATCTTTAGCAAATGTTGTATCTGTCGGTGTCACGTCTGCAAATTAGCTGTTTCTCAGGGGAGGAGCTGCGGGCCGAGCGTCCGGCGACACTCCGAACGCTGACTCGCCACTATAGGAGGCCGGCAGCACCCCTACCTGTGTGACCGGGGGGAGGCACAGCAGACCAAGTGACCAGCTGCTGGCAAACAGAAGGTCCAACAGGCTGCCTCCCCCCAGCACGACAGGCACCTCGCTGTGACCACCGAAAGGAAAGTGAGTGTCGGGTGCAGATGAGTCCAGGTGTTACGCTGTGGATCCCGTACTGGCTGCACGTTCTCATCTCGCAGCACGGTCTACATGCTGACAGCAGCAGCACAACAAAACCTCCCAAGGGGGTCCGTTGTTGCTTTCCGGTCGTTCGTGTTGCTGCGGGCCTCATCCCACCAAGTGACCGCGTCGGCCCCCATGCACGTAAACGCATCCGATCGTGTCAAAAATCCACTGTTGCTCGGCCTTCCTCGGGGGGGGGGGGGAGTCTAGGGCCGCAGCAGTTTGTCTCCACTCTGCCCCCCGTGGTCAGGAACCCGCGGTGCAGTTCCAGAATGTGGGCTCCGGGACGATGACGTCAGCGCCTCCTGCTGAGGCCCTCTGTTCTCCTGCATCGGAGCCAATCGCTCTTAACGGAGAACAGTGGGGTGCTGAACGTGGCCAATTTGCCACCCTGCCGGAGGTCTCGCTGCCGTCGTTCCACTTGCTGCACGATTGTGGGAGGCTGTTCAGACGCTGAGTTTCTATTGGAACCATTATCTGGCGGTAAAGAGCCGGTCAGCAGCTGCCCAGAGCAGTAAGTGTGTGTTTGGTCTGTGGTCTCCCTGCAGAGGATGGCGCTGTTTGCACAGGGGGGCGTCTGCATTGTCACACCCTGTGTGCTCCTCTCCTCTCCTCTCCTCTCCTCCTAGCATCTTCATCCCCAGCAGAAGAGCAGCACCCAGTTACTTGTTTGGTGACAAAACAGTGCAAATCTACATGTTTGAATCTCATTAGTGTTTTTTTTATACCGCGGTACTTTTGCAGAACCTGCCCCCGCCAGTGTGCGAGCGGGGAACGTGACGGCACGGAGGGAGGGGGCAGGGGGCAGAGATGCGTGGAGATTGAGGATTACGACGGTGTTAGTGAAGGAAGGAGACTGTACACACTCAGTGTAAGGAAAATACTCCTGCCATTCGGCCTCATCTGGCTTCTTTGGTTTTATTTATACTGCATGTCTTCTGCTTCACCTGGACGTAGCGGTATAACCTGGGGCGACGGGGTGCATTGGGTCTTTTAGCATGAGACACCATCGCCGTGGCAACCTGACCAAGGTCAATCAGCCAAAACCTGCATCCAGGTAGCACGACCTCGAATCCATAACCCACTTCACCTGATCCACGTCTCTGCCGCTGCACTAGCATCTGATGGCCTTGCTTTCCCGTCTGTGGGCCCTGCGGTCTGCAGCTGCCTTGGTGGGGGGCTCACAGCTTGCGGCCTCTCCAGCACCACGGCTCCAGCTGCCGATGTGGACAGAGGTGCGGTGGCCCCCCGACCAACAAACAGCCTCTTCGCCACGTTCTCTGGAGGACAGAAGACTTGGCGTCACCCCGTCTGCCAACTGGACGCTGTGCGAAGAGGAGAGCAGGAAGCAGGCAGCTGAATGCCGGCACACGCCAGCGGCGAGAGACACAAACAGACCGCCCGCCCCCCCACTGCCCCCAGCGATTCCCCTGTGTTTCATTACACCAGACAGCAGTTCGGGTCACTTGTTGCCGGGGGCCTTGCAGGCTGTTCCCACACCACCCCACCAGATACGTGCTGACAGACACGAGGACCTGCCAAGAGCGAAGAACAACCGCAAGGAAAACACACTGATTTAATGTCACCCATGTTTAATCTCTGCTCTCCGCTCCACAGGACCGTCGCCATTTGTCGTGTGGCCCGTTGCCGTAGGTTGTCGTACGTTGCGCTGCAGACCCTCGGTGCTGCCAAGCCCCCCGGCTGCCGCTAACCTTCGCACCCCGGCTGAGGAGCTGGTTTGCCGATGCTTGGCCTCGTGGCCGCTCTGGACTGGGGTTCCCAGGAACGGCCCATGTGTGGTGAGACGATCATGCAATGTGACGGAAGGAGGTTAGCTGTGGCTGCAGGGCCACTGGATCCCCCCCACACCCCCACCCCTCACAATGTGCAGTGTGGTTCACAGCCCTGCTGCCCCAGCTCAGTTTGGCCAGTGTGCTGTCATACACGGGGATGTCAGCATGGTGTCTCTCTCTCTCTCTCTCTCTCTCTCACACACACACACACACACACACACACACACACACACACACACACACACACACACACACACACACACAATCTCCCGATAGAACAGGCTTAGCGCTCCGTCAGACGGTTGGCTGTGAGTGGCGGCATCGCGGGGTGTAAAGGCAGCAACGCAGTCCTGCCTATTCCAGCCATCGGTAGGATTTTCTCATGTCAGCGTCTGCCTTTGTGGGCGGTGCTGCTCGCTGCCTGAGATGGTCTCCTTTGAGGACATGGCTTGGATGCTCCAGAGGGTGTTTTGCACCTCGTGCCTGACTAAATGCAGTTGGAACACTTTTCTAGGCCCCTTCCTTCCACCTGCTGTGCTGTCCAGCTACGATGAGATCTAGTAGCCCATCTGTCCTGCTTCCCCAGCAGTCAACCTTGGTACTCCAGGCGGGGTGGAGTCCACTCTGCTAAGCAACCCTCTCACACTGTCTGTATTCCTGGACGGTTATGTGCCACGTGGACCGTTTCCACATGCGTTTCAGCAGCACTCGGCAGTGAGTCGAGCGGAGGATGACTCCGTATTGTTCGCATACGAGAAAACTGCATCACGGGCTGGCAAATGTGTGTGAAACCGGAAAGCTTGTCTGCTTTCTAAAATTTATTCAGTGCTGGGCTGTTAGAAGTGGGAAAACGTATGAAAATATTGCGTGACTTGACCATTTTTCGGATCACTAAGAACCGTGGCGGAAACGCTTGAGATATTTCTCCCGGTTTTCTGCACTGTACAGGCAGCCCTGTTCACAGCAGCCCCCTGCTGGCTTCCCTGCCTGTCCCAGGACGCCCCCTGCAGCCTCCGCTGGACCTCAAGCGCTTCCTGCCCTTCCGACTCAACGGCTCCTCCCCCCTCAGCCTGTTCCCCGGCTTCAGCACGGTAGGTCCATCTGGCCACCGCCCCAAACCGCTAAGCTGGGTTACGAGCGGCGGCCTGTTGCTCCGTCCCGGGGGGCCGCGTGTCCAGCGACGGGAGAAACGGCCGGCTCCTCGCGTCTAGCCGGGAAAACCCGACACGTACAAACGCAAAAGAAGAGCATTAAAACGCCGCTGCATAAGGTTGAATAACCCAAGAGCAGCTGACGTTTCCTGGCAAGTTCTCCTTTAGCTTTAATGTAGTACAGCTCCTTCTCCTCAAGTGCAGCATCGTTGGTAATAAGTCTACGGCATTTTCTACACGTCCATCTAATATTTCCTTACACATCCAGTGGATGTGGATGTTCCTGTCGGTAGATGTGCCTGTTTTTGCCGTCTTGGGGTCGGCTGATGGCTTTCTTAAGTGACTTATTTCAGAACACTTTTATTTGCGGTTTCTGAAAGAGCTCTTTGGCACCAGATGAACATTGTCAACGTGGAGAAATGGGACGATGGGAAGTGTGAACAGAATGAAGGCAGTAAAGGAAACAAATGCAAACATTTCGATTTCACGTGACGTGAACGTGCTTTACTGGCAGTAGCTCAGGTGGTGGAAATGCAGCTAGATGAGATGAGATGGTTTTACCACACTGGTATTAATGTGGTTCTGTTAACCAGCTGTTAACACTCACGCGTGTGTGTGCCAGGTGAACGCACCTGACTGTGGCTAAACAGGCTCCCCTGCTCCGGACCCTGGTGCTACTGGGACGGCCGTGGCTGAACGAGGGAACGTTCTGTGAGCTTCAGATGGAAGCAGTTGTTCACGTTTCCCCGTAAAGGTGCCCTGCGGGGTGTTGCTGAGCAGGTCCGCGTGTGTCAGCTCTTTTCAGAGTCAGCCTGTGAGGGTCCTTACCCGAGGGGGCCGGGTGGCACTGCGGGGGTTCGATTTAGACTGAAGCAGCAGTTAGTTCCTCACAAGGTTCATAATGTCAGCAAGTTTCAACAGTCAGTTGATAAAAGACGCTGTTTGGATACGAAATAAAACGGCTCCCGGCCCACGGCTCGTTTTCACCCCGAAAGCCGCGAGATGTTATTTAGGACCCGAACTGTGACATCCAACAAACAGCTGAATGCAGAGAAGCACACCATACGTACACCTGTCTGACAGCAACACGTCCTCCACCTGCTTCTGTCAAGCAGGACGATAGTGAGGATGATGAAGAAGGAAATGAAGGTCTGCAGTTGTGTCCAATGAAACGCTGAGCATTCAGCGCAAGCAGCACAAGGCCGACCAGTTGACGCTTGTGTCTCTGCCTTCTACAGATGGACCCGGTCCAGAAAGCTGTGATCAACCACACGTTCGGTGTGCCTCAGCCCCTCAGAAAGAAGCAGATCATCTCCTGCAACATCTGCCACCTCCGCTTCAACTCCATGGTTAGTGTGGCCCCTGTTTCCTGCTGTCTGTGGACCCCCCCGGTTGTCCTTTCGCAGCTTCTCAAAAAATGTCCATCTTTCCACTTGTCCTTCTCGTGTTCAACAAACCCCACGTGTGTGTGTGTGTGTGTGTGTGCTTGGCCTCATTTACCCTCTACAGCTTGGTGTCTGCAGAACGCAAGCATACCTTCTGCCAGGATCATTCTCCGCAGTTTTATATTTGTGCTCCATTAAAGTCTTAAAGTTCATCCGTCCAGACGGACATTATAGGTTTCTCACCTGCTGGGCTTAGAAACGTCTGCAGATTTTCATAATCGGTAAAAAAACGCATAATTCCTGTCTCTTAGTCATCTGCAGTTTGTGCTTCATTGCTGGATCAGTGGCATCAGATGACAAACGTGTGCAACACATAAGATCCTCAGCAGGAACCGCGACAGGAGACCCATTGTGGCTCAGGTCCCAGCCGGGGTGAAGTCCACGTCAAAAGGAGAATGCGGTGCAGAAGCAGGGATGCATGGTTTTACCTGCAGGGATCTTGTGCACTTTACTGGGTATGAGACGCACGTGATTGTAGGACTGTTTGATACGCCAGGTTTCCGTGCTTGTTTTGCACAGTGTTCATTCGACGTGTGTAAAGCAGCTTGTGCACCTCTAGTTCCAGCTGAGATCTTCTCAAACGTCTTCTCAGCTCATTGAGGTGAATCATTCACCTGAAACATCACTGGCTTCTGGAGGGCACTGCGGTTCAGCTTTTGGGAATTCCTGTCTCCCCGAGACACTCCTCTGGTAAAGCAGACTTTGTTCCTTCGCACCGTCACCGGTAACCGCTGCGAATAATGTATAAAAACTCATTTTCCCACTGCTGCCATGCAGAAGTACTCAGTGTAAAAGGTGGAAAACGTGGGATGTAAATATTATTATTTAGATATACTTCACATTTAATTTAAGAAATTCATTCAGTCTTAAGTTTGCTGGTGGACGGGAAACCGCAGCTCTCAGCATCACTCCATCACCAAAGGGTTATTTTCAGAGCCTCGGACTTTTACTGATGTTTCTTAGGAGGCCGTGTGTCCGGCAAACTGCAGACACCGGACAGCTATACTGCCGCACAGCCCTGACTTCACCTTTCAACCAACAAGTCACTTTGCCTCCTTTTCCTTCACTGTAGTTGCCTATTTTATTCTGCGTCCACAAATTCAATTTATTCCATCTTGATTCGTACCTGAAGTTATTTTATTACTCATTTGCATTTATATGGCAGGTGACAAAATGCAGGGAATTGTAGTGAGGGCTGTTTGGAGCAGCTGCTGCGTCGAGTCGGCGAACCGTGGTATAAACAGCCTCAGGCGCCGCGTGGGCAGCGAGCGAACGTGCGGAATCGCCACTGCCGCCTGCTGCTCTCTCGCCCGCATCCAGACTCCTGACCACTTCCGGCTGAAATCTCTGCTCGTTCAAGGCATCATTCTGCGGGTCCCACGGCCCCCCTCACGGTCTTGCTGAGCCTCACTCCTCAGACTCAGCGCAGCGACGCAACATGACCTGACATGCAAAAGCACCTGTTTGCTCTCAACGGGGGCCGGTGGGGGGCTCTGGTCGCTGGAGAATTAGCTCCCTCTGGCCAGCAACACTGCTGCTCTGCGGACCCCCAGTGCTGTGGGGCAGCAGCCCTGAGTTTGCCCTCGATTGACACCAGACGTGTGGGGAAAAAAATTCCATCGCCTCTTCTTTCGTGTCCAAAAGCTGTGTGGGGGGGGTCCACTGGGTCAGCCTGTGGTCTGGATGGTTCCGGCGCTAACATTCGGCTGTCACGTCCTGCGTCGCCACACACTGACGGGTCCCCGGTCCTGCGTGCTCCCCCTGAACCCCGTGAACTCGTCTCTGGGGGGCACTGACTTGTGCGTAGTCAGGTTGTGGACCCCCCCCGTGGCAGGGAACCGAAGCAGTGGCCAGTGGCTCGGAGCCTCTGTGCTACACCTGGCACTTTCAGCTGAAACACAGCTGCGGGGCCGACAGCAGCATCTCCTCCCTCCCGTGTCCTTCGCCGCCCGGACCTGAGCCAACACCCATGCGATACGCAAAGCTCCGTTATTTCACTTTTATCACATCTAGTCTGACACACACACACACACACACACACACACACACACCTCCTGCCAGGTACAGAGTAAGATAGCAAATAAGGGAATTTTAGTCAACCGTTGAACAGAGTCAAAAGTTATTAAACTGAAACAGATACAAAACAATTCCTTAAAAGTAAAGGATTCACTTAGGTGTGTCACACTTTATTTTACGTTCGTCCACCTTCCTCTGAGCGGCACGACGATGTGGGCAAAAAGGTGTGTGTGGCTTCTCAAGCCATTTGACCGCATCACTCTCAGCCTGTCCTCCCACCCCGGGTCTCGTTTTTACACAGCAGAGTCAGAGACGGCCCACTGCAGCTATTGCTGTCACACGGCAAAAATAAACAGTCGTGTCCTGCTGCCGGCCCGGCAAAAACCTGCCTTCAGGTGACTAAGGTGACAGTACAACACCTTAATGTCACCAGCCACTCGCCTGCTGGGGGACGGCCGCGCTCAGCCCCCCACCCCCCCGGGCTTCAGAGAGCGAGAGCCGACAGGTGAAGGACGTTTCGTCGGACGCGGCTTAAACGGGACCCCTTTTCCACGCTGCAGTGTAGATCGTTTCAGATGAACGTGGCCCGGGATTCTGGCCCTCTGCTCCTTGGGGTGGTGTAACGTGCTGTGACTGTCCCTCTGATGCTGCAGAACCAGGCAGAGGCGCATTACAAGGGCCACAAACACGCCCGCAAGCTGAAGGCCATGGAGGCCCACAAGAACAAGCAGCGGAGAGAGAGGGAGCAAGACAGAGAGCAGGAGAAGGCGCTGCCCCCTCTGATGGACACGGAGGGCACAGGTGAGTGACCTCTGGCAGGTGAGACGTTGCTGAGAACTGGAAGGAGCTCAGAGACTCTTCTGTGTCTGTCGCCCCAGTTGGGTGTCTGAGTGTCTGCTGGGGCTCAGCAGATCAAGGCTGTGTGTGTGTGTGTGTGTGTGTGTGTGTGTGTGTGTGTGTGTGTGTGAGCAGCTTGAGGGTGGTGAAGGAGTGTGTGGCCCAGCAGGGCAACCGTTGTAGGCGAATGCAGCGGTGTGTGAGCACCAGGCTCGTGTGTTGCGAAGGTTCCTGGAGGAGACGAGCCGGCGAATGCAGCAAACCCCGACGGGGGCGAGTTAGCGGCATACCCAGCGGAGCATCTCGGTGCACCTCCGCCCCCGGCGACCCTCACGAGCCTCCTCCCTCGCCGAGGCCGGGACGGTCAGCTCGCTCGCTGCTGTGAACGTCCTCGCTCTGTCGATGGCCTATTTAAACCAAAGTCATTTAATGAGTTCTCTTCAAATTACAATTTTAGGCCCCCGAAAGCAGATCAACTGGCCCCTATTTATATTTACTCGCTTTACTCCGGCCTCACGTGACCCAGACCGCCTGCCTGCTCTGCTCAACCCGTGTATTTCCAAGCGGAGCCTTCGCAGCCGAGCTCCTTCCTCACTGGTCCAAAACACCCCCCCCTTTACTTCTGTCACAAATTGGTTCCCAAAATCAGTCGATGGCTGCAGCCCTGTGGGCGGTGGGGGCGCCCCCTCGCTCTGGTGTGGAAGCGCACGGGGCAAACCTCAGGGTGTCTGTGATGAAGGACGGACTTATCTGCTGCCCCACAGCCTGCAGCTGCTCTTCACGAAGCAGCTTTGGCAGCTCTTTGTCTTTTTCCTGCCCGTTTCAGAGAGCAGAGCCGAGCTAAATTTAAACCCCCTTGTTGGAAAGCAGAAGAGGGTGAAACGCAGAGCGTATTGGAAACGGGGTTTGGCCAAGTAAAAAAACGGTGTAAATTGCACGGCGCCGGTGTAGTTAACACACAGCGAAGGTGTTGACAGCCCCTGCGGTGTCGCCGCTGCTCCGACCGCCGTCTCCGCCAACGCGCTGCTCTGTCCGCTCGACTCGGCCGGGCGCGTCGCTTCGTGTGACCGAACGTCCCTGTTCCCAGACCAGGACTCCAAGGTGGAGACAGCGGGGGGGCGGGGACGTGGGCGGAGCTCCCTCCTGCTCGCACCGCCCTCAGAGAGCTTGTCGGCATCACCGGCCTCGCAGCAGTCGGACTGCCCCTCAGACCCGGGTCCCCTCACGTTGGACGGAGAGCCCAGGAAAGCCACCTGCAAGCAGCACCTGCACTGCCCTGTATGCAAGGTGACGGTCAACTCCACGTCTCAGCTGGAGGCCCACAACAGCGGTACGGTCCCAGCCGGTGTGTCTGTGGTGTGCTGTGTCTTGCTCGGTAACGGCTCCCCTCACACCCCCAGCGGACCAGGACCCCCTGCGCTCCGCCCTCTAAGCCTTCGGTTGCACGGTGGTTGTGGCATTTCAGGGTCGAAGCATAAGCTGATGCTCGAGGGCCAGAACGCGGAGCCCCGGCACCGCAACAAGCTCCCGTCCTCCCGGCTGGCCTGCAAGACCAAACGCCTGGGCGGCAAGGGCGGGGTCGGCACCCCCGGCAAGGCCTTCCACTGCGGCCTCTGCGAGATCTACGTCAACTCAGAGACTCAGCTCAAGCAGGTGGGTGTGGGGTCTGCGGGGAGCGTTCAGGTCGTGGAGCCGACGGCGACGTGCAGCCGTTCTGCAAACGCTCCTAAAATAATGAAACGACATTAACATGTAAGCACCCGCTTTAAACAAAGCCTGAAATAATTAAAATGGAGTTAAACGTTTCTCAGGGGCTGCATTCGGGGGATAGTTGCTACTGTGATTTGTTCATCTTCAGCAGCAGCAGCTCCTCCCGCTTTCGAACACAGGCTGCGACTCGTCTAGAGTCAGAGCGACGGGTCACGTATCCACCGACGCTCTGCGAACCCCCGAGTCGAGGTGACCTTCAGGCCGGGTACCCGGCGTGCCCCGGGTGCCCCCAGCAGCTGGGTAACGTGGACAGCCTGACATTTCGCAGAATGCGAGAGCAGAAGCAAAATTTCCACAGACTTGTGTTGCGGTGGCTGGCGTGTGACGCCAGGGGCGCGCAGGGCCCCCCTGCAGAGATCAGGCGAACCAGTTTTGCTCACATTTGAACGGACGACGAACATCTCGCATCAGCAGCCTGTGGAAAAGTCATTTATTCACTTAATTTCCCATCAGAAGTACGATGAGGCGGACAGGCTGTGGAACAGCAGTAAAAGGGAAAAGGTGTCCGGGGTGTAGTCAGGGATTCTGTAGGTGACACGTCTTATGTCACTTTTCACGCACGTTCTCTGCGTTCCGCCACGGCACTGGAGCAAGAAATGAGCAAATCTAGCGGGAGGAACTTTTAGGGCTGCGGAACGCTGCTGTGTAGATCCCGCCACACGGTGACGGCTGCAAGCCATCAAAGACCGCATTTTACCACAGTAAAACACGGGGTACACGAGTGTTTTCAACTGAAAAGCACACGAGTGTTTTTTACTGCCAACTGGAACGGCAGGAAAAACAAGCTGTCCGGTGCCGGATTAGACGCTGTACGAATGGACACAGAAGGTCACAGAAGGTCATCCATGGTACTGCAGGGCGCAGTGAAGCTGGAGGACGAGTCGCAGCCACGTGGTGACCGGAGACGCACCCCACTGAGCACTGGGGGCACAGGTGGAGGTCGAGAGTCCAGACCGTGGTGAGCCAGAGCGAACCTGGAACAGCTAAGCAGCAGCTCCGCCGTGGTGGTGCTGAAATGTAGGAGAGTGGAGAGGGACGGTCACACGCCTGTCTAACCTCTCTCTCAGTGCTAACTCCACATCACTGTGCGCAGCAGAGGCGGGAACCCGCAGGCGGGCGTGAGGCGTCTCGCACTCTAACTGACCGCCTCGCTTCACTTTTGCAGCACATGAACAGCAGGAGGCACAAGGACCGGCTGGCAGGCAAACCCCCAAGGGCCAAGTTCAGCTCCTACAGCAAGAGCCCCCAGAGCTCCCTGTTGGCGGTGAGCACCCATCGCATGCACGCACACACACACACACACACACACACACACGCCCGCACTTGCCCTCACACCCTGCCACATCCCTGCAGCGGACTGACGGCCACCGTAAAGGAGGCGTCTGGCCCTGCAGGCTCAGCTCGCTCTCCCCTCAGGTGAGGGTTGTGGGGCCAGAGCTGCAGCCCCTCAAGCTAAAGCTGCTCCGAGAAAACCTGCTTCCCTGAACGTGGACTAAAAGGACTGTAAGCAGTAATTACCCCCCAGAGGTGAGCTGTCCTCAAGCGAGCGAGCAGATGGTCACCACGCTAGAGGGAAGTAACCGCTTAGAGAACCTGAACGGCGAAAGCCGCCGAGTTGCTCTTATAAACCCTCTAAAATCACTGTTTCGGGACACTTTTCCAAGCCACTCCCTCAACTACCTTGTTTCCCAGTTGCTCAGCTGTGCTAACATGTCCTTCAAACGGAGTCCCTCTAATAGTCTCACCCAGCAAGACCTCCTGCAGCACTCCTTCCCCATCCATCCGTTATCCTGCCCGCTTATTTCAGCCCTTCAGCAGTTTATCATAATTCACCATGTTTTTCAAATTGCGCTGTGACTGAAAGTGAACCTAATGTAGAGAAGCTGCGTTTGTGCAGAAGAGCGTGTTTGCGAGCGGACACAGTGCGCCGCCCACAGCTCTGTAACCACTACGCGTCTCTTGCAGACCAAGCTGGCCCTGCAGAAGCAGCTCACCAAAGGCCTGACCGCTGGCTTCCTACCCAGCGCTCTGAGCCCCTCTACGCTGTGCGCCGTGGCCGCCAGCCCGCTGGCCCTGCGCCCCCCGGCCGGACCTGCCGGCCTCCTGCAGACGCCCCTGCTGAGCCCGGCGCTCTTTCGGCCCGCCCCCGGGCCCCTAAGGGCCACGCACGCCCCCATCATCTTCTCGCCCTATTAGCAGCCTAGCAGAACTTAGCGTCAGCGTGTCCCAGAGGCCACGGCTGCCGAGTCCGGTGGGACGCACCGTAGGCCCGGATCTGCACGGGTCAGTTGCCTTGTAGTTAGTGGGTGGTACGAGTGAAGCCCAGCAGCAGTGAAGTGACGCCTCTACCTGACCCCGGTTCGTCGTTTCCCTCCGGTCCCCAGAGCCACCCGGGTGTTGCCGACGACACCGGTGCACAGCTGCGGTTGCTGTGTGCGGGACACGGGGGATGCCGGACATGCTGTGCATTGTGGGCCCCCACTTACATGTGATTCCTGTGACAAAACCAGGCGTGATGGACACATGCAGCAGTTCACATTAACCCCTCCAGGTACGACAGTTCAGGGCTGACAGGAGACAGTCTTAGTGAAGTCGTACCGCGGTGACCCGGTGCCCTGGTCAGTACAGTGTGGTTCTGCAGCCCCGTTCCAGTGTGTCTGTGTCGTCTCCCCCAAGACGCAGCAATAACCAAGACCCCTGACCTACAGCCACGCAGCGAACAAAACCTTATTATACGGGTTATACAGGTGTTATTTACTCCACACACTTGTCCTGCACACACACACTCACACGCCTCTGTTATCGTCCCACAGAGGGGTTCGATCTGTTTTTCCTCATGCCAAAATGCTACACGAGTAAAACGCGGACTGTGGGTAAAGAGTTATCCCCCCCGGGACAAACTTTCACAGCGAGCAGTTCCTCCTCAGAAGGAACAGTTGCAAATAAAGGCGCAGCTGATGAAACAGCATCATCGCGTTGTCATGAGAAGAGGTGCAGTGGAAACGTTAAATACAATTGTGGGCAAGCAGCTCACACAGCCGTGGCAGGACCTCCGGGGGGGTGGGGTGTCGTCTAAGCGACGGCCCTCCCTTCGTCACCCAACTCCAGCGAGTGCCTCGTGCACAACCAAGTGGCCGAAAGTCACAGAAAGGTTCGCCTGCTGAGCGGAGATGAAGGTGCGTGTGGCTCACGTCAGCACGTCACCTGCCGCACCTAAACAAGCAGTTTGCTTGTTGCTTTGGTGACTGGGACCCCCGAGTTACTGCGGCTGACTGTCGGAATATGGGGAGAACATGCTGCGTGTTGTGGTGGCGCCACCTTCATGCCACACACACCCATGCATCAGGGACCACCTGGGAGCTGTGGGATCGGTGCTGGATTCCTGCTTCTGCTCTTCGTTCCTCTGCTTTACTGTGGTTGCTGGAGTTTCACAGTGACAGTAAAGGAGGATGAAGAAGATTCTAGAACAGCCTGTCTCAGGTGATTTCCCCCCCACACCGCTCTCTGCTGCATTTCAGACCTGGGAGGAAAGCCACGTCGTCATGCCAACCAGAGCACAGCACTCTGGGATACGGTCCACAGACGACTGTTTGTTCGGTATTTCCACACTGTCGTTAACCGTGCTGTGGCTCAACCGGTACCGCGGTAAGCCCGTGTTAACGCTTTCTAGGGCACCCCACCCGGAGGCCCCAGCACACCGGGTTCAGGGACGCACAGCAGCGCCACCTACAGGCTGCATGGCATCAGACTGCTGGCTGTGTGTGTGTGTGTGTGTGTGTAAGAAATAATAAACATGCAGAGACAGATAAAAATAGATAAAGAAGACGATTTACTTATTTTTACTGTGATTAAACGCGGATGAGCGCAGTTCAGAGGGATCTCATGTCTGTACTGTACAAACGTCTTTAAAGACGACAAACAAAACCATTTCAAAGGACGTGTTGAAATCTGCTGCTTCGGCACCGTTTCCGTCTACTCTGGCCGCAGCCGTGACCGGGTCCCTGCGCTGTGCCGCTCTTTTTTTACCCCGTAGCAATAAGGACCGCGGTAGTGATGCGACTCAGGTTCCGCTGGGGTTCGAGGAGTTCCTGCAGGCCAACGCTGAACCCCGGAACTCCTCCTAAAAGCCATAGTGGGTAAAGTGCGTCACTTTCCTGCCAAACAGACACTGTTGTACAGCAGGAGGCTCAGCGACTGGGGGGAGCAGCACGTGTAGCAGAGCGGCCGCCAGAGCCACCACCTGAGCCTGGGTTCCGATCCCTGCTCCTGCTGCGCAGGCTCACCCTGAATTACCAGTATTGTTGTGTCGATATTCTGACTTTGACAGAAGTGTCACTTTAATGATGTTAACAGTCACAAGGAACTGGACCTGTGCCTGAATTGTGAGCCCTTGATGCTCCAGGAAAGTCCCAGCAAAAGTCTTTCAGTGTTTTATACACATTAACTGTAAGTGCATCAGTTAATGTGAGGTTTTGACCTACTGTGACGTTGCTTTACCCGCATTTTGCCCCACAGACTCTACTGTTCTAATAACGAAATGTAGTAAGTATACAAATATCCAAAAAAAGCGTGTTGAGGAGTAACGCCTCCGTCAGTGTTACCGATAACTGTCGTCATAACCACCTCCTCTGTTGTCTCTTGCCTGAAGAAACATCTGGACGGTTAGAGAAAAATCTGACACTTGTGTGTGGATGATAAGAAAAGATGCCAGTTAAGGCCACAGTTCATATCTACAGCCAAGTACTTAAAGCAGCTCTTGCTGCAGTTTTCTGTATTTTCTGTTCTTGCTCGACATTGTAAACTGTGCCAGCGATGCCGCCGCGAGTGTGCAGGTCCAGCGTGGAGCAGCGACCTGCTGCAAATCGGCACGCAGGCAGTGTTTTACGCACAGCTGTCAGTAAATGTGAACAACGGTTACTAGCAATTTGTTGTAACAAATTCAGCAAAATGGCATCCTGCGGCGCACGGAGCCCCAGGTACAGGAGACAGGAGCTGAAGGGGGAAAGGAGGCTGTAAGGCCCCCCCCCGACCGTCAGCCTGGCGTCACTGTGAGCTGTCGCTCCACATAGCAGCACATGAATGGGTTAGTCTGCAGTTCACTGAGTGTTGTCTCTCGTCTGGTCCAAAGCAAACCTGTCAACTACAGAACTGAATATAAGAACCATTGTGTATAAGAAATAGCAGCAACGAGTCCAGCGTCTCACAGCCTTTCTAATGTTCCATTGTACAATATTTTGGATGTAACAAAGTAACAATAGAGTGAGAATAAAATGTATTTTGATAAGTTGTTTTTATTGTTAATGCTGTAATGTGGAGAGTGGAAGCGGGTAGAGAATAAAATTGAGCTTCATCTCCAGCTTCACTGCTGCCAGTGTGTGTGTGTGTGTGTGTGTGTGTGTGTGTGTGTGTGTGTGCAGGACACACATGACGTTACCTTTGTAAGGAGCAACCAGGGATGATTCTCTCTGCTGCTTCCCACCTTGTCATCTGCCTCAAGTCTCGACCTGCTGCTGGGTGCTGGTTTTAGCTCCTCGCCTTCCCTCACAGTGACAGGCTCCACCCCAAGCTTTGTGGTCCTCCCTGAGGGGTGGGGTCTGCATCTGGATGCCAGGGCACCCATATGTGTCAGGTGCATGCCCCCCCCCCATGCAGCTACACACATTTCAACCTCACTCAGTTTCACACCCCCGGCTGTGATCCAGTCAGCGTTCAAGTTTCGATGGTTTTGGGGTTACGCTGATACACACTGAGCCTGACAAGGTGGGTTTGAATCCCTCAGGAGTAGTTTTTTTTTTTCAATGATGTGGATCACAACCTTCATTTTGGTTTCAAATGTGAGATTCATTTGTGTCCTGAAGCCCTGTGGTTAAACACACAGGCTGCTGTTCACAGGGTTGTGGGTTCAAGTTGTGGGGCTGGAACTCTTCAATTTAACCTGAATGGCTGTGAGCCTCCAGCTTAGAAGGTACAACTGAGGTGTTTGAGCACCAGGTGGAAGTGGGCAGTGTTGTGTTGCAGCAGGTAAGGTGCTTGATTCCTGACTAGGAGGTCCTTGGCTCGGTTCTTGGTGAGGGTGAAGATGGACCAGATACCTGAGCCTGCAGTTGCCCATGGTGGCAGTACTGTGGATCTGATGGGGTGGGGGTGTTTTGGAGTGACTGGGGGGGAGTGGCCCCTTTATAGCTCTTTGGAACACCCGACAGCAAAGTGTGTACTTTGTGACTTTCTTTACTCACTACTGTATATCACTGACATCTTGCTCTACTGTCATGAGTTTGAACCAAGACACCACAGGTAACTTGAGCTTCTCACGTCAAAGTACTGAGGGTCAGCAACTCACCTGGGATTTGAACCCCAAACCATCTCTTCCAGAGAGCAGTAGTTCCTGCTTCTCCAGCTCTCTGTTCAACACTTGTACCATTAAACTGGAATCTGATGCCATTTTTCTAAAATACCTGAACTAGTACAAGACTTGTTCAGCAGCTGCATCCACTACAGGGTCGGGTCTCAACCTGCTGGACCACAGAGGAGCTCTGCGTTCATGCTGCTCTAAATATCCCTGGTACCTTTGAAAGGCCAAAAAAAAAAACCAAGTCCATCATGAACAACTGAACCCAAACCCTCAAGACCTCAACAGGCCAGAGAAGGGAAGAAGCACAAATGCTTTAATGAGGCTTGAATCCAATACCTACTGATTTCTGAGCCACACAGCCAGACTCTTCCTTCTGTCTTCATCCTCCTCTCAGTGTTAGAGAAGGAACAACAGAGGTGAAGGTGCTGCTCTTTGGACTGCAAATTGCAAGTAAGTCGCCCAGCACGAGAACTTTAAGGTAAATAGCTCCAGTTCCACTATTTTCTCAACGTTTTCTGTCAGGGCCACTGACACACGTTCAAACCCGCGGTAAGGACCCCTTGCGTGAGGTGTGCAGAGGGGGTGGGGCAAACTGCGCGGTATTAACCAACGACATTAATCTTACCCTTCGGCCGGGCTGGTCCTCAGACTCGCCGAAATGACCCGCGAGAACCAACATGGCATGACCTCCAGAAGGTCCAGTGGTCTTCTCTGCATACTAAGAAGCTGAATTTGGGGGTGACACGTTTTGGTGTGCCTGGATTGAATGGGACAATTCTGCGGTTCCTGTAGGCGTTTCTTCTTCGGCTAACGTGACTTCTGAGGGCAAAGGATGGAGGCGGCCGGCATTGAGCGAGACAGACTCTGCGCTGATTTGCGAAGCGGAGGAAAGCGCTTCCAGGTACTTCGCTCTCTCTGGGATCACAGGGCGAAACTTTTTGTCCCGATTCAAAGGTTTGCAGGGTTAGGGACCAAAGCAAGCGAGAGAATCACAGGGACTGGATATACTGCACGCTGAGAAGACGCACCAGCGGACAACAGCAGAGGTACAGCAGTGCCCCCTGTTGTTAAAATGCAGCTCAGCGGGGAGTGCGGCTGCCCTCGGGGCAAAAGACCGCACTTTTGACTGCGTGGAGCACAGTGAGCCCTGCAGATACAGTGCGGTCCCACAGTCTAAGCGAAAGGTCTGTCCTCCTGCTGAGCTGCTGCTGTAAGAATACGGTAACAGATGCAGTGAAACGTCATTCGCCAAGCAGTAAGATTCATTCATCGAATGATGCAATTTCAGCAAAATGCTAAATGATGTTTTCAGCTTATTTATTCTAACTAGTTTTTTGAAAAACAATCTGAGCGCTTGACCAAGGAGCCAGTGAACACAGGTATACATTGAGGAGCAGAAGTTAAAGCTGAAGGGCGACAGTTTGAAAGCAAGATACAACATACCGATGTGAAGCATCACAATAAAGATGAAAGAAATACGTGCATAAAGGTCTGCTCCGTCTCTTCCAACCAACACAACTTCAGAAAAAGATGAAGTGGGAAAACCGATGCGCTGGATGGTCAAAAGTGTTTCTTTACAACAGCGGCACACAGGTAATAACATTGATGGAATGTTTATTTGCATTTACTCTCAGTAGTAAAAAGTTACTTATAAAGAATATGAAGTGTCATTTACTTAATCGCTCGCACAACATGAGGACAGTACTCACAATTAACTATGTGTACAGTGTACATCAGCGTAACAACTGCACGTGGTATTAAATTAAATTGTCCATAAATAGATGCAAATGCACGAATGCTTTCAACACCACAGCAGCAGTTCAAGTTAAAAACAGTGACCTAAAGGAGCACTCAATCCCAAACAAATATGTAATATAACTTCCTGGAAACATGAGCCAGAGAAATGCTGAAGCTAATTCCCTACAACTTCACCAGACACTGCAAATAAATCAGTCTTTCCGGGAAATAATGGATTTACGGTGTCTTCACTTGGTTGGCATACGTTGTCAGAGTGATCATTTCCTAGACTGCTGCATGAAACTTAGAGATATTTATGTAACAGCACCAGGGAGACTCAATATTTCAGATACATGTGAACTTTAACAGCATAATTTTATAATAACTTCATTATTCCTCAACAGTTTTTAGTTTTCAAACTAAAATAGTTCAAAAGTATCATTAATGCTCACAATTATATACAGTTTTAAACCGAGCACCACGTCCACTTTGTGAATAAGACAAAGGTGCTGCCTCTTATGTGGACGTATTAGTCTGTCAAATAGTGAGTTTAGTGCGTGTTTTCCGAGCGCAGCTGGGTATGTGTGTTGTGTCACGGCCCCTCAGCCGTCCAGAGAACCACTGCCTTTATTCTTGTTGCGGCTCAGTGGGAAGGTGGACTTGCTCTGCGGTTGGGTCATCTTGCTGGCCAAGAAAACAAAGGGCTCAACGAGAGTTCGCCGGTCCGCCACAGACACCTCCCACAGGCGCACTTTCTCCGTCTTGGCCCAGTGCTGGGCAGCCTCCGCATCCACCCTTCTCTGGTCAGTCAGGTCCCCCTTGTTCCCCAACACCACGATGGTCACCTGTCCAAAACTGCGTCAGCTAACATGTGTACACCAGACGGTCAAAGCACAACACCATCTTTCCACAGGTGGCTAATAGGCATGTCATTAGATTGAGTGAAATACTGATCTTACGCACCAAGATGAAAAAGCCCAAAAAAAGAGCTGTTTCCTGTGCAAAAGGCTGACTAATGCAGCACAACACCTTCCGCGGAGGCTCGACCCTAACAGCTCATTTTAATATCGCATACTTTCAAGGAGGCAGGGATGATTCTTGAGGATAAAATCAGACTGAGCAATAATGCAGGCTGAATTCTGCAGGGCAGTACATATCTCCCCAGGGATTAAACTCACGTAATGTTCAAAGGGGGTGGAGATCCGCCATGTGAAATTATCCCCTGAGGAAGACCTTACATAAACACTGACGCTTGTGCAAGCGGAACACACTTTTCACAGCACCGCGGGAGCAAAACCAGGTTTTCCACATCGCGCTTAGGTGTAACATACCTCTTTCTTGTCACGGAAGCGGTCGATGTCTTTCTTGAGCGCCTCCATGCGTTTGAAGGATTCTTTGCTGTCAATGCTGTAGATGAGCACGAAGCCATCTGCAAAAGTGTAGTAGTGGCGTGGAAACTCCTGACCGTCCTTCAGGCCCCGTGTGTCGTAGAAGCGCACCTGCTCGCGCACTCCCCGGTCCGTCTCCACTGAGCCGATGTAGATGTCCTCTAAGGTCTCCATTGGCTCTGAGCCTTCAGATGCACATCACACTCATTTAGTCCTTATTAACTTAGTACTAACTTCACTATCAAGATGTTTGACCACAACCGAAACCACACGTGCTGCAAAAAACATGGACCAGATGCAGCTACAATAACCCAGGTGCCATTTGTAATATTTTTACCCAATATAAAGTCTATCCTCAATTTTCCAGACTACATGGGGAAAGAATTGTCAGAATGTGACCAAAGTTCTGAAGTCTAAAGCATTAATTTAAGCATAATCTTTTACTACGGCTCTGTATAGTATTGCACTATGTACTACAGAAAGACTTATAACCTAATGTAATGTGTAATGAACATGTAATGTGGGTAATAAAATGAAACAGTCAGGACTGTAACTGAAACGTACATGCAGTACAGTGAATAATATGCAGAAAGCTTTTTCTTTTTCAAACCTTTTCAAAAAAGTTTCAATTTAGTTACTTTTCTTGTCATATTGTGCTTAAAAACAGGCTTTATTTCCAGTATTTCCTGGAATATTGTTCCAACTGTGCGTAAAATCCAAAATCTTGAAAACTGAGGTCTGGAAAATTAAGTGTCAATTTTCCGAAGAGGACTGATCCTGAAGAGGACTGTAGGCTTGAAAGGATAGACTTGTGTTTTTATTAAAACTTTAGCCTAATAAGCTTTCTTACATTACCAATATATATTTTGTCAGTCTCAGCATAACTTTGCATCTAAAGCAAACTTTTCTGGAATGAAAAGTTACGCAGGCCTGAACCGGCGTGTGTGTTTTGTGACTCACCAACAACATGGTTCCCATAGAGGAGTTGCTCCAGCACAGCCGTCTTACCGACGCCAGACAGCCCACACACCACCACTTTACAGCTCTTACCCATCCCCCCTGAAACACAGACACACATCAGCACCACAGCATTCAGCATCCGCAAAACACAGCCACACCGGCTGCACGCAGACACACCCCCGCAGGTACCTTCCCCACATCCTCACAGTCACACAGCTTCCCCGCAGTGACATCCCCGCAGCAACATCTCCACAGTAAAATCCTCACAGTCACGCAGCTTCCCCACAGTAACATCCCCACATCCTCACAGCCACACAGTTTCCCCGCAGTGACATCCTCACAGTCACGCAGCTTCCCCGCAGTGACATCCCTACAGCCACACAGTTTCCCCACAGTAACATCCCCACATCCTCACAGCCACACAGTTTCCCTGCAGTGACATCCCTACAGCCACACAGTTTCCCCACAGTAACCTCTCCACATCTCCACAGCCTCTGCACAGACATGTAAACACGGTGTTTAAGTGTCACAATTGTTAATGTTAATGTTATACAAAAGCTACTGAGGCTGTTTTGGACACCGACACCCTGTGTTAGTCGTGAGATAATGTCGCTGTGCTGTGTTCCGCATGTTCCAGTGTTTTACGAGGTTTGTTTTAATTCTGCGCCTTCTCCTGCTGACAGTTACCCTGTCCTACAACCGCCAGTCTGGGTGTGGATCGGATACGCTTCTCTTCCAGTGGCTGCCCTGACATGTTTCCCCAGCCAAGACATGACTGAAATTTACAACCTGCTAGGATCTCAAAACAAGATTCCTAAACGGCAACGTTTTAAATAAGCTAAATTAAAATAAAAAAAACTTCAAGACTCAGTCACCTCTCGTCCAGTTGCAGCAGCTACAATTGTGTGTTGCTGTTCCGCGGCGGAAGCGGACCTGTGTCTAGTCCAGGTGCCCTTGTTGCTCGGCGCCCCCTTGCGGACGGAGGGCAGTATGCGAAACAATCTATTATTGTTGTTGTTGTTGTTGTTGCTGCTGCTGCTAATAATAATAATAATAATAATAATAATAATAATAATAATAACAATAATAATGTTACTGTTATTGCTTCCGCTTCCTGATTTTTTCCGGAAGTGTCGCAGCTCTTTCCGCTCTCTGCACAAACATGGCTGCTGTTGATAACGAGGTGCCGATGGAGCCGGAGCTGCAAGTCATGACTGACGTGGAGAGGTATCTCTGCTTGTTACAGTTTTGGGGGGTTTTGTAGTACTGAGTTTGTCGAGCTCACCAGTAATGACAATACCCGCCAAAAGTCCGTGTTTTGGCTCTGGTCTCGGTGAGTGCATGGCGCTCTTGTCTTGCTTGGGCCTCAGCTCTCCCGCGCCGCTCACTTAGGTTCATTTTATAATCCTCTGAGGCAGCGCTTTTAAACTAAGTTTACATGTCGTTTCAAAATATATTTTACTCGAAAGACTTCTGTAACGGAATAGACGTTTGGGGCTTTTATGAACACAGCTGTTGTCACATCACACTGAGTTCAGTCCAGTCCTTCGTTACTGTTCGCTATGAACATCTCGCGACATCGTGGTTCTGCCCTTTATAGCAGTTGTTGTCATTCGCAAGAGGTAATTTAGATGTCATGACTTGCGTTACATCACCCAAGTGATGGTTATGAAAAGCTGGATTAACGTGTTAACGGATCCTACAGTAATGGATACTATTGTAGTTATGTAGGAGTTTGACTACGGGTGTACTTGTTAGAACTACGGTTCTCCTGAATATTAAAAAGATGAGGATTCAAACCAGCACCCTAAAGCTATCACAGGAACAGCTCTAACCGGGATAATATAGCCAAGATACTTTAATTTTCTTATGTATGTTATCTTGAAAGCAAAACGTGAATTGAGACTTTTTCTTTCTCTGTTAGAGGTATACAGTATAAAATCTAGTCCAAATTCGGTCAGCTGAGGGATGAAGAACATTGAGATGAGACATTTAGGACAATAATCAGATTTAGTGACGCTTAAAACTGAGGAAATAAACTCTTTCCTGTTTTTTGTTCTAGCTTTTTGTTTTAATTGTAACGGCTTTGTTATCCATTTTCTTTGATAGGTTTTTTGGTAAACTGCATTCAGGGGTGCCCTGTACCTTTTAAAATCAGTAGACTTATCTGTATGGTGTAACTTGTTTGTCTTTTTCTCTTTCCCTTCTTCCAATACGCAGGGAAGCTGAATGTTTCAAAGAACAAGGGAATGCATTTTATATTAAGAAGGATTATTCTGAAGCATTCAACTACTACACAAAAGCCATAGGTAAGGTTAACATGCACAAATTGGAATCCTCCAAAGATGAAGAGGTAAACATTTTTTGTAGTGCAAGCTTGTTCATTTAGTTTTATGTGGGTGAAAAACAGGTGAAACGTTACAGCAGTGGAAGGTCAAGGAAGAAGCCGTCATCTCACTTGAAACCAGTAGTGTAGACATTCCACATTTGTTCTGTGCTAAGTGCTCGCCGTTAAAACCTGCAGACCTGGTATGCATGATTCCAACCCCTGTTCTGGGAGAAAATTTTATTTTGGTAAAATCTGAATGTACATGCTCTTTTTCTAAGATTTTCTAGTACTTTTTTCTTCGGTTGTTTATATAAAAAAACAGAATTTTTTCATTAATAAAGCAATGTAACAATAATAACGTAATACAGTACTGTAACAATAGTATGAGAAAGTAGATAAGTCTCATTCTGTGCTTCATAGATTTATCGATCCACTTAGTTCGTTTGTCTGAAATGGGAGGCTGAGTAAATGCCACTTTCGCAGATGAAGCATTGACAACAGAGTTTGTAATTTTTTTAAATTTTTTTTTTTGCCAAATAAACTGTATACCCTATGGAAGATAAGTTATGCGCTCACATCACATTTTTGCTGATTAATTGATCCGTTTTAACCTTAATTTTTCAGTGTTTTTTGGGCTATACTGACTCCTTCACTCCTGTCTTTCCCACTTTCTGCAACTTTGAAGCCATAATGCCCTAGATGAGCTAGACAAATAGAGATGAGATCACAATCTGACACATGAGAATCACCAAACGTAATTTGAAATGAAGGTGCAGAAACAGTAACTGTGGACTACGGCGGCTGGCAGTTCCACCTGCTGATGCGAATTTTAAAATTTCCCCCACTCAGCTCCAGTTAGTCATTAATGCAAGGAATGAGCCTCAAAACGCTGTATAGGGTATTAACTAATTTCGATAACTAATAGTATACACAAAAACTCTTAAACAAAACTCATGTCCTGAGAGTACATAGCAAACATTTTATATGTTTTAATTTTCTGTCTTTTTTTTCCTATTTTTTTTAAAGTATTTTGTCATGTTTTCCATATTTGGCAATAATAACCTTTTGAATAAGCTGATGATTGCATCACTTACTAATAAAACTACTACAACTAATAAAAATGACTAGCTATTCCAACTCAATTATCTATACATAGGATTTTGTTTTTTGGTTTTTTTTTTTTTTTTTGGTTTTTTTTTTTGGGGAAAGGCACACTTTTTTTCCTGCAAATGGATTCCTCATAACATACACACCACGATTATGCAGCTTTTTATGTCTAACATCTTTAACATAAATTAAATTTCTTTTTCATTTAAAATTTAAGAAAACGTAGCGTTGAGTTCCCTGTCAAAAGCAGACCTGCATTTTTATTAGTGAAAACAGCAAGGAACCTGGATAACTTTAGAAGAGCAAAAAGTCAGAGATACGTTGTTGCTGCTTTTCCTGGTTAGAAGATTTATATGTTCTTGTGTCCTTTGCCAGATGCGTGTCCTAAGAATGCCAGTTACTATGGGAACAGGGCTGCTACCCTGATGATGTTAAGCCGCTACAGGGAAGCACTAGAGGACTCCCAGCAGGCTGTGCGGCTGGATGACTGCTTCATGAAGGTCAGGAGGGCCATGGCACTCAAGGCTCAGTTAAGGGAATGAATGGAAGTGATAAAATGGTAGATTGAGAACTGTCTGAAGTGTCCGACATTAAAGCCTTTTCCCATCTATGTTCCAAAGCACTTTATTATGGGGCATTAACTACCTGGTATTTCTCGCAGGGCCATCTGCGAGAGGGGAAGTGCCACTTGTCCTTGGGCAATGCCATGGCTGCCAGTCGCTGCTTCCAGAAAGTTCTCCAGTTGGAACCTAGTAATGGCCAGGCACAGCAGGAGGTGAACCATACCTGCCAAAAACGCTTGAGTTTTAATTCTCTGCATTCAGTATTTCTGCTTAAAAACTATAGATAAATATTGTATTCGTTTGTGTGTTGGAGGTGGGCAAGCCTGATTCTAGTGGGCTGAGGGGTATGTTAATTTTTAAAGTATCCAGCTTTAATAGAGAATTTGACCTGATGCATTACACAGTTCACATCACTTTAAATTGATTGAGCCTTTTTGGCAACTTGCATTTGTTAAACCAAAGTGCTTTTTTTTCCAAAATCTTTTACACTTTTCCCTTTAAATGGATAATTGTTTCAATTAGTTAGTGATTCCTTAGTGATTCTTATCCAGCGGAGAACAAAGCAATTCAAAAATTAAATGCTAATTTATTTTATGATTTGTTTGACAGTAATAGCTATAAAGGGAACCTGTTTTGTTGGTGCGGGCGTATCTCTACAATTTCTGTAACGTCTTTTGCTTGATTGAATAGTTAGTGAGTTTGCGTGTGAAACCTTTGATAAAAATCCCCGTTAAGAGCGAGTAATTATGGGAAAGGTGGAATATTTAGTGTTTACTGTGGAGCGGGGTGATGCGCCCTGGCTTCCATCCTTTTCATACTTTGAGTCTGATTAAGTGGTGCTTTAGTGGTTAGGCTGATTGCCTATGTTCTCTTTCCAGGAGAACTTGCTGACTGCTGAACAGTTGAAAGTGTTGTGTTTTTCCCATTCATGACAGCATAAGAACGCTGAAGCTGTTCTAAAGTATGAGAAGATGGCAGAGTTTGATTTTGAAAAGCGGGATTTTAGAAAGGTACTTTATTGATTGGTATTTACCTGTCCAATTTGTCCTAATATTCTGTGAGTGGCAACACAGTAGTAGACATGAACACCATCGGTTGTGCTGTGCTTTCAGTTTGCTCTGCTCCCGCAGGTCGTCTACTGTATGGACCGCGCCTTGGAGTTTGCCACTGCCTGCCACCGCTTCAAGATCCTTAAGGCCGAGTGCCTGGCACTGTTAGGGCGCTACCCTGAAGCTCAGTCTGTGGCCAGGTACTGACCACGTGGGGCCTAGATTAGGGAGTTGGAATCACACGCATTTCTCATTTTAAAATTGGACAAGGTTTACAAATAATTACATGCCTTCCCTCTTGTTTGTCGAAACGTTTTCTACCATAAGTGGGGGCATTAAAAATAACTTTCCATTAAAGTTTCTTATTTCAAGATGTGAACTATTATATAAAAGCTTGTTTGTTTGTAAATCGGATTCTGGTTCTCTTTCACTGTGCGATTGTTTTGCAACGAAATGCATTCATGGTAACGTATGGCATTTTTTTGATTCGCTTCTAAAAACACTTTCTGAAGACCCTCAATTTCTCCTTGCGAGTGTGTAGTTGCAGAACAGCTTAGTTCTGAGTTGTTTGGCTCTGGTGGTTCTGTGTACAGTGACATCCTGCGGGTGGACTCCACGAACGCGGACGCCCTGTACGTACGCGGCCTGTGCCTGTATTATGAGGACTGTATCGACAAAGCAGTGCAGTTCTTTGTGCAGGCGCTGCGCATGGCTCCAGACCACAAGAAGGCCCAGTTGGCTTGCAGGGTGAGTTCTTGCCTATATTGTGCTCTTCTGTGCAAAACAACCACCTGCTTATCTCAGTGTCTGTTCTCATTCATTGCTTATGGCTGTTTGGTCCAACACTACGTACACAGGTTACACTGGTCACTTTTCAGATGATGTAAGATCTGCAACAGCAAGACACTTGTTGTGAACTATACCTGCAGTCTTCCAATGCTAATCTATGTCAACCACCGTGCCTCCTGCTACTGTAATGTAGTGTACCGTGGTGTCACAAATGCTCTCGTGCTATTGCAAATCTTCAAACCTTTTGATACACCTTTTTGCGGTTTGTATCAGAATATTCCCTAAAACTTGACAACAACTGGAACCAAGTAAATATAACAGTATTTTACCTTTTTAGGATATTGTGAGCCAGTGGACACTGATGTGCCCTGTTGGTAACAGCAAGGCAGTTGAGAAAGTTTGCGTTTGTTCGTTGCAGTCCATTAAAGCTGCTCAAGGATATTCACTTGGGATGGTTTTGTTGCTGTGTTGTCGGCTAATTAGAACGCCAAAGCCCTGAAGGCCAAGAAGGAAGAAGGGAACCACGCGTTTAAGGAGGGCAGCTATGAGTGTGCCTATCAGCTGTACTCTGAGGCACTGAAAATAGACCCCAACAACATCAAAACCAACGCCAAGCTGTACTGTAATAGGGCCACCGTGGGCTCCAAGGTGAGACCTCAGTCTTTTGCTGTCACAGCAACAGCTCAGCTTTCCCAGCTGCGTGTGTCAACACAAACTGCACCACCCTAGATTTGCAGGCGATCAGCTTATACTCCTCTGGCACATTGTGAAACAGCGCTGTAGCAGGCGTGTAAGAACTGTTCTGCCAGCTTTGTGCAATCAGCCACTCGCACAGGCCCCCCCGGGAGCCCGCTTCTCTCTCATTTTTCCTTCTTTCTGCAGCTGAAGAAAATAGAGCAAGCTATCGAAGACTGCACTAGTGCCATTAAGCTGGATGAAACATACGTCAAGGCCTACCTGCGGCGGGCGCAGTGGTTAGAAACCAAATTTTGTTTTTTTTTTTTGGATGGTGGGCTTCTGAAAGTGTGAATGATGAGATGTTCAGATTTAGGTCTGTATTAGATATTTACAGTTAAGTTCTCTAGATGTATTAGGTGAGGTCGTAATATTGTCATTCTTGGCTTATAAAGATGTAAAGATGGAATTGGAGAACAGTAGGAAGGTGACAATGGGGTTTTTTTTAGTTACATGGAGACAGAAAAGTATGAGGAAGCTGTGCGTGACTATGAAAAGGTCTATCAGACGGAGAAAACGAAGGGTAAGCCTCACCCCCTCTTGCCACTGGAAAACTAACATTTTTTATGGTGTTGCTTCCCTCTGCTTTTGTCTGTCATTTAACATGTAAGTACAATTTAGACATACATTGCACCAATCTGCATACAACACATTTAAATTCATATACATCACTGGAACTTTCATTGATGACTTCATCTGGTTAGTTCAACATCGGGTTCATCAGTGCTGCTTGCTTTCCTGTTGTCTCAGAACATAAACATCTGCTAAAGAACGCGCAGCTCGAGCTGAAGAAGAGCAAGCAGAAAGATTACTACAAGGTGCTGGGTGTGGGCAAGAATGCCACGGAGGATGAGATCAAGAAGGCCTACCGCAAAAGGGCACTCATGCACCACCCAGGTACACGAATGAGAGTCACCACTCACTGGATCACATGGTTGCACAACCTGACAGCCGTTTTCTTTGTTGAGAATTGTTGCTCACAAGTGAGCTGGTGATATTGGCCCTCTGAGCTCAAAAAATTCATCAACAGCTGCCCTTTTCTGTGCAGTGTGCGTGTGTGTGTGTGTGTGTGTGTTTTTTTTGTTTTTTTTTTAATTTGAATCGGTACACCTCTCAAGTCCAGCTGTTGTGCTCCCGAGGACTCCGGAGCAGTGTGATGAGCTCAGCGAAATTAACAAAAGCGCTCGATATATGTGAAGTACAAGAGTGAACATTGCATCCCCCCCATAACAGATCGTCACAGTGCAGCCACTCCTGAAGTACAGAAGGAGGAGGAGAAGAAGTTCAAGGAGGTGGGCGAGGCATTCACTGTGCTGTCCGACCCCAAGAAGAAGTCGAGATACGACAGCGGCCACGACTTGGAGGATGACGGGATGAATATGGGTCAGTATTTTCAGTGTTACAGTTCAGAGTTCACGTGTTTACTCTTTGCGACTTGATCTGGTCTTGTAAGACAAATAGTATGTTCAGTGTTTGGTTTCTAAAAACTTGCTGCAAATCCACACAAGTTGTCATCTCTTTCAGACTTTGATGCCAACAACATCTTCAGGGCATTCTTTGGAGGCCCTGGGGGCTTCAGTTTTGATGGCAGTTCGTGTATGTATTTTACAAACTAATTTTGTCCATTTCTAATTCTACATTAGTTGCCATTAGAAATGCATAATAAAACACTGACCATTGTTTACGTCTTCTTTCCCCAGCATCTGGACCAGGAAATTTCTTTTTCCAATTTGGCTAAAATGGGAAGTCTTTGTGTACATGGAACACCAGTCATGGACATTATATGGCTTTGCCTTCCTGCCTTTTTAAATATTTCTAACATTAATGTTTCTCAGAAGAATGTCACATTGATTCCTTTACGTGAAAGCAAATATCAAAATACATACGTAAATACATCCGAATAAGGGAATACCAATGCGGTTCCTTTATCATTGTAAAACAATTTTGGTTAGTTTTGGCCTTTTGACTGGAATCTTCCAAATTTATTCATTTTAAGAGTAACTTACTATTGGCTTTGTTCCTTTTAAAAAGTCAATTTTTTATGGACCAATTAATAGTTAAAGACATGGAGCCAAGTGTGTAGTGAATAGGAATTTGTGGCGGAACTGTACGTGCAGGTCTTTCACAGCTGACTGTAAGAGCCCGGAGTCAGGAGCAGCTCACTGGTGCTAAAGGATCTTCTTGACCAAACAACTCAGTGGCACAGACAAAGTTTGCAGAGGAAGAAATGCAAAAACTTGACTCTTATTGTGACCTTCAGAGACTGATTGCAGGCTCAAGGAGTACTGTGCTATGCATGTTGAACCAAACAAGTGTGAAATTGGACTTATGAATAATTGGAAACTATGTGAAACCTTTGTGACTCCATCAGGTTTTAGTCGCAAAGATCACACATAGAGAAATGGCAGGTAAATAAATTATAAAAATCATCAGATGACTACAGGGGTGTCTTAGGGAGTTGATGCCTGTGTCCCATTCCTGTTGTTACCTCAGCAGTTTTCTTCACTCTGCACATTGTCTGCTGTTTTCTTTGTCTCTTTATCTCTGGATTGCACATTTTACTGGAATGTAAAGTGATTGTTTGTACTAATGATTTATCTTTTTTTAGTTTCATTGTTATATATGAATACGTATTTATTTTCAATATGCAATATACATAAGTTACCACAGCTACCCAGTGTGGAGGTACCACTGACAGTCCTGTTTTTTTTGTCCTTTTTCTGGCAATTCCAGTAAAATATTAGGACTTTTTTCTTGTTTTATCCTGGTCACCAACAGGATTCCAAAGTACCGTACGCGTGTTGAAGAAAAACTGTGTGTGTGAGAGAGAGAGAGAGAGAGAGCGAGAGAAGAAATAATGTGCTGTGTCGTGCTGAAAATGTGCACCAGTTCAACATGCATGACAATAAATATTCTATTTATGTGCTTACATTATTAATGAAAACTCATCTGTCACAAATAATTTAGAACATTAATCTGTTTGTCATCTACCATTGGAGATGATCGGGTGTGGAGCCGCTGGAGGTTCATCCTTTCTGTCTGGACTTGTTTGTGAAACGCTGACACTGCAGTGTAATGTGTCCATAGCCTGCAAACACCTTTTTATAATTCATATACTGGGAGCTCCTTTTAGTAATAGGAAATAAACAACTTTTACTCCAACTTTGATTTTTTAAAAAGAATTATTTCTACTTGGGTACTGAGCAGGACGATGGGGCCGAAGAAGGGGGTCGCGGGTCAGGCCTGCTGAGGGTTTGTGCTTCAATGAACCTGAAATGTTGTAACTAGAAATCCTGTGGCCTCGCGGGGTGGGCGTGGCCGCGGGCGTGGCGGGGCGGCGCGAGCTGCGCGCCGCGCCCGCGCGGATGGGGTTCTGCAGGAGCTCGCGCGGTCAGACACACGGTGAGTCGCAGGTGAGGCGAGCCGAGCCGAGCTGCAGGTGAGCCCGAATCACCTTCCTGCCTCCAGTGCTGCTTCGACCGCCGCCTTTCCGGAGGCGCGACTCAGCGCTGTTTTCCTGTGAGGATGCTGTGTTGTTCTTATTGTCTCTTTTAAGCGCGCTCGTGATGGCTGCCGTTTGTTGCTCGTTTGGGGGGTTTTTAGCGTTTCTGTGTCTGTGGAGCGCTTGCTGCTGCTGTTGCTGCTGCTGCTGCTGCTGCTGTTGCTCCTGCTGCTCGTTTAATTTCATGTCCTCAGTGACTTTGTGAAACATGAAACGCCTGAGAAGTGTTGTGAAAAGTTGGCTGAAAGCCGCGGGACACGCGGCCAGCTGCTGTTTCTCACTTTGCTCACCTGCGTTTTGCACTTATTACTAAAGCGTGTTGGTACAAGCTGTTTGTGAAATTTCCTCCAGGATTTGCAAACCTATATCCCGCCCTGTAACTGTGTTGACTGTTTGCTTAAACATTGAACCAACACGGGTTATTGCTGTTTTAAACTTGTGCAGTGAACGTTTTGAGAAGGATCAGCAAATGGGAATTTTAAGGAGACCCATATTGAGCCTGGGTGGTGGTTGTATGATTTATGGAGGAAAAGAGCAGGAGGACATTGGGTTTTAAAGGTTTCTGCTGTACTGTGTTTGGTCACAATACAGGTACATGAACCTCTGGCGAAGTGAATTTTTACACCTTGCTTGCTGAGCCCAGAAGAGGAAAGGACAGACATGGAGCCGGAACAGATGGAACAAATGTGCCGTGCTCTGGAGAAGCAGGAACTGGAGTGTGAGGAGGAGCAGGAGAGCAACGCGATGGAGGAGGAAGAAGAAGAAGAAGAGGAGGAGGAGGAGGAGGAAGCGGTGGACGAGGAGCAAGAGGAAGCAGAGGCCGAGGGCCTCGCAGATTCAGATGCTGAAACAGACGAATCTGTGGAAGGGACGCCTGAGGCGAAGTGGCACCCAAAAGAAGAGCAGACCTTTGAGATGGAGTCTGAGGGACAGCAGAATTCAGAGGAAGAGGAACTGCAGAATCCTCAGCTGGAGAAGTTGCAGAATTTGGAGGAGGAGGAACAAAATCCTGCAGAGGAAAATCAGTATGTGGAGGAGGAGGAGGAGGAGGAGGAGGAACAGTATCCCACAGAGGAAGGAGGACAGACACTGGAGGAGGAGAAATGGCAGAACCCAACAGAAGAAACAAGACAAACTGAAGAAAAGGAGGAACAAATTCCTGATATGGTAAAACAAGAATATGAAACGCAGGAGGAGGTAGAAACAGTGGTGCTTAACAGTAAGCAAAATAAAGAGGAAGAGGCACCTGGACAGGAGCCTGAAGTGGTATCAAATGATCAGCAAGAACCAGTATCTGATGCAGAGGAAGGACAGCAGCAGGCCTCACTCTGCGTTGTTCCAGACTCACTTTCATTTGCGTTTTTTGAAGAGCCCACCAAGGCAGTTTTGTGTGCATCCCGCACCCTCGTGGTACTCAAAGGCCTGCCTGGGAGTGGAAAGAGCTGCCTTGCTGGGGCAATAAAGGAAGTTTATGAGGATGTGTGTTCTGTTTTCAGTGCTGATGACTACGACGTCAGGCCTGAGAACTGTGGAACGTTGGAGGGCTACAAGGCTTTGGACGCAGCTCTGTTGAACTGCTTATCCTTGGGCACAGCAGTGGTGGTGGTGGACGACACCAACCACACTCCGAGTCGCTTAGCCTGGTTGGCCGAACTGGCAGAGCAGCACCAGTACTGCCCGGTGTTCGTGGAACCTCGCGCTGGCTGGAGCCGAGATGTTGAGCAGCTGACCCAGAAGAGTCAAAGATCGCTGACCACCGACCAAATGCAGTCTTTAAAGACTAGCCTTGAGAAGACCGCACTACCTCTCTTCTTTGGCTGGTTCCTGTGTCACCCATTTCAGGAAAACTTGAGAAGCTTGGCGGTCGGCTTTCTCAAGAACCTGGATAGCTTGGAGGCCTTCAAGAAAAATATTACTGATTGTGAGTAGACAGTTTTGACCGGAAAACTTTGTTGGCTTGGAACCAGAAGGTCCAAGCCTGGCCCGAATCCTTAAGCTGGCATTACTGAGTGTCCATAATGTGTTTTGTATTGCAGTTACAGGAAGTACTGAGAGAGACTTCAACCTGGAGCAGCATTTTCATGATAAAAACATGCTGCATTGCACTACAAAGTTTTGTGACTACGGGAAAGCTGATGGTGCCAAGGAATATGCAGAGAAGCAGGTAGGCCCACAGGATGGTTGCTGGCATAAATTTTAATTATTATTAAACTTGCTTCTGCTGAAACTGGGGGAGAAGGAAGGTCTTTTGTGCCGCTAATGTCGATAACCAACAGGTTATTTCCTCCATTATCCCACCTCCTTACTGGCCACCATCGTGTCACATGAGTGGGCTCGGGTGTGTGTGTGAGAGAGAGAGGTGGGCATATTACTGACAGACAGTAAATAGCTGCCATGTTGGTGGTTGAAATTTGAATTTGCTCTGCGTTTCCAAAATCAGATTGACTTTAATACTGCAAGACTACAAGCTTATGTAAGCAAAGAAGCCAGCAGATGACATGTAGGCAGAACGTCTTCATTGCTTGTTTCAAGTAGATGCATCTATCGGTCATTGAGGTGCCGTGGTATCCCCAGAACGTGAATCCAAATTAATGGTCTTCTGAGTGAGTGATGTGTTCATCTTTCATAACGTATCTCTTTTCTGCCCCTAAAACCTCACGTCTTTCACGCAGGCTGTGAAGGAGAGCTGTGGCCGTGTGTCAGCGCTGGTTCTGGATGCTCTGTTTGTGACACCCCGCACGCTGGGGGCCAGAGTGTCCCTCAGTGAGGAGCAGCTGCAGCTGTGGCCACGTGATGCTGAGGAGGATGCCGTGCCCCGCGGCAGCCGCGCCCACATCACACTGAGCTTCGCCGAGGGTGTGGAACCAGTACAGACTGGCCTGGACCTGCTGGAGCTTGTGCGGCTGCAGCTTCAGGGCCAGGAAGGGAAGGTTGTGCGGGAATCGGGACTCGGGCCGCTCTCCTACTATGGCAAAGGCTTGTGGGTGCTGGAGCTGCGAGAGCCCTTCCTGGCTCCTGCGTGCTTCTCCAGCTTCTATGGTCGCGAGGAGCAGGATGTGGAGGAAAGAGAGGAGGAAAAGAAGAAGAGGTGTATAGTGCAGTGATCTGGGAGGGTGCTTTGGCTGGGTACCGTAGGGTTTCAGCTTTGCGGTGTAGCTACTGTTTGTGCTTGACACACTAAAAGGGACAGTAGTTGGCCTACAGGAAGTGGCCACCACTCTAATGTAGTCTTGCAGTACCAGAGAGCTCCAGAGTTACTGGATCTTTGCGGTCATATACAGTATTTTTAGCATGTGCCTTGTCTTTGCCCTTACGCCGGATCCTGAACGCGTTAAACGCCTCATTCCCCTCCTTCCATCTTTGATCGGAAGCTCTCGATTGAGCCGTACACTTGGTAGGGTGGTTTAGTGGGGTGTTGTCTTTACTGGCCGTACCGTTGGCACAAACTGGTAAATTGTGTTTTTAGTGTTGCATGCTGGGTAAACTGGACTGCTGTGTTAGGCTCTGCTGCACATCTTGTTTAGCACATTTGCTCTATGTCCTCTTCATGAATTGTGACGTTCCGGTCAGTTTGGGAGAAACGAAAGCGTAACACACTACTATCCCTCACAGGGCAAAGCTGACGTGTGGCTTAGTTGTGCTTTTTTAACTGCAGAAGCTCTTGCTAGCTGGTTTAAAAAGGGTTGATTACTGTGATTGTGTATTTATAGAATTGTATGGCCATCTGAGCTTTTTTTTAACCTTGTACTCTTCTGTTATTGGCACTTATTGCAGACTGTTAAATTCTCACAGCAGCAATTTGTAGTTATACACTTTCTGCTTGTTTTGCTTTGTACTCAGAATAAAGAAAATAAGTGGTTCTAAGGGTTAAATGTTTTCCCACTGCTGTAGTACGGCTTTGTTGTTCTTCTTTTTAACTTGAGCTCAGGAAAACGTAACAAACTCCTTCTGATTCTCAATAAATAAGTTTACTGACTGTCGGGTAAAGAGTTGCAGTCTTCTGCAACCCGAGACCTCCTTCACGTCTGCTGCAGCCTTTCAAATCCTGTTTAGCTTTTTACGCCATTTGCTTGTTGCTGGTCAGCCAGTCGTCGCGTACACGCCAAGCAGGGATGAACACTGAGGCCGTTGCCACTGAGAAGGGTGTCACTCTAAGTATTTGTTTACAGTCAAACTTGAATGTTTGTGAGTGATTGACTTTAATGGAAGTGCTTCTAAATGCGCAGAGATGCCAGTGAGGATTTCCTTTTCATCTTTCTGCTGTTCAGAACTCCCACCTCCTGCCGTACAGCCTGTAAGCACGTTACTTAAAATAACCCTTACCTATCGCATCCTCTGCAGGCGCCTACTGACTAAGCACACGAGAACAGCGAGCCTCATTCTTTCACAATGTTTAATTGGGAGCAGAAGAGCTGAGGAATCGCTGCGGAAGGGCTGGTAGGAACACGTTTTCACTTCCGAGCGCAGGCTTTAACTAACCTCGTTCAAGTCCTACATGCAAAAACAAACGTATGGGAAAAAATCACAAGTCAACCTGAGTATGAGTTGTGCTTCACGTGTCTTATGAAGATATGTTTACTTGAAACATTTTTAGAGGAGCTATGGAAAAGCAGTAGTTTCCTCATGGTTCATGCTGGACTGCGTGAAGAATGACATCTGAATGCACAAGAATTACGAGAACATGAGGAACGTTCAGTTAAATGTGTCAAACTATTAAACGGGACTTGGTGGGACATATGCGTACATTATACCGCCGTCCAAATGAATGGTTAAAAACAATGAGCATTTCTAAAGTTATTGGCTCTGTCTAAACTTCACCGTGATGTAAATGTTTACTGCACTGCAGCAGGAGATAAATTAGGAATGACATGGTATTACACAACAGTCCTGCTGGCCACGGGAACTTCACTATAAAGAACAATTCATGCATGATGTCAGGAGGAAGGATTTAGGGAGTGGAAGAGGTGTTGCCATTACTGACACTCGGATGTTTTCATTATTTCCCTATCCCTAATGTTTATGCATTCCTGTAAGCTAGAAAGGTGGCTTTCAAGGCTGGTCTGAGTATCTGTCAGAAGATCTTTATTTGGTTCTGTGTGTCAAATCATGCAAAGAGGACTAATATTTTGTAAAGGTTTCCACTACAGCTGAACGGTTTCACGCAGGTAGCAGCCAAAATAAAGGAAATGCTCCGGTAAAGTGGTTTTCCAGGGTGTTGGGCCACTGGAACAGCTTCAGCGCGACTGGACAGTGGTTCTGGGAGTGTGTGGGACTGCAGGCCGTTTGATGTTTTGATGATGCCGGTGGAAAACGGCTGGTGTTCAGGACCCCCTCGGAGGTGCTCGGGTGGGTTGACGTTCAGTTTACAGTCTTCAACTGCTGGCACCCATTACCATTCTGGAAGATTCCAGTACCGTCTGAGTAGACGGGCCTCAGCGAAGTGAAGGTGACCACTCAGAACCGCGTGGTGTTTATCGGCATTAATCGTCGACTTGCAGATGAGCTCCACACCGTCTCGCACCGCCACCGTCGGATTAGCCGAGGAACCTGCACGTTTCCACGCTCGCCCAGACCGGCGTCTTCCTGTGGACCTTCGCGTCAACAATAGCCCAGCAGCTCTGGTGATGACCACCTCATTCGACCGTTTTTTTCTGCCCCGGTCACGTGTTTCTTTATTTCCACTTAGCTGAAGGCTGCGGGAGTAAGAAAAACAAATCACAGCACTGACACAAAGCAGTGTTGACGGCTTTGACATCCGCCAGCAAACGGTCGCACTGCGTGTCGTCCGGTAGGTGGCGCTGCTCTGCACGTCTGAAGCAGCCGGGCGATCCCAGTCGTATACATTTCCTTTCTTTTACTGAATAAAGCGGCGGTGGACATTAAAAATGCGGGGGCAGCTCGATGTAGCAGAAAGGAGAAATCGTGTAATACACACTTCCGAACATTTCCGAGCTAGTGCACGACGTTTTTTATTGGTCTGTTCTCATTTCACTATTTTTGTATTTACATCTCCTGTGTTCTGACGCCGAAATACGCTTAGGGCTCGAGCTTCTCACTTGTTGCAGTTTTTCTGTGGCTTTCGCTCTCGTCGGGTGTCATCTGTAAAGTAAAATAAACCAAAACTTTTTATTGTTTTTAAATAAGTGTTTCCAACTCTGTTCTTGACTGGCCAGGAATGGGGGAAAGACTAGTTTTACCTAACGCTGGGCTGCTGGTAGCAGCGATTTACTGGACAGAATGTCTTTGGATTCCAAAAGAAAGTTACATTAAGTGACGATAAATCATACTGGGGTGACAGTCCTTTTATTTTTTCAAAATACTTTGATTTTTCGGGAAATAAGAAGCGTTTCAGTTCGACGTTTAAACTCGGGTCTCCGTGCAGCATCTTGCTTTGGTTAGATGAAATTATTAGCTTATTAGATTCCACTCTAATTAATAAATGAAGCATTATGGCGGGTGTCTCTCCTCTCCCCGCGGAAAGCCGTGTTTCCGCCACGCCAAAGTGACGCCACGGCGTACGGCGGTCATGTGGTGTGAAGGACCAATAGGAGAGCGGGGTTGTGAGACAACGCCATCGTCGCGCGTGAGGAGAAGGAGGAGGCGACAGGCGAGAGGCGGCATCACCCTCACCTTTATTATCGTCGTCGTCAGCGACAGGCGCCTCTGCGGACACGGCAGCTGGCGGAGTGTCCGGTTTAACTCGGCTTCGTCTAGTCGTTCTCAGTGTCAGGACCACACGGCTGCTTCGTGAAGGTAAGGAGGAAGCCGTTTTAAAATGGCAAGTTAGTCGTTTCCCCGCTTTGCATCAGCCGCGACTTGCGAGGTGGCTGTTGGGAACTCAGCAGAGACTCGGGGCGAAGCCGCCAGAAGAGCGAGTAAAACGGACCGTCGGACTTCGAGGCTCTAGTGGCTTTTTATTTTATTTTGTCGCGCGCTGCTGTGCACCCCTTTTGATGGCTGTTTACGAGCGGCTGTGCCCTGGGCTGGTAGCGGAAAAGTACCCGCCTCAGTGCAGCCGCCGTGACCGGAGCGTGGCACGCGCTCCAGTCTCGGTAGCACGTGCCGCCGCCGCCGCCGGCGCGACCCCGACAGATGGGCACGAGCGGCGCCGCGCGCCTGCGGACTGCCACGTGCTGGGGGCACTACTGCGCCACAGGGGGGCATCGCTACCCCAGGCGGTGACACACAGCCGCCCCCGTGTAACCGTAGTCCGGGGTTAGAATCCCTGCTGGCGCTGTAGTTCACCTGAGGAAGGTAAGTTCTCTGAAACACGCCCAGCGAAAATAATGCAGGTTTGCTTCTCAGTATACAGCGCGCCGAAGTCTGTTTGGCTGCACACGGCAGCTGAATAAGCTCGCAGTAACAAACGTGGACATGCCGGTGGATTTCCACGTTCTTGCTAACAGTGTCGCTGGGCACTGGCCGTTTTTTGCAGCGAAACGCACGCTGACTGCAGCCCTCACAACAGGAGTCACTGGAGAAGTGATCGGGAAACCGCTGCAGTTCCTACGTGTGAATGCAGTTGGCTTAACAGCGGCTTTGCTTAAGATTTAAGAATTTAATGAATTTATGGCGGGGTGGTGGCGGCGGCACTGGGGGGTGTTTTGTTTGGAAATAACTTTTCATTCACTTGCGGTTAGGAGAAGTTGCAGTCATAATTTAAGGGACTTTGTTTCCTTTTGCGACCTTCAGCCAGTATTTAACTGTTAGATGAGGCATTCTACGGATTTTGAAACTGGTGGAATGTTGGTTTTCGAGAACCTCAGATATGCTTTGGTGCAAGTGATGAGGGATGTTATCTGGAACCTGCGAGAAATGCCTGTATTAGAGCTAAACTACTCAGAGGTCACGCATATTGTTGGGCTTCTTGTTTGTGATTCAGCTATAAAGGCATCTGCAAGGAATTTGTATATAAATAAAAGGTAACCCTGATATGCTTTGATAAGTGATGCAACCTTCCCGTGGTAGATGGGATGCAGGCTGTTGTATTTTCCAGGCTCTGTGAGAAAAATAACTTATTATTTAAGCATCATATGTAAACATGATCTCCACCCCCTTTGCTATCTCTTTATCCTAAATATAATTTTTTCCTAAATGCCATAAATTGGGTTAAACATTGTATGCTGAAGATGCCTGAGTTCAGAAAGGCTCAGTTGTTTGTACTTTGAACTCCATGTAAATTTAATTTTGAATTTTGGCAACGTGAAAATCCCGTGGTGAAGGAGTGGCAGCTTCTGAGTGAATCGTTCCGATGTTTCCGGCACCATTTGTTGACTGTGTTCACATACAGAATAGTTTAACTGGGCATGTCCTTTATGAAAGGGTGTGGAGCAGTTACAACAAGATATTCCAGTTTGTCCTCCTCTCACACCCTACTTTAACAGGGTGTGCCAGTAAAAACTTCAGTCCAGCAAGACGTGCTAGTCTTTGCTAACGCCTCACCTGGTTTTGCAGGTGTCACTCGGGCACTGTTTGAGATCTAAAACTGACACAACCTCAGTGGGAGTGTTAGACCTCTAAGCAACAGGTCCGCATAGCCAGGAATCCCTTCCTGCTTCACTTTTGCGAGCTGACACGGTTGTTCTAGCTGCATAAAGTCCACTGCGCTACTTTTCCCTTCGTGTTTCTCGTTGAGCGCACCTGTTATACATCCGGCTCTGCTGGTGAAGTCACCAGCGGTGATTTACATGCTTCTGGTTTTCCTGAAAGTTTGCTGTGCAGTTAAAATAAAACTAAGAAATTGTTTTGCTAGTTTCCATGGCAACAGCCCAGCTGGCAGCCCAATGTGTACTGTACCCCTCCTGTCATTACTGGCACTGTAATTCTACTTTGTGTTGATTTGTTGTTAATTTTAAAAACTATTCTTTTATAACACACTTGCTTTTGCTCTTTATATTTGAACGCAGACCCTCCCAGTTCACTAGCCATATTTTCATGTCTTATTGCGGCTGACGTAGTAGTTAATATCTGTTCTGTCACTCGACTGGTGGCGGAGTCGTCTTTGAAGAACTTGAAAGTTTTCAGGTTGGCCCCAGTACAAGAAGCTTGAGTTGCAGCTGGAGTAAGTTACATCTGTAATGTTTTAAAACTGCTGAGTAGACTTACAGTACATCACACTCTTAAGTGGGGTAAATCTCTCTTAGCCCAGGAATCTGTTGATTTTTATTAGAAATGTACTTAATTGCAACTCCATATCTTTTTATTTTCTTTTACAGTGGGAATGGTTTGACTCAAGTATAAAATCCTCAAGGTGACTTCTGACTTGCTGCTTTGCTGAAAAGTTAAGATTATTTATGATGCATAACTTGGAAGAGGTGATTGTTGACTGTGTTGTAAGCTTCGTACCATTTGGTACGGGATGCACGTGTCTTTGCGAGGATGGAGAACACTTCACTTTTATACCTTCATGCCAGCAGTTTGTTTTTTATACACAGTAGAGCAGGAAAAAACGTTTTCCTTTAGAGGAGGCTTTCTTCACCTATTCCTGCTATTGGAGTGGCTTAAATGGCAAATGTGGGACACCAGAGGTGGCTTTTCACATAAATAGTATGTCAGCAGTCATGTGTGTGCGTTTGTGCCTGTGAGAGAGAGAGAGAGGTGATACTGGTGTTACTGACGTTGCATTGCTGGTTAGCTGCAGCTCATTGCTGTGGAGGGTAGGTCCGGCTGTGTGTTGAGGGCGGTTGTAACAGCTCAAGCACAAAGACTCCTCTATGGACTGAAGAAGGTGGCTGGGCTGAAAACACTGGACTGTGTGTCAGATCTCTGGAGCCAGAAATGCACAAGCTCATGATTTGATACGAGAAAATGCAATTTTACAAGCACAATGAAACACTCCACTACAGTGTTTTCTTTTTTTTTCGCTGTTTCCTTCATTTTACCATTTTAGAACTATGGATAATACCTTTATGAGTAATGTGGTACTCTCTTAATGTCTGTAAAGCTGGTCAACCTGGAATGCTAAGTTAATAACTATAGGTTTCTTACAGACTCTTCTGGAAGTATCTATTTGACATGTTTTGGTAGTATTTATGTTTCCGTCTACCTTTTGTTTCTCTACAATGATAATAGATGCTTTAGACTTAATCTACACGATAGATTTTATTGCATGTAAAAAAAAAAAAAAAAAAAAAAATTAAAGTCATGCATATTATTGTGTTCTTAACCTTTTCACAGTTGAGCTTGTAAGAATGTTGTAAACATAAGTTTTATTTACTTTGATTAAACTTGATATGCAGCACCTATGTGCTGTGGTGTACTGCACACATCTCAAAAAGAAGCTCTGAAAATCTGCAACTTGAACACTGGGATGTTGGTGTATACAGTTGGACTGTAGATGTACGTTTTGGCCTAGGATGAGCGTGTGGATATGCTTTGAATATAGGAGTATTGACCTTCTTTGGCACACATAGTTCAGTGGTTCATAACAGTAGTTTTTTTACTCACAACCCAGGCTGATGGAATTGTATGCTGATTTTCATTTGATGTATTTTATTTTTGTTTCAAATGAATTTGCCTTTAATGATCTTTTCCTCCAATCAATAACAGTTGAAATCATGTTAAAGGTTCACTGAAGTCTCAGATTCAGTCTGTCTTGGAAGGTAAGTTATATGCAGGAGTTCTGTTGATTACGGTTTACAAAATGCTTTAGAGTTTGACCTAAAGTGATGCTAATTCTGTTCTGTTCTGTCTTTGACTAATGTATCGACTGCTGATTAAATTGGACCGTTTTTCCTACCTGATACCTCTAATTGTTCACAAGCTCATTATAAAGAAAAACAGCATGCCGCGGGTTCCTTCAGTGCCGGGCTTGTGAAATTCTGCTGCACAATGTGCTGCGTAAAAGTAGATTCTAGCTCCAGCAGCACAAGGGGTTGAAGATGGAGGCTAAAACAAACTGTCATTCAAATGTTAATCTGTCAAGTGGACAAGTGACGTACATAATGGAATGCAAAGGTCTTGGTGATCATATGAGCCTCAGATTCAAGATTATCCTGTGTGACTAAAAATTGATCCAGTCTACCATAGAAAATTATCAGAAAACAAACAGTTTTGATGCTCATTGCTGCTTTGGAGATCTTGGCCCTTTGGAAGTGCTTGGACAGATTAGATGCAGCGGTAAGGATAGGACATATGGATGTCATGTAATTGTAACCTGAGTGTGCTGCCAGTTTGCAGATCCTGCTCATGGGCATTTTCCTGGTGCTGCTGCTGATCTCAGGAGCTCATGTAAATTTGCACAAGTCACCTGAGCCATTTGAGACAACTACTTGCATAGTTCTCTTTACAGAATGCGAAACATGTTTGGTGTCATTTGAGGAATTGCAGACTCTATTCTAAAAAGGCTGTTGGCCAGTGCTTCTCACTATCTTTTTCCATTGTTGTGATGGTGTGATCTTTACCACATCTGTGCTTGTTCTGCTTGGACCAGACAGCTCTTAGGGGATTATGCTGTCCCACTGTTGTAATGCAGTGACTTCTACCAAGTCTGATCTACAGGACAAGGTCAACTTGAGGCATCCTGTTATTTTTTTTTATACAGTAGCTGCTACAGAAGATGGAAATGGATCAAGTAAAATCTCTTGCAACTGCATATTCATCTTATACAATATTGATGCCTTAGCCCTTTCGACAGTCACAAAAATTATTTTTCCAGAAGTAAAAAGCAGCTCTGCTACTATTGGATAATTTAAAAAATTCAACGCTTTAATCAAATTATTACTCAGTAACTATCGTGAACATGTATTTGACTTTTTGTAAAATTATCAAAAAGTTACCAGCAATTTATAGAATAAAAGTAATACCACCTTAATTTGCCAGATATTAATCTTAATTATTTAATTTACAATAACCAGTGTACCTTTGTTTGCTGTCCTGTCGCATGTTATTTCAGAGTTCTTGCATTTTGTTTTCCAGTTTTACTCTTGTAGAATTCTTGCATTGCTTCTTTGAGTAGTTTCACCAAGACTAGAACACTCGGGCCCTGACTATTTGTGCTGTGTGTGCAAAGTCTGTCTCTTCACCTGATGACGTGTATATTCTTATTTTTATTTTTTTCTCCACTTTTGTTTCTGCTCATGTTCTCTTGAGGAAACGCTGTATCGTTTGCAGTGGTTTGATAACGATGGCAGTAGGTTAATGGTTATTGTTCAGTATTTTACATTCTGATTTGTTGAGCTGTATTCTGTAAGTGAGATATAATTTTTATTTCTTCCTTGACCAGGCGTCTATCTTTTCTCACCCAGATCCACCATGTCTGCTAAAGCCGTCTCGGAGCAGACAGGGAAGGAATTTCTCTACAAGTACATCTGTACAGAAGCCGCTGTGCAGAACCGCTTCAAGTATGCTAGGGTGACGTGTGACACAGACTGGGACCGACTCACCCAGGACCACCCTTGGCTTCTCACTGAGGTACAACAGGCTGACAATCTACTTGAGCGCCGTTGTGATACACGATGATTTTAGCTTCTCTGGGTATTTTGACCTACTCTTCAATTAGTTTGATTTTCAAAAACATGGTTCTGCTGGAGTTTATAATGCTCGAAACTGCAGAGAACTTAATTGATTTTTTGACTAGTTTTTGACTAGTTTTTACTTAACCGCCAATATGTGACTGCTCTGTATATCTGCCTGTGTCATGGTTTCTGTCTCCTTGTCATCCAGCAATTGGTGGTGAAGCCAGATCAGCTGATCAAGCGCCGGGGAAAGCTGGGCCTGGTTGGCGTTGATTTGGACTTGAAGGGTGTGCGAGAATGGCTTAAGTCCCACTTTATGAAGGAGACCACGGTGAGTCATAAGGAGAGGACATCTTCGTTCCGCCATGCTGAAAATTAGACAGTGAGGTGTTTTCACTGAGGTACATGAATACCAGCAATACCAATACATAGCAGAAGAAGAGCAGAATCAAAATTATTTGCTAAGGCCGTAATACCCTGGATGAAACCCTTTCATGATTGCTGGTGGTTTTCTTCTGCTGTAGCCCAATCCAATACTTTTGTTTAATGGTTATGGTGTGCTGTAGGGTGAGGTCTGGGGTCGTGCAGGTTATCGGTACGTTTTTCTGCGCCATTCGTAATTATGACTGTGTCAAGGCACATTTTACATTCATATGCAGACTGTTTGCTTAACTGTTTTATGCTGTTGTATTTCTCAAATTATAGGGGTTTCCAACCCTGGTTTTGGTTGGCAATCTTTTCAGTATACTATTTTCTTAGCTGTTAATAGATGTTGATATTGGTATTTGTGTTTTATGTGAAGATTAATGCATTTAAAGTTATTAAAACCCCGGTCTGGCATGCAGGGGGTTGAACAGTAACAAACAGATGGCCAGTAGTGTTTGGGAATTGCTCGAGCAGAAATAGCAGACAATGTGCCCTTGAGGGTGAATGTAACAAGTGAGGGCAAATAGAACCTGGACCATTTTAACACTGCAAACCTGTTACTGTGCCTTTCGCTTGTCTGATTTTGGGGGCTGTATGCTGTTAACGTGGTAAGCTTAAGTGTATGTTCTGTGATGTTTGCTAGAACTGTCAGTGTTGGTGAAGATGATGAAACTAAACGTGAGCTTCTAGAACTGGCTGTTGGGCAGGACAGGGGAGGATTGTGAGGCTTTTATGTAGAAATGCATATTGCAAATATTTGTTGTATATTGATATAAACAACAAAGAAATGTTGGTACTTGTCAGTGGACTATGATATAGCTAGACGGTCAAGGGCAAACAATTATTTAGGTTCAGAATTTATCTAAAGGAGCGACATAACAAACCTGCTGACCGTGTGACTATCTCTGGCTGCTGTTGACTACCCCTGGTAAAGGAAGTATGTTTAGTTCAATTTGTGTGGCTGTTCTTTTCTGCATTTGTCTCTGTAGAATGCTCGATATGGGAAACTAATTCGCAATTGTCTGCAGCCCCCTTTGAGGCATTTTTTCTGGCTTACAATATGTTTACAGTGTGCAATAGGACCATTGTGTTGCTTTGGCTCTGCTGCCAGTAAATCATACTCCCTCCCACAGGAGCCACTGAGACTAAGGATTGTGTTTCAATAATGATTTTTTTCCTTTTGGGCCTTAATGTGTACCAGGGTGATGGAAAACCAAATGAGTACTTTCAAAATCTGGTTTAGCTTTAGGGTTAAGAGCTGTACTTTTAAAGTCTTACTTTTCTTCAAAACTTTTGTTTGTTTGCCTTAAGTTTAGACTCTTTAGCCTCTTGTTAATAAGTTGTACACTGTCCCCAGGAAGCTTAAAATTATTTACAAACCTTGAGCTATGCTCTGTGTCTTAAAGGGAAACTGATGTAGCCATGTGCAGTGACAAACCAGAGAATGGATATTATGAAGAGAAGGAAAATGCACGCTTCAGCAGAACAAAAATACAGATCTAGAGCCTTTTTCTGCAGCGTTCATTATTTCTCTTCCCCAGGTGGGGAAGGCCAAAGGCATCTTGAAGAACTTCCTTATAGAGCCATTTGTAGCCCACAAACAAGTAAGGATATACTTTTTTTTTTTTTTTTTTTTTTTTTTTTTT
>UFQX01000543.1:178515-189347 GCA_900497675.1 Arapaima gigas | reverse complement strand
TTTTTTTTTTTTTTTTTTTTTTTTTTTTTTTTTGCAACGCTGCTTTAGCACTGAAGTCAAAGTGAATCAGTTTTTAGCTGGAGGAAGGAACCAAATGTTGACATTTTATTTCCTACTCATACAGGATATTATAAGTCTTTACTGTCCACACATGCTTGTATAGCCTAACTTATTGACGCATTGGATTTTTCGCATGTCCTCCAGCTAAGTACTGACTTCATTTGGGCATCTAAGTACATTGGAGTTGGGTTTCTTGATCTGAGGTATAAGACATTGATTGATTGGTTGGGGACAATCTTTTTGTAGATTTTTGTCTTGCACAATCTGTTTTTGAGGATATAATTGACTAAAATGTACTGATGTTGAGGGTATAACTCCATCCTGCACCCTCTGCTTTCCCCAGAAGATCTCTTGTTGACCCTGACTGATTTGTGCTTTAGTGAAAAAGGATAGATAATTAATTTGGCATTGGCGTTTGCAATCCTCAAAAGTCCTTGTGTAAACTTCTAGCAGACATTCCTCTAAGTCAGTGAACTGCACTGCTCAAAATAATAAATCAGTTCTTGGAACTTTGGGTTAAAATTCCAAGCCTATCTATTTGACCTTTTTTATGTTTTTGGGTGCCGTGTTTCTCTCACTTTGCCATGGCTCATATTTCATGTTTTACTTGGCATTTACTTCTGTGATAACTACATTTACATTAAAGGAGAGAAGTGCCTTACAGTAGTATCAAACAGGGAGGGGGGAAAAAAAAAACCCCTTTTCTGCTGTTTGATCTTCTGGCAGTGTGAACAAAGGGCTGAGCGCTTACCCCTTGGTACTGTGCGCAGAGCTGTGTGCTCTGTTTGATTTGGTCTTCTTTTTCTCCATTCCTACAGCGAAAGCCACCACACTTTTCAGCAAGCACACAAAAGCCATTGTGTGGGGAATGCAAACAAGGGCAGTGCAGGGCATGCTGGACTTTGACTACGTGTGCTCTCGGGATGAGCCCTCTGTGGCAGCCATGGTCTACCCTTTCACGTAAGTGCCGGAGTTCCCTTCCATCGAAACCATCAATCTTGGATCTGAGGGCCTTTATGCAGGTAGATGATGTAGCATGGTTGTCAAAACACTCATTAGGTACTTTGAATCTGGACTGTGTCATCTGTTGCTCATAAATCCCTGTTGGTTCAATTGGTTTAAGAGGGTAGGAAGTTGGACCGATTCCTTAGTGTCACACACTTTATTTGTTGGCATTAGTGGCAGTTGTTGCACCATGTACATCGTGCCTTTCCACAAGCAGCACCCCTTGTCAAAGATTTATTGCTCCGTTTGACTTCTCTCACCAATGATGTGCTAATGATGGATGTTTAACGTGTTTTAGTGGAGACCATAAACAGAAGTTTTACTGGGGCCAAAAAGAAATTCTGTTGCCTGTGTACAAGAACATGGGGGATGCTATGAAGAAACATCCTGAGGTGGATGTGCTCATCAGCTTTGCCTCACTGCGGTCTGCTTTCGACAGCACCATGGAGACCATGCAGTACCCCCAGGTGAGGAAGACTCCTTTCAGAACTGTTCGTTCATAGCCTTGTCACTTGTGCTGCTGTTTTTTCCCCCAGTTGTATGTGCATTATTACTTTGTTTTTATTAGTTTCAAGTAATTTTGCATCTAAACTACATTCTCTGCCTATGATATGAACATTGCTGGAAAAACACGAATGTTTCTGCAGATACGCACCATCGCTATTATTGCAGAGGGCATCCCAGAAGCTCAGACCAGGAAACTCATCAAGACTGCAGACGAGAAAGGCATCACCATCATTGGTCCAGCAACAGTATGTCCCAGAGCTTTACACCACATTTTAAGTGTGTAAATACTGTGGCAACTATGATTAAATCTACAGGAGATGTATAAAAAAAGCATCTGTAGTTGGTCGGTGTTACAGAAAAACTGACAGGGAGAGCAGCAAACCAGGCTTAGTTTAAAAACCTCGCTCTAATTTATTGTACCTTCTTGGATGAACTGTAGACATGTTATTGGTTGTTTATAATGCAAGTCCAGTATCTTTAACACACACAGCATTGCTAAACAAAGTCTCAAAACTGGTATTCTGTTGGGGCAGAAACGCTCAGCTCTCCAGTCTGGCACAGTGCTGGCAGGAATTTTCTCTATCACCAGGACTTTGCCTGTTTCCCTCTGAACAGGTGGGTGGAATCAAGCCGGGCTGCTTCAAGATTGGGAACACGGGGGGTATGCTGGACAACATCCTGGCCTCCAAGCTGTACCGACCCGGCAGCGTGGCCTACGTGTCCCGCTCTGGGGGAATGTCCAACGAGCTGAACAACATCATCTCTCGCACCACTGATGGAGTCTATGAGGGTGTGGCCATTGGGGGAGACAGGTGAACGAGGTTTCAGGGGTGGGCAACTTGTGGCTTTATTGGCCTCCAAAAGAATGATGCAATTTCTTTATAGTGAAGGAATGTTTGCGCACACACAAAGATGTGTAATTCACTTCCTCTGCCCTGTAGGTACCCTGGCTCCACTTTCATGGATCACGTGCTCCGCTATCAGGACTCTCCCGGAGTGAAGATGATAGTTCTCCTGGGTGAGGTAAGTATCATAAGTAGCTCACTTTAACAACCAACAGACAAACAACGGCACCAGGTTTAGCCATTCCCTTTACGGAAGATGTGTTAAATGTGAGCGCAAAGTTGCCCGTCACCCTGCAGTGCTCACAGTGGCTGCCCTTGGTGTTCGCTGTAGATCGGTGGCACGGAAGAATACAAAATCTGTCAAGGCATCAAGGAGAGAAGGATCAACAAGCCCGTGGTTTGCTGGTGCATTGGAACCTGTGCCACTATGTTCTCCTCAGAGGTATGTAGGTGTCTTGATTATAACAAGTCTGATTTCCAAGCAGGAGGAAGGAAGTCTAGGGTATCCTATGGACTGACTAAGTTCCACAAAAGCTCTAAATCTATTGTACAGGTTAGTGTTTATGGATACAGCCATGTAGCTACCTGTTAGCAGCATTTTACTGAATCAGTTAAAAGTTCAGCTGTAGTGCTGTGATCACTGTTTTGTAAGTTATTTTGGACTGGAGAGATTCAGAGGCATTAGAACTCGAGGCATAGTATTGTGGTGTTGACTCCACTGGCCTGTTTCTGGTGGCTCTCAGGTACAGTTTGGTCACGCAGGGGCGTGTGCTAATCAGGCTTCTGAAACCGCTGTGGCCAAAAACCAAGCCCTGAGGGAAGCTGGCGCCTTTGTCCCCAAGAGCTTTGATGAGCTTGGAGATGTTATCAAGTAAGTATTTCTGTAACGGTGTTGCTCAGACAGAACAACGTTATACAAATCCACGTCCGTGCAATCTTCTCACTCGCTGCTTTTTCACTAAAACTTGGCAAATTTAAGATAAGCCGTCACCCTTCCCTTTTCTTTAAGTGTTTGTGTTTATGGAAATGTAAATAAAACTGTCTAGGAGGTCCTTCAGTAAAAAGTATTTTTTAAATGTAATTATAGTCACCTGAAATGTCTTCAGAGAATGAAAACTGAATTTCAGCTCTGACACAGTGGTAATGTTCTCTCTCTCTCTCTCTCTCTCTCTCTCTCTCTCTCTCTCTCTCTCTCTGTCTCTCTGTCTGTCTGTGTGTGTGTGTGGGGTCGCATTCTGCAGAATGGTTTATGATGACCTTGTTGCCAATGGCGTCATTGTCCCTGCACAAGAGGTGCCCCCACCAACTGTGCCCATGGACTACTCTTGGGCCAGGGTGGGTGTGCTTTTGCTTTTCATTCCTTTGTTATTTATGCTATTGCCATTTAAAAGGTTCCGAGTTTAAAATGTATAAATGTTGCTGTATTGGGTGAAATATCGTATAAATGTGCCCTATATTCGGTGCAGGAGCTGGGTCTGATCCGCAAGCCCGCCTCGTTCATGACCAGCATCTGCGACGAGCGAGGTCAGGAGCTCATCTACGCCGGCATGCCCATTACAGAGGTCTTCAAAGAGGACATGGGCATTGGGGGGGTGCTGGGGCTCCTCTGGTTCCAGAGGAGGTAAGAGAAGCTGTGTTCCAGCACTCAGTGCAAATCGTGCTGGTGGAGTCGTGCCACCATATGTAAAAATACGTTTGCATCGTAGCGTTACCCTGGTATAGCCAGTCTGTTTTGTACAGCAATTGTTGGTGTCAAAACCAAGCCGCAGCTACACAGATAACGTGTACCTTATTACCACTTTTAATTTCCGGTAGGCAGGAGTCTTCACACGTGACCTCTACTTTATTATAGTGCTGATGAGCCAGTCTGTCCACATGGGTGTTATTCCTTCATGGGCTGAATTACATTTTCAATCATACATGTTATTTGCCTCCGTCCTGTGTCACTGACACTTATCTAGAATTTCACAAATTGTGGCACCAAATCTGGTATTAAACCTTTGGAGAATTTCTGAATGAATTTTGGACGGTGCAGGAACTGATTACAATTTTGAATGTTAATGAACATAACATTATAATGTGAACAGTGTAAGTGGCAGATATGCGCATCCCTCAGGGGGAATAAAACAGCGGGTGTAGTGTCGTATACTGACACGATTACACAGCTGAATTTACCCGGTTATGACTGTAGACCTTTATGACCAACATTTTAACTGGCTGCCAAATTCTTAACCTCTTCCGCTTACTTTGCACTCACAGATGTGGGAGTCCCTGCAAGCATGAGCCACTGATGGCGTTTTCTTGTGTCCCAGGTTACCTCGGTATGCCTGCCAGTTCATCGAGATGTGTCTAATGGTGACCGCAGACCACGGCCCCGCCGTCTCTGGTGCCCATAACACCATCGTGTGTGCCCGTGCAGGAAAGGACCTCATCTCCAGCCTAACGTCAGGCCTGCTAACCATCGTAAGGCCCTCTCCAGAAGAAAGGCAGCATGTCATCAGTGAGGCTGTAGTTGATAAGCTTAGTTTTTCCAACAAAAGGCAAATCACTTATAGCTCTTTTTTAATAAACCTTAATGCAGTTAACATTATAAAGAATATTTATTAAACGTGAATTATGTGAGTCACGTCTTCACAGCTCCGTTGTGGTACTGTTGTGTGAGCTTTGCAGGATTAGACTTGTAACACGATGGTATGCTGTGAAACAAGTACAACTGAAAAAAGTTAGTTATAGTTTTAGAGCACAGTATTCCACAGCGCTGCGGTTTCCTCCCCTTCCATCTTGATTGTACGTTCAGAGGTTTTGCTGCTGAGTGCAGATGGTCAGCGATTTGTCTGCCACGTGCAGGTGGGACGTGATTCTTTCAGCCCTTTGCTCTCATCAGCTTTTCTTGTCCCCATGTAAGAAGGCTGTGTCAGTAGTGCCACCCTCAGTTGCGCTCTGAGAGGCTTGGTTGGAAAGAAAAGCCTGTCCTTTGCAAAGAAAGGCTTGCGTGACAAGCATTCTGTTGTGTTGGCTCAGCGGTGCAGCTCTTGCCCCTCTCCTTGCAGTCACGTGGGTTTTGTTCTCATTCAGCACTTTTTTTTTTTTTTTTCTGTATCTGTTTGTTTAATTCTTGAAATGATGCACCATCAACTTATAGCAAACATCCTTTCAAGGTAGCAGTTGAAATGGTGCAGTCGCTTTGGAATTCTTAGCTGGGGCAGCTAACAAATACCTTTCCTTGAAACCGTCTGTTCCAGGGTGACCGTTTCGGTGGAGCCCTTGATGCTGCAGCCAAGCAGTTCAGCAAGGCGTTTGATAGTGGTCTGCTTCCCATGGAATTTGTCAACAAGATGAAGAAAGATGGCAAACTCATCATGGGCATTGGGCACAGAGTGAAGTCGGTGAGAATCTCGCGTGTCCTTCACTGGACAGCGTCACCGTTCCCTTGTCGAGTTGATCACAATGTGCTGTTCTGACAGACCTAACAAAAGGCACAACTGATAGTAAATGGCAGATCTGTTCGAAGTGGAGGTTGTAAATGCTGCTGCATTTTGCCTCGATTATTCATTGAGTAACTTAGGGCTGGCTTGTCAAAAACACTCTCAATGTGGCTTTGTTCTGTCTGTTTTCAGATCAACAACCCAGACATGAGGGTCCAGATCCTGAAAGATTTTGTAAAACAGCATTTCCCTTCTACTCAACTGCTGGACTACGCATTAGATGTTGAGAAGATCACCACCTCTAAGGTAACTCTCACCCCTCTCTCTTTCGGCAGTCCACACCATTGATTCATTGACGGACACTTTCTGTCACAGAAACCCAACCTCATTCTGAATGTGGATGGCTTCATCGGGGTTTCCTTTGTCGACCTACTCAGGACTTGTGGAGGCTTCACCAGGTACTGATGTGTCGGTCTGATTTGTCTTCGTGGCTGACCTCTGTAACAGTGACTGGGGCCGCGTAGTGACCGGCCCGTTGCCTGTGTTCCAGGGACGAGGCGGATGAGTTTGTGGAGATAGGTGCTCTGAATGGCGTTTTTGTCCTGGGGCGCAGCATGGGATTCATTGGTGAGTCTAATCAGAACTGAGCAGTAAGGAATGAAACTGCAGTCACCGTGACTTTGTCCTTCCTCCCACTGATAACATCGGGGCTCAGCTTTGCTCACTGTCACCGTTTCTGTTCCTAGGACACTACCTTGACCAGAAAAGACTAAAGCAGGGTCTGTACCGCCATCCTTGGGATGACATCTCCTACGTCCTTCCGGAACACATGTCTATGTAACCTTGGCAACACTGGACCACTTCTCTCCGGTGACGAGGCCAAGGACGGCTGGATTTCCCTTTTAACACGGTTGCAGAGAAGGAAGGAGAATTGCTTGTGACGCTGGAGAGAAAAGAATGTCTTCTCAAGCCGCCACTGAAAAGTAGCCCTGTCTGTACTAGTTCAAACAAAGACGTGAGGTGAAGATACACAATCGAACCAGTGCGATCTAAAATACCAGTCGCTCCAGAGGGATGTGGAAGCAGAGCTGATCTGGGTTTTGTTTCCCAGACACCAGATTATTAGCAGTGGGGGGGCGGGGGGGGTTTGTATCTGGCCCAGCCATTGATGTCAGAGTCTCTTTGGAATCCAAAAGTAACCCTTGTTGCTCACTGGGTGGTGGCTCAACTGGTAGTTTCCTCGTCCACTACCGAGACCTTTGCTCAATTGCTGCGACTGGTACTACTAAGCTTAATGTTTATGGGGGTTTTTTTTGTTTTTTTTTCCTCCCCCCCAGTCTTCCAGTGAAGACTGCAAATCAACACTTACAAGCTGAAAACTGAGCGCGTTTTTAATGTTTGTTTGCCGGACAGTCTGAGTCTGTGAGAAAGTGGCAGACAAAAGCGTTCTGTTGAGCAGTTCTTGTTGCGAGACCCTGCGTGTTCCACGTTTTGTGGGTGGTGCCATACAGCTTATTTGGTGAGGTGCTGGGAGGAGACGACGGACCCCTGGTGAAGGCACTGCAGGGCCTCGGTGCGACTGAACAGGTTGCCCAGGGGACAAGGCAGGAGGTAGAAAACACCTCGATTGCTCTGCATCTTCAGCAGACCCCCCAGTGTCGAACCCGGGTGATGTGGGGACATCAGTATCCTTAACTTATTTATGTTTAGATAAGAATTGTATTTGGTACTGAAGTATTAACTGTTCTAAGATTGATTAAATAAAGTGAATAAAGTACTTTTGAGAGAGTGAGGTTCTGTTCACCCTGTGGGGGGTCAGTGAATGTGGTGTCTGGGTGGCACGTGAGGCTCAGGCCGTCAGGCAGGAACCTCCCCGTTCAGAAAGATGGCTTCCGCTCCCTTTGTATGTTTTGGTTAGGATCGGGCCGCGCGCGGGCGCCGGATTCTTTATAGAACGGTAACGGGATGTCGGACCGGATGCCGAAGCCCGAGGCCGTCCAGTACGTGTGGAGATGTTGTTTTTGGAAAACTGTCAAAGGTGCGGCGTCAGGGTTAAATCGGAGCAAAACGCTGTCACATTTCACGTCGCCTGAGTGATGGCACTCGGGTGAAACCTCTGTGGTTCCTCTTCTTGCATTTGAAGGACTTCTGAGTTCCTGCAGGAGCAGCTGAGCTTCAGCGACTGCTGCCGCTGTCCCGCCCCCCGCATCCGCGCTGGACGAGCCGGTTCTCGGCCGGCTGAGGGGGAACCTCGAGGAGGTGGGGGTGCCCGGGGGCCGTCGGCGAGGCTCGTCGCCGGCGACTTTGACAACTTCCGACCGCGAGCTGGGGTGGGCGGGCTCCGCTCCACCCGAGCGAGTAGGTGAGGTGGGATACTTTCTCCTGCGCCAGACACCCCCCCCCCATTAGGGTACCTGGCTTCTCCAGAAACTTTTTGGACGGATGTGGACAACAAACCGAGTAAAGACTGATTTAGTTCTGCTAACACGGCAGCACAGAATCTACGTTTACAGTTTAACGCTCACTGTCCTGCTTGTTGTTGGAAGAGTGTGACCTTATCGAGTGGGAAGTGGCTCCTGAGGGGGCTTTCGTGGAAAGGTGCGACACGGAGCGTTTGAGGCGCTCGCAGCCTCCTCCGTCATAATGGCTCCTTCCGATCTGGAGGCCACAGGTCCGGATGGCTGAAGGTGGTCCCGTCTTCGCCGCTCGCGCGTAAAACCCATTTTGGTTACAAATCCCCCGACTGAACCTGGATGCCCCGTGAGCGACGGTTACTGCGCCTACAGAAAAACACGCCTGTCCGCTTTACCCACAAGGGCTTTGACGTGCCAGTTGCAGTTGCTACGGGAACAAGTTCTTTTTGGCAATCTGAACGTCCGTGAAAGAAACGGTGGAGACATGAACTTTATTCACAGTGCACACAAGTGACAAGACTGCGTTCGGCTTCACGCTGCGTGCAGCAGTGTGGCTGCAGCGAACGTGTGTATCGCTCTGCGTCTCCGGGCAGAGCAGTGTCGGTTCAGGCTGCGGCTCTTCAGCTCGGGCAAAGACAGACTATCGCTTCACCGTTTCTCGCAGCCCAGCACCAGCAAACGCACATCTGGCTCGCACTTGCAACACGCTGGAGCTGCGGGGGGTCCGTACGCGGAGTCCTCCTGGACCGTCAGTTGACACGCAGTCCTGTATTCGTCTGCCTCGCTGTGAAGGAACACCGGAGGGTTTAGCGCCACTGCGGCGTCAGTCACATGGAGAGCATGCAGTGGGAGGTGGACAGCTTCAGCTTCTTGCGTGGGCTCTGCAGGGAGTCCCTGGGCACGACGTACTCGCTGACGTTGGGGAGGCCGGGCACCACGCAGCAGCTGAGGGCGCTGCGGAAGATGCTCATGTTGTGGGCTTTGTACCACTTGTCCGTCTTCTGGTCGTAGTACTCCACGTTGAAGGTGGTGTAGAGGCCGTTGAAGCCTCCCACCACAAAGAGGAGGTCGTCCACCACCTCGATGCCGAAGTTGCTGCGCGGGTTGAACATGGTGGGCACGGCGCGCCAGCTGTTGGTCAGCGGGTTGTAGGCCTCGGCGTTCTGCAGCCGGTTGGCCCTGTCGAAGCCCCCGACCTGCGAGGGAGCAAAGAGCGTTTGATGCAGAGAGCGAGCTTCTCCGCCGCCGCGTCCACCCCGCGTCAAACGGGTTCGTACTCACTGCGTACACTTGCTCCCCGTACGCAGCCACCCCAACCCCGCTGCGAGGGGTCCTCATGGGGGCGAGGAGCGTCCACTGGTCGGTCACGGGGTCGTAGCTCTCGGCCGTGGACAGGCACTCGTTTCCGTTGAAGCCTCCGCAGATGTACACCTCGGTGCAGAAACCGGCACGCAGTCTTATTCGCACACCTGAGACGGTCGCTTCATTCGCCAACATTTTTATCCCTGCTGCCATTTGACTTTAGCTCTGAATTTCGCAAACCAGCGGTAACTGCTCATCCCCCACGCAGCCGGCGACCTGCTCGTTACCCTGCGAGGCCTGTTTGGACTGTGGGAGGACAGCCCTGCAAACTCCACCCCGACGGAGCTGGACTCGAACCCCCGGCCCACCGGCCCACAGCCGCCTGCTGCTTAACTGGGTTTTATTCGCTATGAAAATTTTTTTTTCTTACTAAATTGTAGGTTTCATATTACAGCTGCGTTTCAAACACATTTTAATTCTCCACGGACACCTGAAGTGGGGGAAACCTTTCTTTTCAACATTTCAGTCAATTTCAGCGTTTGACCGAGGAGCTGGAAGGATCCGAGCAGGACGCTGCTGCAGTGAAAGGTGCACTTCCCCCAGCAGGGGGCAGTACAGCTCAGTGGCAGACCATTCACTGCGTAGCAAAAGGGCCCCCGGTAGAAATCCAGACATCTGAACAGTGAGGTGAGAAAGTAAGGACACCCCCCGCAAAGCGTATGAAAACGTGGACGTCTGATCCTCCCCGCACGGTGGTCGTGACCTTCAAACTTGCCCCCCGATGGAGCCAAACGAGCGAATGATTTGCCGGAGCGAGAGGGGCTGCCTGAAGCCTGAACAGGAAAATTCCGGAACGCGGAGGGTGGCCTGTCCCACTCCCCACCTGCTGACCAACAGCTGGCTCAGGGTGGACAACCACAAGGACCTCCGGCCTCAGCCAGGGTCAAAGCGGGCGCCTCGGCGTGAGCTCAACACTTGCCTTGAGGGCGGGTGCAGCCTTGGCCGAGCCACCGAACTAAAGGTGTGACCGGGGCGGGCGGGCGACCAAACTCAACTGTCAAAAACTCACGAGGTTCTTCCTGGAGATCCCCGCGCTTCTGTTCGTATTTGCTGAACGCAGTCACCTCAACCCAGCGACGGCAGCGTGACCATCAGACGCCCGTTGTTGACCTCAGAGTAGGAAAACCGTACCGCGCGCCACAGCCCGGACCCTGCGGGTTCCCCCGCCCGAGCCGTCGGGGCTCGAGCTCACGTTCCCCCCCCCCCCCCCCCCC
>UFQX01000543.1:165361-176958 GCA_900497675.1 Arapaima gigas | reverse complement strand
GGGGGGGGGGGGGGGGGGGGGGGGGGGCGCTTTGCAGTTTGTAGAACGTTTGTAAAGCGTTTGTTTATGGGGGGGGGGGGTTACAAACAGTGTGGGGAGAGATTAGACCGTTTACGGTGGGTTTACAATGTTTATACACGACTTCTAGGGGTTGTGTAGTAGCTTGTGGGGTTTATTCTTTACAGCCAGTCAATGGACAGCGTCCCTCCCGCCGAGAGCGAGGGTCCCGAGGGGGGGAGGGGGGCGACGCGGACACGTCCAGCACGTGAGCGGCGGCTCACCGGAAGTAGGAGCTGCAGCCGCAGAGGATGATCCTGTGGACCCCGAAGTGGGCGCCGCCCGCCCGGATCACGGCGTCACACAGCTTCCCCTCCAGCCGCAGCTCGTTGAAGACGGTCATGGCGCCGGTTCTGTCCGCGCGGGCCGCCGCGAGCCGCTCCATGTCCGCTGCCCCCTCTGCGCCTCTGATTCTTACACCGTTTCACTCTCACCCCCACAGACCCACACACACCCACGCGCGTCCGGCTGCTGCAGGCGTGTGAGACACACTGACGCCCACCAGCATTTCCCCCTTTTCATCAGCGTTGCCCTGGCAACAGTAAACTTTGTGTGATGAAGGTTTCCCTGAAGAAAGACACGTCTGGGACTTGCGGTCAATGTGTTTATAAAACCTTTTCTCTCGCGGTTAAAAGTGCTCGAACGCTCCTCCCGAGCTGTGGGGGGTCGGAGGTCCATCGCAGGGGGCGATCGCGATTAAAACACAGTTGCACGTGTGTGAGGTTCCGGGTAAAAACGAGCAGAGTGACCGCCGGCTGTCCGACCCGGGAAGCTCGCGCTCACACGCGGGTAAATGGACACGATGGTCGACCGCATTGACCACCACCACCACCCCCCCCATCTGCTGGCTGCGCGCGAGAACATTCTGGAAGGGAACGGGCACCGGCGAGGGAGTGAGACGCCAAGACTGCGACAGAGCGGGGCGGTGCAGCGGGATTCAAACCTCTCACCTCCTGCGGCCCCAAAGTTCGCTCGCTTCGAGGTAAACAGCTGCTTGAGTGCAGATAACCTGCTGGGACACCTGGTCACGCGAGCAGGTTAAGTACAACCCGCCGTTCTTATAAAACTAGCAGAATGTTCTCGCTGTTCAGAAACGACTGAACATTAAATTGCTATAAATGGCCAATAATTTAAAAAATGACATTTGTTTTATGGCAGGTGAACCTTTGTCTTTAGACCACCCTGGGTGAAGATCCACAACTGAATAAAGAGTGACTCGAGGTATTTCTTTAAATAATAATTTATCTCCTGCAGTTAAAACTATTTTCCTGCGCAGTTCAAAGAGGCCGAGAAAACGAACTGAACTTAAACCTCTGACTCGCCGAGGAGCTTCCGCAGCTCAGCCCTTCACCCACAGACCAGGTCCCTGTGTCTCCGCTGAGGTGGCGCTCGCCCCCCGCCCCCGATTGACCCCACCCTGGGGGGTCTTGGCGGTGACGCTCCTGTGCTGCTCAACGTCATCCGGGCTGCTTGATGAGCAGCTCAGCACTTTTTCCTCTGAATCAGTTTCTTCTCTGGTCACAGCTAACTTATTCCTGGGGGTCATGGGGTTAAAGAATAAGGCTGTTCAGTTCAAGGCTCCTCAGTGGTGTTTTGGTTCTGCTGATAGACCCTGAACCCCCCTGAGGGGGTTAGTTTTCAGTGATGTGGATCCAGACCTTCATTTTGGGTTTAAATGGGAGACTCACTTGTGTCCAGAAGTCCTGCGGTTGGTGTTCATGGGGCTGTGGGTTCAAGTCCTGTATCTGTCAGTTTATCCTGAATGTCTGGGCATCTCCAGCTTAGAAGGCACAACTGAGGTGTTTGAGCGCCAGGTGGGTGTGGGCAGTGCTGTGGTGTGACAGGTAAGGAGTCTGCCTCCTAACCACGAGGTCCTTGGTTCAGTTCTCGGGGAGCTGGAGTGGGTACCTGAGCCGGCAGCTGCCCACAGTGTCGGTGCTGTGGGTCCAATGGTGTGAGCGGTGGAGAGGGGGGTGTTTTGGAGAGACTGTGGAGGAAAAAAACGTGGCCCAGTTGGGGGCCTGCTGACAAACAAAATTCATACTTCCCTCCAAGAAGTACATCACCAACATCTTACTTCTACTGCTCACCCGTTTGAACCCAGACACCACAGGTAACCAGAGCCACTCACTTTGAAGGTGCTGATAACCAGTGACTCACGTGGGATTTGAACCCCAAACCACCTCCTCCACACAGCAGCACCTCAACCGCTGAGCTACGTAGCATCTCCGGCTCTCCGTTCAACACTTGGACCATTAAACTGGAAGCTGGTGTCAACCAGAACCAGTACAAGACTTGATCAGCAGCTGCATCCACTACAGGGTCAGCTCACAACCCACTGGACCGCAGAGGAGCCCTGAGCTCCTAGTGCTGCAAACATCTAAAACCCCAGGAATGAGGTTCTGCACAACTTTGGCCATCAGAGGGACACTGGTGGAAACATCCTGAGCTGAAGGTGAAAACAACACGAGTTGAAATGTTCAGAAGGCGGGATGATGGACGTTTGAAGACGACACACAGGGACCAGGTAGGTTTGCATAGGGACTTTATATGCGAGTCACAGATAATGTTCACATCTGCAGGTGTATAAATGTTAGAAGAAGCAGGTTTTGGGACAGAGAATAAAAAACACTGGAATGAAAGTTTAATCACGTTGCAGTTGATCAATATTCTGCGCAGAAGCGGGAAAGTTCAGGTATCACTTGAGCAACAAAATTCAGCATCACATCCGTCATGCTGGGCTGACACGTGTGGTGGCGCCTCCCTGTGGCGAACAGGGGTACAACAGCGCAGCAAGTTGCCGCTCTTTGCAAACGCTTCGCTCTGTGTGTGTGTGAGAGAGAGAGAGAGTTAGCCCTGTGCTGTGATCCTATTCCACTAGTTCCAGCTGCTAGTTCAGCTGAACTGACCTGTGTGAAGACGGGGAGGTTTGAGGTTTTCTTCACACCGTGTCGTTCCTGCGGCCGCCACAGGGGGCGCTGCAGCGTGTTTGGCAGAAACCAACAGGGGCTTAACACACAGATGCTGTAATATGAGATGTTTTTCACTGAAGGTGCAGAGAAGCTGCACTGGAATAGATGGAGGTACAGAGACAGGTGTCCAGTTTTCTCTAAACGGGAACAAAGTGTGGGGACCGTAAGCGGAGCCGACGAGGCCAGGAGCCCCACGGCGGTGTGGGGTGCAGCGCCGGGGTGTCACGCGGTCGCTGCCCTGGCGCAGCAGTGCTGGACATCGCCGGACACCACCGCGGGTGGGTTTTACGCTCGTCAGGTGAACAGGGACAGAAGAAGCGGGCAGAGAGACGCAGGCAGAGAGACTGTGCTGTACAAGTGGAGCTGTAGGGGGCGCTGAGCGAGGCAGGGATTCACACGTCATTGACACAGCGCAAGTGAAAAGGAGACGGCACACTGGTGTCGGACACACATCTCTCCTTCCCTCCGCACCACCTATAGAGCCCCCCCACCAGCCCCCCGTTAACCGCGCCTTTTTCACACGGGCTCCACGTAGTTGGCGGGCAGCATCCCCTGCTGGCCACTGCGCTCCACGCGGCCGTACATCCAGCCCTCGTCGATCTGCTGCACGTCCACGATGATGTCGCCGTCCTGGAAGGAGATCTCGTCTTCGTCGGCCGCCGCGTAGTCGTATACGGCCCGGTACCGCTTCTACACACAGACACACACACCGTCACACACGCACACGCAGCCCGTTATACGGTCCACTAAGACAGGAGAGCGAGTCTCACCCCAGCACCGGGCGGTGGCGCAGAGGCAGAGTGGCGTTGGGGCTCAGAACCTGCATTGTACTGGTTGCTCTCAGGATCCCCAGACTGCTGGTGAAAAGCTGGACACACAAGGACAGCGAGTCAGAGCCACTGCCGCTCGTCTCACTCAAACCCATACAGCTGAGCTCACGGCAACAAACACCGCACAACTGGGATTGGACAGCACGAAACATCTCTTTGCAAATTCCATCATAAAAGTATCTGTTTTTATAATACAAAAAATCTTGACAGCGGCTGAACGTTTAGGATGGAAACCTCCACTTTATGAAGAGCCGCACTCTTCCTTGTTTGCGTCGTCTGCGCGGTGCAGGTGAGCGGGGTGCGGGCGTACCTGGGTAGGTGTTGGACTTTGGGGACAGCATCTCTCCGGCCATTTTGGTCTTCTCAAACTCTTCATGGTACTTGATCTGTAACACAAGTGGTGCGTGTGAGTGCTGCTCTGACCAGCAAAGGAGAGCAAAGGGCCCTAAAGGGAAATACCCGGCATCAGAGGGAACCTTTTTTTGGGTTTAGACCCTGACGTTCACCTCTACATCTTGGTTCAAAGGAAAATTAACCGTTATGCATAAAGGATGTTGCAGTTCCGGGTGGCTGTCACCAGGGGGCGGTCCGCCTCACAGAGCCTCTCTCCCCCCTCCCCACTAGTTCTTCCTTATTAGGTACAGAGCAGCACACAACTCCGTTTTTGGAAGAACTTGAAAACCAGGGGGAAATGACATCAGCACCCAACCCAGCGTCACGTAGCCCCGTATCACCAGGCGATGCTCTGGACACCAGGAACAGGTAGTGAGTCACATACACCAGGGGGGAAGGGCGGGGCAAAAAAAAGGCTCATCTGAACACACAGCCCAGCAAGTGTGAGACACAACACACAACATCAGCCCCTCCTGCAAAAGCACCCAAAATAGCAGGGCAGCGAGTCAGAGTCAACATGGAGAGTCACAGGGTGTGTGTGTGTGTGTGTGTGTAACAATGGAACACAGACAAATGAGCAGCAGGAAGCACAGTGGTTAGAGCAGCTACCTTTGGCCTCTGCGGACACCCTCAAGCACAGTATTTACCCAGTAAAGATCACACAGCTGATGGGTAAATAATTCTCAGCATTTTAACAATAAGCAGCTGTCCAACAAACATGAAAAGTAACACAGATGTGAACCAAAGTAACAGCGTGTTGTAAAAACACTGCTGATGTAAAACGCCCAGCAATGCTCCCCAGGTCCACGTGGCCACAGTTCTACATGACAGCCAGAGATCCAGAAACTTCTTCCCTTCCCAACAAAGACAGGTCTGTACCTATCCCTACTGTGGGGGGGGGATTTTTCAGAAAAACAACCTGAAGCTACAGTCACACCCAGGACCAGGAATGGAGCTTCTGCACCGCCGCTTGCTACGTTACTCAACGGCTCGTGTCCCCCGCTTTAGAGACCCCCTGAATCTGTGCTGCTCGGTCACATCTGCCGAAAGCACGGCGACGGAGCCTCACACCTCGGCCCTCCTGCAGCGACGTTTCAGAACCACCAAAAAGGAACGCAGTTGTACACGCTGGGCTGTAGAGTGTTGCTCCCGAGAGCCTTAACCACCCTGTCTCTGTCTTCCTTGCATGGCTGTGATTATAAAATGGCTCTAGACCTTTCAGTGAGAAGTTGTCTTACGCAGGACCAGTTGCCTGTGTCCTGCAAGTTTGTGGTTGAGCGTCAGCACTGCTCTGCGTCGTCGTGTTTCGCTTCCCTGTCATTACCGGTCTCGGCTCCTGCATCACATGGGCACGATTCCTCAACTTTGGTCTCATTAGAGCTGCGAACGCACAAACCACAGCCTCCCGCCTTACTGTGACAGCAGAGACGACGACGACCGAGTCTGGCTTCATCCCCAGCAGCCCTTCGCAGCCCCTGTGTTCTCCAGGCAGCAGCCCCATCATCACATTTAAAGCAAAACAAGCGTTTAATGCAGCCAAGACAAAAAGGCATCATAATGATCCACCTATCAGCCCATTATTTTACTTAATGTGGATCTCATGACTGTTATAAAAACTCTGGCAAGTAGCCTGGAAAAAAGCATCAAACCAGATCACACGGGATTTGCAGCAGCTACGTTCGACTCGGACAACAAACACTAGCAGGAGTGTGACTTGGTTATTTGTCCTGATGCTGAAAAAGCATTTGTTACCCTAATTACGCTGTTATACTGTAAACCTTTGGCACACGTTAATATTAATGGCTGACAATGAGACACAGCATTCCCCAAAAAAAAGGGGCCCCTGGGAACATCCTCTTTCTCCGCTATCATTTACACTGACTGAACATTTGAGAGAAGCCATTGGGACGATAAGGTTATAGCCGATGTAAGCGCAGGGGAAGAGGAACATCGCATTTCCCTTTATGCTGACAACGTGCTCTTGCACCTGAAGAACCTGCGTATCTCAGTCCCAGCAGTACTAAAGGTGACTTTCTGGTTAACACACTAATCTCTGTCAGGTCTCTGTCAATTCAGTCTAATACTCCTCTATGTAATGGACAGGCTTTTTAAATATCGGGGAAGTTTTGTCACCTATTATCAGAATCACCTAGATGTTAGATGCCAATGAGAAAAGTAAAAGAGGATCTGGCTGCATTTACCTATTTTATTATTTGTGAGAAATAATGTCATCTGGGTGAATATTATACCTTGTCTGCTTTTCCAAAACTGCCTTCAATGTCTGCTGAGTTATTTTAAAAAAGGGTATCTGAAGCTCCTTGTGGAAACCCACGCAGATATGTGGAGAACCTGCAAGCTCCACGTCGGACCCGAGCGCCGCCCGCTGCGCCACCCTGCCTCCAGCCCTTCTGTATTGGACAACACGCCCGGTGTAGTGTGGTAGTGTCTGTCTCACAATTTTGCTAAATGTCCCTTGTTTCACTACTGTTTAAACGTTCCCGGCAGAAGGGAGCTCAGAGGCTGTGGTTCGGCACAAATCTGCGACAGAGGTAAAACGAGGCAGCACGTTTAAACAGAGTTCAACTCCCACTTAAAACACTGTCCATCGGTCCATCTTAAAGCTACAGGACATGATATATCATATCTGTGTTGTAGCACCATTACTTTCGTCATCTGCTGCACCTGCTCACAGCTGGACCTACAGATAATGCTGGGAGCCCTGAGCCTTTTGCACATCAGCAGAGAACCGGAGAAGACCATATGAAATTGGGTTGAGGACCGTGGACCTACATTGCTGATCTGGTCCTGCGTTTTCTTGACCCTCTGCAGCTCAGGAGTGTCAGACACCACGCTGAACCCCTTGCCCTTGTTCTTCTCAAACTCTTCCTTGTACAGCACCTGCAACACAGCATTAAATGCAGTCAGTGGCACCAAGGTAGACAAAAGACACCCACTGTGAAGCCTGTCTGTCTCATTCGTGTAACTGACGTCAGTCCACAAAAACGATGCTTGGAAAAAACAGATTTTTATAAGACAAAGGAAATGGAGAACAAGAGTAACGGTTTATACACCTCTTCTCACAGCACAGGCAGGAGATGCTAATAAAAGCAGCATTCCGGGTAGTGTTCAACCAGCACCTTGGCCACTAATTGTGTCTAAATGTAACATATCTCTCACCACAGCCACCGTCCTACCCCCCCAGCTGCAAGGAGTGTGGCTGGCCCACCAAGGTAGATGTGAGTCACAGTCGTGTCAGCATGCACACGGGCACACTGACACGACTGTGCGCAGAAGCAGAGGCACATGCCTGCAAAGACACGCTTCACACTTCCTCGCACACTAGCAGGCCCTTTTCGGGACTCTCTCCATCACTTGTGCCCTTTTACTACAATTGTCTCAATTGTCAGCAAGCGCCCGGGTGGGCGGCACATGAGCGGCTGCATTCATCGCCTTTTCTGCTGGCAAGGGATACCCGACCGACAGTGACGCAACAGGATGCCCGACTTTTGCCAATAGCCGCCCTGTGTCGACTTGACAACCGCGGTGCCTACGTTTCAGCTTGACGCCCTGCCAACCCGGGCCTCCCGTACAGCTGACACCCTCCTGACCTGGGGAAAAGAGGCCTGTAATGCAGCCTGGGTGGTGTGTGGAACGTGGCCTTATCTCCCAGCGAACAACACTCCTACTTCTTCAGTGAAACATCCAGCTAAGCTACTGCCTGCTGTTTCGATGAGGTCAGCAGTGACTGGCCGGACATTCCCCGACCCCCTCCCGTCCTTTGCCAGCTCCAGCATCTCGCCAACTATGTCATCTCTGGAGGTCAAGAATAACATTCTTTAAATGGAAAAACTGCCCCTTGCTGCAAGAACATTAGGTAAATGAATAAATAGCATCATAGATCCAGATATATGAACCGATACAGCGGAAAAGTGACGGATACGCAGCGCCTGGGTCCACAGAGCCTGAGAGACAGCTTTATACGACAACAAAGAAAAACAACACCCGTAAACACTACACCAACACATTTCCTTCAGAAGCAGAAAAAGAGAGAGACAATTGAGACAACAGTTTTCTTTTGAGACATGAGAGGGGAAAGGGGAAGGTGAGCCAGCGAGACACACAGAACACAGGAGGCACTGAGACAGACGCTTCTCAGAGGGCGGGACGGACACAGGACTGGTCTTGCCTGGCAGCAGAGATGGGGGAGGGAAAGAGAACGAGGAAATGAGCACAGAAGGCTGAGAAGGGCTCCGCAAGAGCCAGTGTCCCCCCCCCCCAGTGCAGTGAGCAGCCCTGGCTGAGGAGGACACACCCTAAGCAGCTACCTGGCTCTGCATCTTGCTCTGCTGCTTCAGCCGCAAGTTCTCGGGGGTGTCGGCCACGCTGGTGAAGGAGGTCTTGGGGTAGTGTCTGTCAGGAGGAGAAGATGTTAGAAAATGTGCAAGAGGTGGCAGCGCAGACATACGTGCAACACGGACGTGGACCCGGCCTCCCGGCCGCTCCGGCCGACGGCGTGGTCGTACGGCGCCTTTCTCAGCCACTTCCTTCTCCTGCAGCCGCACCGTAAACATACAGTCTGGTCATATGATTCAACATGTTGCTTTTGGAATGGTCATTTTCAATTTTTTTCCCTTCAAAAAAGATGAGGCAAGAGCACCAGTGTGTTTTGTTTGCTTAGTTTCCACCCAGAACTGTGATGGTGGCGGTCTGAGCAGACCTCATGCAAGTCGAAGCCTTTCGCTCCTTTGCGCTGACATCTGTTTGCAATCCGCACTCTTGGCCACACCGTTCCTCAGCATCTGATTCTGTGTTTAAATCTGCTGTATTTCGACCAGCTCAGCAGCTGGTATTGGTGCTGTGTCACTGCACTGCTATGTCAGGACACGTAAAAACCGAGGCTTTTTGCAAACAGGTCATCCTGCGAGTCCCGTTACCCTGACAGATTCTGCCGAAGGTGGGGAGACGGCCACTGCACACCTGGACTGCACTGCACACCACACGCCCACCTAAAACACAGTTCAGGTGATGATGGAGGCTTAACACGTCGCTGACTTATCCGTTATCCGTCATCTGTTATTTATCTCACCTGTTTATCTGTTATTTATTTGAGAAGAATTATGCCTATTTTCTCTGTTTTTGCAGTTTCCTACAACCATCAAACCTGCCCCTCTTTGTACCGCTGTTTGTTTAACCAGAGTGTAAAAACAGTAACCGTTCCCCAGTGAAGGTCTCTCGAGCAGTGGGTCACTGTGATTTACTACAGTAAGTACCATCTGTGTCGGTGTCACTTGTGCCCTGAGGTGCCCACCTTCTTCTTCCCCTCTACCCCAACCCTGTGGATCATCTTCACCTGTTTTCTGAACTCCGTGGCCTTTGTACTAACAGATCCAGGTCTATTCCAGATTTCTCACACTGCCCTGTGCCAAATTTCTCTCTCTCACACACACACACACACACACACGGAATAAACACCCACTCCCTTCGATACACCAAACAAGTGGACGCACCCCTTCTGAAGCAGTAAGGAGCTACTAGTGTTGTTGCAGTTCTCTCTGCACCTCACAGAAACAGGTGTATAAATAATGCTGCCTTGTCCTGTACAAACCAACAACACAGGGTGACCCCCTGCAGCCTGTACTTGCACAATAATAGTGGAAAGCTGTATAGGTTGCCTGTATGGTACCGAGATGAAGGGTCAGCCGACTTCCTCACATATTTACCCCGTTTATCCTGGTTCAGCAATATCTCAGACCCCAAGATGCAACAGGCAGCCCAGTGGACCAGAGCCCCGGCGTGGCACACCGTTTCCCAGCATGCCGAAACAAACCTTCCTCGTCTTCTCGCCAGCAGAATATGCCGTGAAGCTCACGTGGGACCTGCGGTCCGCTAAACAATTCCGACTTCTTTTAATAGCAGTAGGAAATGGAGGTTTTTGGGACATGGGTGGCAGAGTGAGCTGGTTTTGAGCATCAGGGAGGGAGGAGCAGAGTGTGGTAAAGAGCGCGGGGGCTGGAAGACAGGGTGCCAGTGCAGAACACTGAGAACAAACCAGTAAAGGGACAGAACCGTGCCGAAGTTGAGGTTCAGTGAGTGTTTGAGGCTGGTTAGGAACAGGGTAAGTACGAACATGTAAAGGCCACAGGTTGTAACTCAGGGGTGTCTCACACCCAAAGGGCTCGTGCTGGCAAATCATGGGGCCAGCAGACCACATGGCCAGTGCTCACCATACATGGCAGGCTGTAGGAGCACAGTGATAAAGATGCTCAAGTAGCTAAATAAGTATTTGCTTGTAATAGAACAGTGGCATTTACCTCTAACACACCAGGAAGGAAGTGAATTTGCTCTCATTTCCGGAAATATTTTTACTTCTGAGCAGAGCCTCTATCTGAGGGCAATGATTTACTGATCTAAACAATGCTGGTTACCGTTTGTTTCCAACTGTCTGCATGCTCTGTGAAAGTTTTCTGCTTCGAAAATAACCTTTAAACAGAACAATTTTGACTGTTCTCAAGTTCAGCACAATGTTCACATGCTGCACTCACAATGCTAAAGTAAAGTCTTACAAATGAATATAATTGAATTTGTTCGCACTTCGCTGTGGGTGACAGCAAACATCACCACTGTTGCATATTATATCACACTATTATATCCAGGCTGTACGATTTATGGAGTGAGTACTGCTGCCCCAGGCCCACAGCTCCAGGCTTTGGCTGCACCTCATCTTCAAGTTGTGCGTTTCAGCTGGAAAATGGCTAGATTACTGTATCACTCACTCACTCACTCTCACACACACACACACACACACACACCTTCCTCCACCCTGAGAAGAAAAACAGGGTAAAATGTCACTGCTAGTTGCCCCACAGCAGGCCAGGGGCCGTAAACAGCTCACCTCCGTGCTTATTTGCCTGAAGAACAAGTCATCTAATTTCACCAAACGCGTTACTATATATGGGCTCTAATTATTCACCGCTTTGCGTATAGTTTACTCATCTGACCCCTTTTCACCTTCATTTTCATTTTTGTGTTGGTTTCAAACCAAGTGGAACGAACAGTAAGAAAGTTTGTTACAGAACGGCACCCTATACGTTTGTCTGCACATTTTACACTTCCTGGTGTACAAATCTCACGGGAACCTGGCAGCAGCCTGTGATGGAGGAGGGCATCTCCTCACATATATGGTCACGTAAATTCCCATAGTCCCTCGCCTTCCTTCTTACAACTAACATGTCACCATGGTTGGCCTGAACTGTATTTCTGTGGTTGCGTGTTCGTACACATACACAGTTTTCACATCTGATGGTCTGGGTGCAAAGCGGTGAGCTGGGGGGGGGGGGGGGGGGGA
>UFQX01000543.1:142777-161383 GCA_900497675.1 Arapaima gigas | reverse complement strand
GGGGGGGGGGGGGGGGGTCGTTGGGGGGGGGGGGGGGGGGGGGTGGAGGACTGAAGGTCCCACAATGCAGTGGAGTGAATTGGCAGAAAGAGCCCTGGCAGCCAAGAGCGTAACCAGGACACTGCGGGAACAGAGTTCCACATAAAGCAGGCTTGTGCTCCGAGTACCCACAATGCCTAGGGGCAAGTGCGCCAGGCACACGCCTCATCTGTGCAGTCACAGCCAGCAGGAAGATCAGCGGGGGACCACTCTGATCACACACACACGCCCACAGCGTTAATAAGAACATCAAAGTGCAGCCCAGCTGCTCTGGGCTTCAGCCAACTGTCCGCTTCAGCGAGGCTGCTGGACACTGTGTGTGTGTGTGTGTGTGTGTGTGTGTGTGAGACTGAATCACTCTGGCTGATCAGTCACTGTCTTTGCACAGCTTCCCCCTTCCCCTGAGGATGTCTAGAGGATGACAGTGTGTCATGGGGGTGACCGAGGGGGTATGTTGTGCAGTGTGACCTCTCAGTGGGGAAAGACTCAGATTCCACTGAACAGACAACCCCAGAGAGCCCCGTGGGGTCGAACCCATGACCGAAGGACAAGCTTCCGTACCTCCACCATGCTGCTGATGAGGGTATTCGCCTATCCCAGTTTCGCTGGCCGCCCCCCTCCTGCAATGCACTGTACACGTGGCAGCTGCCCTCCCACCCCCATGGCACTACACACCTGAGTGACACAACACTCAGCACGGATACACACCGGGGCGCAGCGGGCAACACGAGAGCAGACAGTGGGGCGGGTAGCGGGTCAGAGCGGTTGTAGCAGGGTGTGTTGACACTGACCATTTGCAGGAGGAAATATAAACACTCCGCGCCTTTACACGACATAATTCGCTGCAGCGTCACTCTCCTCAGCAGTTCCCCGTCTCCAACCACCGGGCCACCTGCTGCCCCATGGAACTGTTCATCTCACAAAGGAACAGGAGGGCAGACGTTCACCTCCCCGCACCTGGAGTCATCGCTTTTCCGACCCCCCCCTCACAGTGTGGGAAGCAGACTCCGGAGGGAGCGTCTGCTGGGAAAAACAAGGCCCGGTGAGATGTGAAGCTTCACCAACCAGCCAGAGAGGCGATGGAGCAGCTCCTCCATCAGAGCCAAACCTCAGCACCCAGCGGTCAACCTGCCAAGGAACCCAAGGTTAGACAATCAGACCCTCAACAGCCTGGAGAGCATCGATCTTGCTGAGATGCCGAGCGCGGTTTGGACGCCGTCTCTCCTCCACGCCTCCCACTGTGCCGCTCACCGACTCGCCCGGCAGCGCCGCCCGGACAGGCTGGCTCTGCACCGTGTCTTGTCGGAGAAGCACAACCGCAGGTTTGGGAGGAGGAGCAGACCGAGCACCACCTTACACCCACTGGGCTGCAGCCGGTCACATGGAGCCGCAGTCCGACGACGCAACCAGACGCGACCACAGCAGGTGGTGGCTCCTGCTCGCCTAGTAAACTGCTGCCTTCTCAGCCTAAAACACGTTTCCGACGGGGCACGAGTGGTGGCCGTGACAACATCAGGCTGTCCAAGACCGTCACTTGACTCGTCCCGGTGCCCCAAGCACGCTGACTGACACCAAAACACTGCCATCCCCCACAGGCCGCTCACCGGAACCCCCGCTCCGTCCAGCTACAGGCCCCTCACCGCAGACGTAGACCACCTCAGGGTGTGAGAAACTGCGCAAGTCGCCACGGTGACACAGACCTCCCAGACCACAGCTGAAATGAGGACGCGCGCACGCACGCACACACACACACACACACGCACGCAGAGGTCGGAAAACAACGATGCAGAAAACACACACAGGCAGCAGCACATGTTCCGTGCGGTCCGCTCGCCTGCAAGACAGCGGTAACAGGAAGGGAGGACCACTAACGCTAAGGCGAGGACCCCCTCACCGTGGTAACTACACCGAGCACAGGGGGTACGGCCCTCACTGGACCGTCTGTGCTGCGCTGAACTCGTTTTATTACCGCGGTAAGACTTTATTTACCCCAGACCACATACAGCGCAGGATATTCAGCTAGAAAACGTTTTTACTGTACCCGGGTCAGTGGGGCAACAGCAGGAGTGAGTTTCAAATCCCAAATAAAGTTCGGACCGCAGGAGGGCAGCGCTCCCTTTGGCGGGTGAAGCAGCGCGGCACTAACGCGCGACAGGTGACCCCACGTACCCTAAACGATCGGCCCACCTCTGCACGGACATCTCGAGCACATCTTGTCCTCGCGGGTTCGAATCCTCCCACAGTCCAAACACCTGGTCACTCTAGCGCGCGAGCTTGTTCGCTGGACTCGCGAAAGCGGCGCCTGTGCGCGAGCCCGGCGCTGGCCCCCCGCCGTGTGCCTTACCTTGTCCAGGCAGTTGATCTTCTCGGTGGGGTAGACCACCTTGTCGCACCTGCTGCACACCGGGTTCATGGCTGCCGTCCGTTCGCCTCTGGGCTCGCTGCGTGACCGGTTTGTGAGCTCGCGGATCTGCGGCGCGTGCGTCAGTGAGTGGGCGCGCGCTGCCTCAGCCGCCGCTCCTCCCGCTATTCCTGGTACGCGCTCGCGGCGTGGGGGCGGGGCTGGGCTGGGCTGGGCGGGGCTTGAGGGATGGCTCGTTATTCCGACATCTGCATTTATTACTTTGATCTGTTAATGTTGTTTTCGCTTCTGTTTGTTCATTTGTTTTTACCGCTCTTTATCACCGCGAATCATTGCTGTCGCTTTTGTTGTCTGTTACTGTCGTTTTGTCGCCTTTCGTTGGAGAGGAAGCAGGCCTCCATCAGCCGAGTGACACCTGAGTGACGGGTGTCCTTTATCGTCGCGATACATTTGCCGCCACACGTCGGACTAAAGAATGTTCAGCACCTTTACGAGCAAAAATATTGTCGAATATTGACCCCGGGGCTCACAGGATCCCAGTCACGAGCTCACGTTGGTTTCCGTTTCTAAGTATCACTTTTAATGTGTCAACTTTACTTTTCATTATTTACACCAGGAAACACGGAACTCTAGTTCAGCGGGCGGCGGGGGAGGGGGTTTCTTTGGCTTTGGCGCCCCCTGATGTTGGAAACGGTTGTACTGGTTGCTCTACTGGGGACTGGACCCCGTACTGGATACTGGGTGCGGTACTGTATAGTGTTCGCTATATTTCACAACCAGTTTATTCGAATGAAGAGTGAGGGGTCTCGTGCACGAGCAACAGATGCCCCGCGCGACCCCACGGTTTGGTAGCAACGATCGGTGTCCAGTTAAGCGTCGGCCGAGTTTCAGCTGCTGGGGGGCGCTGGGGGGGCACTTGACTACAGATCAAGAAGACCCCGGTTTAAATCCGGGCCCCCCCCAGCGCGACACCCAGTCGTGCAACTTGACACTTGAGACGTTTTCCCGTGTCGGAAGTGCGACCTGAGCGAAATGGCAGGTTCACTGGCTGTTACACGTATGTACCTGTATTTCCGCACCTTGTTGCTGGTTTCGTCTGTCAGTGTGACGTCGCGATCAGTAAATGTGTGCCGTCCGCGAGAAGCTCCTCGGCAGATGTCGCCGTAACCCAACGTTCGGACTCGATAAACGTGCACAACTGGGCGCTTCTCCCGACCACCTTCCCCTGCCTCAGCGCAAAGGAAAACACCTGCGGACAGGTGTGAGTAAACAGTTCAGCAGCCCGAGCGGAGGAGCTGCTGCGGTAACACGCGCGTGTTGTAACGCCGGCTGAAACTGTGGCTCCCGTCACGCCGCGGCAGGAGGTCCGGGACTCGGCAACGACCCTGAGGCTGCGTGGGGGGGCGTGTTGTCGACCACGCGTCCGTGACACCGCCGACGCGGGTTGTTAGGACGTAGAGTGACGTGCAGGTGAACACAGGCAGCGGAAATAAAAACATTTATTGTTTTGCCTTTTCATACAACCCCCGCTTGACAGATGTTTCGTGCTGTGATTCGCCCCCGTGCAGCGGCGAGGGTGAAGTGCGATGCTGAAGCGAAGGGAGATGCAGCCGGGACTCAGGTGTCCTCCGCGGGGGGTCGCAGGGTCTGCCGCCGTCCGCGCACAAGGAGCTTCTACTGCTCACGCGCTCCGTCCAGAAGGTGACGGGACGACTTTTCATGAGAAGCGCGAGATGCTGCACCTTCGCCCGCTTCGTTCGCGCGTCTTAGTGTCACGACTCCGTTCGTCACTAAAGAGATGCGACAGCTATAATGCAGTTAACACCATGTTTCTAAAAGGAAAAAAAAATATAAGTGAAACCGTTTGTCATTGATCAACAAGACATCGTACAAAATACAGGTTCGTTTTTCTGGAAGACAAACACAGATGGAAGCATGAAAAGGTTAACTGTACATTAGTTGCAGTAATAATGGCTGCACTGCGTCCTCGTCCCCACGTCGCTGCCTCCTTCCAGAGGGGGTCCGCGCGCGGTCGCTCCCGCGCAGTGTTCTAGCTACTCTTTCCCTGATGGGTTTTGCTCGGTTCGGTTCGGTTCGGACACGGGGGGCACGACGGCCCGGCGCAGAGAGAAACGGGAAGCAAACGGACAACGTGTCACCCTCTGCTCGCACAGTTTGGCTCGAGTCCCCGCCCCCCCCGGGTGAGCCGCCTCAGCACTGCTCGGCCTCGATGAAGCCCTCCTTCTCGTGACCCCCGACCTCGACCTCGGCGTAACTGCCGTGGCAGCCCTGGTTCCGGAACTTCATGGAGGGCCAGTAGTTGTTGGTGCGTCGCTGCGGGGGCAACAGAGATCACTGCTCGCGCTGTGGAGCCACACCTCTGACGTCAGAGACGTGTCCCTCTGGCGGCCCCCAGCAGACTCACCTGCATGAGGTAGAAGGGCGGGGCCACGGTGGGGTGCGTGTTGATGTAGTAGAGAGCCAGCAGCGTGAGGGCCACCAGCAGGACGACAGCAGCCACCACCCCTGCGATGATGCCTGTGTGCTCCGGCGCCCCCTGCTGCCTCGGAGGGCTCGTCTGCAGGTCTGAGAAACAAAGCGCGGAGACGTGTCAAAGGCCTTGAGACAAACAGTCTGGCAAGTTTGTCACAAAATGGAAGAAGCGGGAGAGGTGCTGGGGCCAAAGCAAAGGAAGAATAAGAAATAAGGAGCGTATAGTGGAAACAAGGAGAATAACTCTTTCTGATGTTTCTAACAGAAGCCATCCAGGGACTGAGTCATATTATTAAGCTCCCGCCGAGTAGGGGGTGGAATTACACACAACCATGAACATGGTTCTGGTTCCACCTGTTTGCCAGTTCTGGTGGCTTATTGTTTAGTTACTTCTATGGGTTCGGTCAGTGCAGCTGCTGACTTCGCTGAGCAGAGATCAGGCTTTGGAGAAACGTGCTCCTCACTCGTAGGGGTGTCAGAAAGACCTGTTGTGCGGCTGGTGAACCTCGCTGGTGTTTAGGCAGCTCTTGAGAAGAAGAAAATGAAAAGTGAGAGAAACATCTGGAGGCGAGGGGAGAAAAAGAACAGATTTTCCCCAGAGTATTTTTTGTTACTTTGCTCCTTTATTTTAGGTTGTTGTGTTTGGGAGGGACTCTGAGCTGGACGATTCAATTTGATTTTTTTTTTCCTCCCATCTCTGTCCACGCTGCTCTACTGCAGCCTTAGTTCACAGTGTGGGACTCGAACCTGCTGCCTGTGGGTCTCAAGTTCAACAGGCTGACAGATTTAGTTCACAGGCTGTGGTCAGTTGTCCAGGGCTACAGCTGACTTGAGATTAAATTTGGTCTGTAACAGCATTCAGTCTGCTGGGCTCTGTGACCACAGTCATGGGGGGTTGTTCAGGAAGCACCTGACACCTCACACGCCGGGACCCAGCGGGCCACCGACTGGGCTTCTTTGGGCAGCAGAGCGGATGCAGCTGGATCCAGGCCCATCCTTTCTGGCACAATGTGTATGATGAAATTTAATGCACCACTAGTGATACAGATGAAGTGCATCGCAGGAATTAAAAACCTTTCTGAAGATAGAAACGCTCGATGTTCCTGCTGTGCACCGTGGTGAAGACTCACAGATGCCGGCGCTGGACATTTTGTTGATGGATGGATGGTTGAGAAGGGCCAGTAAGGCCTGCAGCCAGACGCAGCGGCGGCTCACCTTCGGTCACGGGGGTGTCGGGCTGCAGCGTTGCGGAGGGGGTTGCCTGGGTGCCCGACGGGTTGAACGGCCCCACCGAGCCGTCGGGCCCCCCGGCAGTGTAGTCCTCGCAGTCGCTGTCCTTGGTCTGCCAGGGGAAAGAAGGCACCAAAACGAGATTAGGTGTGCAGTGGGGGGTGGGTGGACATCACCGCCCCACAGGACCGCACTGCCCGTACCTCTGAGCAGCCGTAGTCCAGCCACTCCTGTCTGTGGCGGTCGATTCCGTCCGAACACCTGGAAGGCGGAGGGGGGGGGGGGGGTTACAGGTATGGACACGGCAGTTTTGTGGCCGGCCGACAAACGCCCACGTCCCGGCGAGAAGCCGGCTGCGGNGGGGGGGGGGGGGGGGGGGGTTACAGGTATGGACACGGCAGTTTTGTGGCCGGCCGACAAACGCCCACGTCCCGGCGAGAAGCCGGCTGCGGCCCACATGGCCGTAAAGTGGATTTAATATGATGGTGGAACATGTGGATCTGCTTGTTTTGTGGCGCACGTCCCGCTTCGTACCGCGCAAATACCAGACAGCAGTAACAGAACCTCTGCTCACATCTCCCAGCTATTTCCTGTGTGGGCCTGCAGGAGAGCAGCAGCGAAACGCAGCCGGTCACGCGATGGTCAGCGCAGATCCCGCCCCCCCCATCCCGCCCAGCGACGCACTGCATTCACTTAGGGCCCTCTGACGTACAAGACAGCCGAAGGACCGTCACCCCACCATGCTGACAAAGCCTGACGTGCCCCAGCAAGAGGCTGACGCTCCTCCGCATCTGGCCACCTGCTCATTCACAGCTTGTTGGAATGAAGACCCTCCGCTCCTCAGAACTGTTGAATCCCTCCCGGCAAACCTCATCCCTTCTGGAGCCGTTTCCCACCTGAGTTACTCACACCATAGTAAGTTAGACCTTCACCACCACCAAGTCACTGGAGGAAAGTGTCTGTTGACACAGCAGGGGGGGAGGGGGTCTTTCCTCAGACACTCCGAGGAAGAACCTTCAGCAGGAGGTGAAGCTCGTACCCAGAAGCAGCAGCAGGAAGCCAAATACTGCAGCAGAGTTTATCAGCAGGGCATTGAAGCGTTCTTCTAACACAGAGTTGTATATTTAGAGTTAAACCCCCCATAATAAGAAGCGAAGAGCAGTGGCAGCTTTTGTGGAGAAGAGCCCATGTGGTAGAAATTAGGAGTTTATATCACGATCACTGGAGTGGAATTTAGATTTGAACAGAAACCTCTTTTGTGTGAAATTCTACAAACTCAACATCTGACACCGCAGTTGGGCCGTTAAGCAGAAGGTACCAAACAGCTGCAAACAACGCCCAGTTTCATATATGTATTTATAGGCTGGGTAATAAAAATAAAATTTTCATCACATAAACGTGATATGATTTACATTCGGTGGGGCCCTGGGAGCATCAGAACCAACACATTAAATGTGCCCCACTGTTCTTTTCTTTGGAAGTTCTCCTGGAACGATACAAAGGCCTCCAAAGATTTCCTCCTGCCGAGATAAAATGAGGTTAAAAAAAGCTGGAGAGGAAAACAGAACGAAGAAAATGAATTTAAATGCTCTGTCAGCTGTTAACAAGTTTAAGGCCAGCAGTCTGATAGCACAGAAAATACGGCGCAGAAAGTGGCTTGAGATCCCAGGGACTCGAGGGAGGAAGAAAAGTCCTTTGGTAGGAGACGGAGAGTGAAGACCAGGTGGCGTCTCGAGGGAAAAAGTGTCCCGCTGAACAGCACCTTCATGGACGTGTTTTAACGGGTTCGGGTCCTACGAGAAAAAGGCCCGTTGAGAAGAATCCAGAAAGAAGGAAAGTGAGCGTGGGGGGGGTTCAGGGAAAATGGAACAGCGGACAGTGGATTATCAGCTTCCCCTCGATGTTCTGGTAGATAGAAACCTGAAATGTTCTGCACTGGACAACAGGACGGCTGAACGGACGTTTATGAACTGGTTCCACACCAGTGAAAATGGGGGAACCATAAGGTGTGAAAATTTGGACTCGTCTCCCGTTCATCCCGCCGGAGACAGCAGGGCGTCTGGAGGAGGGAAGCGGCCCGAAAGACGGTGGCAGTTTGCGGGGGGGTTTACAACATTGACCCCGGGGGGCGGAATATATGTGACCCTTATATAATTTTTTAATGCAATTGTTGATGGCCGTTCTGAGCAGCGTGGTTAACATCACGGCCACCTTCACATCAATTTTAAATCACCTTTTCCTTTATGTTCCTCACCTCCACACGGACCCGACCTGCTGAACCACACCCGGCAGCAGCCATAACTCAGCCGACGCTCAAAAAGATGCACGTTGCTTTAAAAGGTCTACAGTGTGAAGGTTGGCTTGGAAATTCCTCTGGCGGGTAATTGATAAAATCAGAGTAAAATGTTGTGCTTGACTGTTTCTAAAATGTGTGGAAACGGACTTGTGAAGTGGAGACCTTGGGGACCTTCTGCCTGGAAACAAAAGGACTGAGGCTGTGCGTCTTCACAGACATCCAGGATTACTCACCTCACAACCTTCTCCGCATCTGTCTGAGTTGACACACGTCACATCTCCGTCCAAATTTCCATAACACGTTCAATTTCCACACACGCAGACAGTGGGGGGGGGGGGGGGTGCCAGTAATGACCGGACAGGAGGGGTCTGAGTTTGTGTGTGTGTTTGTGTATGTGNGGGGGGGGGGGGGGGGGGGGGGGGGGGACACAGGCGTGACTGTGCACATGCTGTAGATCAGGGTGAAGCACCAGGCCCTCCTCACCTCTGCAGGACGTTGCACCATCCGCAGCCAGATGTCAGGGTGGAGGTGAGACAGAGATCACAGCTTTTGTGCTGGAGACACGCTGCAGGAGACAGACCAGACATTACAGCTCAGCAGAGGTTCACCGCAGAAATGGAGCCTCAGCAAGATGCTATGGCTGGAAGGCGGGGGTCCAGCTCCAGTCCCGAGGGGCCGAGTCAAGCAGGGGGTCCAGCTCTCCTCACTCCACCAAGAGCTCAAACGGGGTGACCAACAGGACCAAGACATCGGTGACAAAGTCTGCCACACAAAGCCTGGATTAAAACGCGCTCACGGGTGGACCCTCCGGGATCAGGCTTTTCCAGCAGGTTCCACACGAAGCGCTTAGTGGGAGCAGGTGGAGACTCGGCACCGCGGGGGCCATGTGTGGGTGAGCGAGGAGATGGACTTACTGGGGAGGGGAGAGAATTCGAAAGCTGAGTGGTTGGTGATCCTGGTCGTGTCGATCTCCACGCGGTGGTACTCGTAGATCGTCCTCTGCCGGGACTCTGCGGGGGGGGTGATCCCGTGAACCTCCTTGCCAAACAGTTGCAGTTCCTCCGCTGGGTAAAGATGTGCGTTATGTGACTCACCTGGGCTATGAGGAGAACTGATGAAGGCCATGAAAGCGTCTGATAGCCCCACCTTGACTGGGTGTTCAGTCGAGTTGATCTCCTTCACTGGCAAAGGCACCTGGCGGGGGGGCAGAAACCCGGCTGAGAGTCACACTGCAGCCACGTGGTAATGACGGGTGTGTGTGTGTGTGTGTGTGTGTGTGTGTGTGTGTGCGTGTGTGTGTGTGTGAGCGAACAGTGAGACTCACGTCTCTGTAGTTGAACACGATGGTTCCAGTGTGGTGCAGTACAGCCTGAAAGGTAAAAACCCCCTCTGCTTCTCTCCCCTGGAGCCGCACCTGGTCCCACTGCACTACGAACATTTCACCTGTGGGGGGAGGGGAGGGAGGCGGGGCTCAGAACAGCCGGGGAGCAGCAGTCGAACCCCCCACCACTGAGATTACCGGTGTCAGAGTACTGCACGGTGGAGTTCTTGGAGAAGCTGGGGTCAAAGTTGGCCATGAGAGGCGCGATGTACTGCGTGGCCGTCAGCATGCGGTGTGTCACCTCGCCAGTGAAGATGAACCCTGCAGGTCAGAGGTCAGAGGTCAACTCTATTAACTCAGGTCATGTTGCCTTGTTTGTGTAATTTTCTCCCACACGGCGCTGAGCAGCGTCACAGGGAGGGACTCTGGAGGCGGCTGGATGAAGCCCCACTCAGAGCCGCCGTCATGGCGTAAGCGTGTCGAGTCAGAGCCGCGGTACCTCCGGTTGCTATGGTGATTTGCCTCACCGGGTGTCCGTAGAAGGGGAAATCGAAGGACAGCGCCACACTCTGGGGACGACACAGCAAGACAGACGGTGCATGTTGACGTGTCGCTAAAGGCAGTGCCTCCTGCTGCACGCATGTGTGTGTGTGTGTGTGTGTGTGTGTGTGTGTGTGTGTGTGTCTCACCGCTGCCTGTCGGTGTGTGTTGGACAGGATGCCGTGCACTCGGACTTGGCTGTGCTGCTGGCTGCCCAGGTTCACCCACAGCTCTTCTGTATGTCTGTCCCCTGGTCCAAAGCTCTGCCATGAGTAGTACCTCTGAGAGTCCTCCTGTGGGGGGATGGGACTGTCAGACACACACACACACACACACACACACACACACACACACACACACACACACAGACCGCGTTGCATTTGAAAGCTGGGTTGACACACAGAGCATGTCCCCTGGTGGATCCTGTCACACATCTGACCTGGCGCTGAAGGTGTGTTCTGCACGCATGACCTGCAAGGTATTTGTCCCACATGTCCCACACACACCTCGGCAGAACGCGGAGACGGGAGACGGTGACGCCGGACTCAGATGAAGATGGAAGCCACATTTGTGACCCGTGGCGGCAGGTTTGGCAAACCTGGAGGAGTCTGGACACCTCAGCCTGCTTCTCTCAAGGTGACAGTGAGGGATGGCTGTGGAGGGTGGGGGTGGGTCGGGGAAAGTAGGGCAGCTAAAAGCGGCCGCTCCTGCTGCAGAGCTGCCCCACATAGCGGCGGCGACCCAGATCCTCCTCCACTTGTGGGGATCCACAACACCAAGCAGAGAGAAGACAGCCGCTGTCCTTCCATCTGTGGCTCAGATCACTGCCGCACAGTGGCCCACAGAACATGGCGGCTTCTGTGGGCTGAGGGGGCCGAAGGAGGTCTGGGCTCCCGTCCCCTCGTCACTGAACGTTAGGACTGACGGGGGTTTCTGCACTGGAAATCAGTCTGGCATCCAGATGAGCCCCTCCACTGAGATCCTCGCAGGAGGAGAAGCTCTCTGGGCGGGTAGAGGTGGTTCCCTTTCCTCGGCCCACATTCTCTTCCGCCTTAACGCTCCTTTCTTCTCTACAGCAGCTTGGAATTAAAGGAGCAGCACTGATGTGGTTTTAGTCCCACCTCAGGGCAGATCTCACCTTGAAATGATCTCACTCCGTCCCTCAGAACTACTGAATCCCTTCGCAACCACAGCGAAAAGGGTGATTTTGGGCAAACTCACTGTTGCGGACCGCCAGCATGCCAGAGCTGCGGAAGCCCAGGGTGACCGATGGGCACCAGACCCCCAGTACGGAGGGGGGGGCATGACTCGCCATTTGGGAGGTGTGGGCAGAGTCAGGCAGTTGCACATTGCTGTAGGTTTTGGTTTTGTGGTGGAAGTACCACACCGATGATCATCCCTAACTGCAGCTGACACCTCCTCCTCACGATGGCCCCCCGGGAGGACAGCAGGCCCCACAGGCGGCCCACACCCCTCTTTGCTGACTCAGCAAATCAGAGTCACCTGGGGCGTCGACTCCTTCATCAAGCCACAGAGGGGAGCAACTCCAGCTTTGTCCCCAGATGTCAAGTTCTCTGAACTCCAGAGCCTGCAACCCCCTGCCAGCCTTGGTCTGCGTGGCCTGAGTTTCCTCTCCTTCTGTGAAGCGTCATCAACTGCAGGGGCATTAAGTCATGCAGGAGGAGGAGGGCGGGGGGCTGGACTGAGAGCTGTCTGATCATCCTTCTCGTATCTTCTCCTTTGTCCCCAAATCCCTCTCCAGTCATCAGTCTAACTGCTTTACAGCTGCGTGAGTTTTAAGGTGAAGTGTCTCTCTCTCTCCTGCACACACACACACACTCACACACACTGTGAAGAAGATTTTGTTGTGCGATGAGTTTCATACTTTATCAGCCCAGGTGACTGATGTCCTTCCCAAGTGGATGGTAGTGAGCATTATCCCTTGAACACACACACACACACACACACACACACACACACATACACACACACACACACCCTCCTCTGTACTCACAACATGTGTCAGGTTGTCAGACAAGGTGTCTATGATGACGCCTCTTCCTCTCATGGCCTCCTGGCCGTTTTTGGTGTGGGTCGATCCGGGGAGGGGCCGCTGATCCCTGCGTGCTCTATGCAGCTCTGGGGGTCTGGAGTCCCTCCATGTGACTAAGCTGTAGACCCCACCTGTAGAACCATGGAAGAAGCACAGAGGACACAGAAACGCCGTGAGCAGGACGAGGAGGGCAGACGTCTGAAGAAGATATTAACGTTTGACTGTTTTCCAGAGGCAGCCGACTGGACGCAGCTGTCAGGGCCACAGAGAGACGCCAAACGTCCTTCAGGAGCGTCTCCACCTCGGACATAGAGCACAGTGGCGGCGGGAGGACGGGGCCGTGGTTTTGTTACCCGGGGGTCTATTGTTTATTTACAGTCCAAACGCAGCAGCTGTGTCTCCTTCCCCCACCTGCCCTCCATCCTGGCAGCAGATTCACTACAGCTGGAAGCAAAAACAACGTTTCCCACTCGCATCTCATGAGAAGGGTGAGATTCACCGTGTGTGGAGATGGGCTGCAGGGAGCAGTGAGACCGGCCTCTCAGGGTCTCTCTCAATGTCTCTCTCAGGGTCTCTCTCAGGGTCCCTCTCAGGGTCCCTCTCACACACACAGAGCAGTGAAAAATGCGCTGAGCTGCACTGCGGAGTTTCATCTCTGTTTAGGAAAAAAGTCTAAAAAACAAAACCTTTAAATCTCTGCTAGTTGGATTCAGCTCTTTCATTTTTTTCCAGGGACGTGGAATCAATCTCCCAGAAGGCTTTTCTCTCTCCTGTCCAGGCTGCCGGAACTCGCTGCCCCCATCCCCCTTCCCCGCCCCCCTGCGGCCGGACCCCTCGCCTCAGGCGACCTGTCACTCGCAACTCGAGAGAAACGTCACTGAGCGCAAACGGAAACCACCAGCAGGACTTGCAAACACAGGCAGATGTGCAGCTCCTCCCCGAAATGAACCCTGTGGCGCCCGGGTTCGTCCCCTAAACTGCACTCAGTCACAGTCACACAGTGACAGACAAACACAGTTTTACACACTCAGACGGAGCCTTGGCTTCACGTTTACTGGCTGCTCCTTTTGTCTTCCTAATTTTCCTGCACTTTAACCAAGTTTAGAACATGGAAAATTCAGCCTTTCCTCCCGTCTCACATTAACACACTTTGGCAGCGCAGGGCGTTCGATCTTCTCCATCTGCAGTGTTACACGCAGCCCTGTAGAGCAGAGCACCTCAGAGCACAGCTGCCGGTCACACACAGCGAGCCACGCGTCACCTGACACCGCCCCGCTCGGGGGCTGGGGTCCATCAAGAAGGAGCCCGAAGGATGTGAGCGGATGTGAGCATGAGCAGATAAGAGAGAGCAGAGGGGGGCAGAGCATAGAAGAAGATCATCCCTGCTGGGCTGGGGGATGATCATCATCATCATCATCATCATCTGCAGCTTCTTCTCAGCCCTTCTGCTCCCTGAAGACCTCTGAACGCCTCCTGCTCGGGATCGACTGTCCGGTCCAGCTGAACACTTCCAGGCTCCAGTTCTCAGCCCCTCAGAGTTATTTTTAATTCCACAACAACCCAGGAAACAAGAATCCATCAGCAGACTGACAAACCGGGGGGGTTTTCCTGCCCTGTTTCAGCAGGTTCCCCCCCCCAGAGCCTCTCCTGGCTCCACCTCCTCCGTCTCCTTCCAGGTTCGGCCAGCAGAACCGAGTCGGACGTCCAGCGAGCAGAGCGGGAGGGAAGAGAGGGAAGCGCTGTGCTCGGGGACTCGGCCACTTTAGCTGGGAATCTGCACTTACGGGGGCCTGGAGGTGGAGATAGGTGTCAAGATGGATGATTTCAATGTATGAGAAGAGAACAGTGAAGAGGTGGGAAACGTCGCACTGTGTCCCTGGGGCTCGATTTACACGCCGGGACTTCGGAAAAAAGGGGGCAACTTTGGTTTCTGCTCGGTTGGACCCCAGATCTGGCGTTGCGTTCGGCCGCCGAAGAGACGCGGGTTTTCACCACAGTTCGTACCACGGTAAACACAGTAGGGCGGCCGTGCTGCCGCCTCAGGTCAGCGGTCCACAAATACGGCCGACTTGTCGCCACCGATCCGGCGATGAGCTTCTCGTAATTTACACAAAACTACATTTAAATATGACCGAAATGTAAAGGTTGTTGACATGTTGCTCCATCTTTCTAGAGCAGAACTTACCAAACCGCAGCTGCAACATTTTCCCTGTTTTCTCACACGTGCAGCAGAAACATGAATGTCACCCAGGTCCCGACTGACGTCCCCGTCCCAGGCCTCGTTCCCTGTCCCCATCCCCTGTCACTGTCCCTTGTCCCCCATCTCCCATCCCCATCACCTGTCCCCCTTCCTCTGTTCCCCATCCCCTGTCCCCTTCCCCCATCCTTTGATAGCTGTCCCCTGATCCCTGTCCCCGTCTCCAGTGGCCACACACTCCACACAGGCACGATTTCGCATCAGTCTCAGCGGTTTTGTGGGATTCGGTGCCACACATGGGGGGTGTCGGCACAAACACTGGACACCAAACCTGAAGACACCTGTAGTGCGACACCACAATGCGAGACGGTGATGGAATTCAGTCCCACTTAGAAACAAGAAACACCAGTCAAATCAAACTCATCTTGCAGGGTTCATTTGATCCACTTTGGTCAATAATAGAAGTAATTAATTGTTCTGTCGTGGCTGTAAGAAATTATCTGCTTGTTTCAAGAAAAGAGCAGAAATGGGCCACAGCGCAGAAGAAGAAGGTAGATGAAGGAAATTGCTCGACTCCAGATGAACCCTTTCCCCGGGGGGGAGCAAAGTGGGGCAAAGCAGATCCCACCAGCCAAAGGTGTAACGGAAGCGGCGGCACTGAGCTGCCTACAGCCATCCCGGTGCAGCAGACCAGCAAGATGTCTGAGGAAGCATGACCTCCTGCCCACAGATATCAGTTCTTCACTTGGAACCTGTCCTGAAACGTAGCGTTTCCCTCACCCCCTGAAGCGTAGAAATGACTTGCAGGACAATAAGAGCAGAGCTATAGTCCACCTAGGTGCGGTGTGTGTGTGTGTGTGTGTGTGTGTGTGTGTGTGACGCGTGTGTGTGTTACCACAGCCGCTGTGTAAAAGAAGCTCTGCTGTCCAGCTGTCCACGTTCACGTCAACAGTCCTCAGAGTTGCTTCCTGCCTCACTTGGGTTCCGAGGAAGTAATCTGCTCCTTCTCCTTCTCCTTCTTCTTCTTCTTCTGAGCACATGACACTTCTGGGCTACTAGTTTACCCTGAACTGGCTTTTGAGGATCATCTGGAGGGTTTAAAATGGAGAGGTGGGAGAGGTGACAGAACAGCACGAAGACGACACTCAGCTTCATCTTGGAATGAAATGGGGCTGAAGGTCACGGCAGTTGCTTCGTGGTGCTCTTAGCTACAGCCTGCTTGCCTGAAGGTCTCAGCAGCCTATCCCACCTTCCGTAAAGGTCAGAAAACCCTCACTGTGGCTCCTGGGAAATTCATGCCTCTTAAAAGAAAGTGTGATGACTTGTGTCCTCCTGAAGCAGACTGGACTCTGAGAGAAGCTGGCTGGTGTTTGAAGTGGTGTACAGGGGCTTGCTAAGTTCCACTGTTTTTCAGCCAGACACACGCCCACCACTGACCCACCTCTGACCCTCCACTGACCCACCCTGGCCCCCCAGGCCAGGTTTTGAGACCACTCTTTCTCCTTAAGAACAGTGCCCAAGCGGTGGGACCCAGATATGGGGCACGGGGGCCCACAATGGGTGCCGGTGGAGGCCGTCAAGGACTCCAGCTAAAATTAGACTTCCTTTTTAATGTGTTCCAATCTGGGAGGTCTCTGGAGCGACAAGAAGGGGCAGCGGCTCCCTTTGATGTGTCCGCATCTCCTGCAGCTCCCCCGGCGGGCGAGAGACGGAGACGCTGTGCTGTATCTAGGACAGCAGCGCGTTTCGGCTCCATCCTCTGCCAACCCTCTCAGTCACTCCTCACCAGGGCAGCCGGAACCCCGTTGCTCAGCTTCACTTCGACGTCACGCCCAACACTCCTGAATCACTGACCTTCATGCAAGATGGAGACAAAGGAGCACAACTGGGTTTCTGCCCACAGTCCAGAGACATGTGTTTGAGGTGAACTGGTGACTAGAGCGAACGTATGTGTGAGTGGAGTGTGTGACGGTCCTGTGACCATGGTGCTCACACAGTTTTTGGGGCAGGTTCTGGAACCCCAGGACTCTGCACTGAACAAGCGGGTAACAACAAAGGCTGGACGATGCATTGGGGAACTGGGTGAAGCTGGTCTTCTGCTGCTACGCACACACACACACACACACACACACACACACACACACACACACACACAGTGACAACAGATTAAGCAGCCAGGCTGACTGGTGGAAGGGGAACAAAACTCTGAACTATGGCTGCTGGATTGGATCCCTCTGACTCACGGCACATAAGAGCTTTTGAGCAGCAGCTCGACTCTCCTCTGTTTTCTTAGCAACTCTGGAAAACACAAGTTACAGCATTGTTTCAGGGGCGAAGAACCCCCACCCTCCACACGCCGGACCGGAACAGACATGCTGTGCGGCACCAAACTGCCCAGTCCTGCAACTGACCCAGGCTGAACAAGGTGAAACCGACTGGACCGGAACTTTCTGCACTTCACCAGGTGTGATTGAGAACAGAGGTGGAGAGGCAGGAGGTCTCCTGAGGGAGCGGCAGCTTAGTTCACCCTCAGCAGCTTCCGCACCGACTCCAGATGTGGGAGAATTAAACGACTGAAAGAGCCACAAGGAGCCCACAACACCTCCGCCGACGGCTAAGATGTCCTCGTTGTCCCTCCAAGTGACAAAATGCTGAGGTGCGGTGACATTCTTACCTGCTGGTTCCAGCTCCCAAACTCTGGCCAACTCTGCCTGCGAGAGACAGAGGAGCAGAACCGTGCAGAGACCCATGTTCCAGAACCCCTCCGAGTTCTTCTTGCCTCCTGTCTTTCCTCAAGTGAAAGCTCTCAAGCTCCTTTCGGTCTCTCTTTCTTCCTCCTCTTTTCTCTCCGTCTCAGTGATGTCCTATTGTTGCCATGGTAATGTAGGAGTTCAGGAGCTTCTGACGTTTAGAGGCTCAACTGAAAACCTCCCGTCTCTCATTTCTCAGCTTTTATCTTGTCCCACTTGCTTCCTCCCTCTCTCTCTCTCTCTCTCTCTCTCTCTCTCTCGCTCTCTCTTCCTCCCTCATTCTCAGCCTCTGTGCTTTTCTCCTGGGTTCACTGCAAACTGCTCTGGAAGTGAGGAGATGCCGTCAACAGCACACGCAGATATATTTATAAAATTCTGCTTTTTCTCCCACAAACTGCAAGAAAAATAAAGTGTTTCAGACGAGAAAGGATTTGGCGCCCCCCTGTGGGCAGTGAAAGCGGAACCTGAAGCGGGCTGGACTCCTGCAGCAGTTTCACCACTAAAGGTTAAAAGCAGGTTAGGAAACACAGATCTATCATTAGAAGCAGTGAAACCAGAAAAATCACTTTTTTAGACGGACGGACAGACACACACACACACACACACACACACACACACACACACACACACACACCCCCGGCCGTGGGAAATGCACAGTCAACTTACAAAGAATCATTAGACAATTCAAGGTGCAGGGTTTTGAGGGATCTGTACCAAGAACCAGCAGTCTTATCAAAATGAAAAATAACAAAAAGCGTTATTAAATGTTAAATTAAATTAAACGTTTCTGCCAGGGAGGTTTCGTTCTTGCCCAAAAATGTCCCGTCTTGCAAAGAAACACAAAGTTTTTAGCTGGAATTTAAATTCACAGGAGTGATATTGACCTTTTCGGCCAGCAGAAGGTCTCAGCTGTGAGGCAGCCAGCAGCCCCAGGACACACCAGGCTCGTGTGTGTGCGTTCTCCATAAACAGGATGCACACCTTCTACATGCCCACCTGCAAGCTCTCTCCTTCCACATGTGGGCGACTCAGCTCAATAAGGACCTGACATTTAACCAGCAGCTTTTCTTAGTTATGCCTCCCATCAGGGGCCGCAGCAGCCACTTCCCCTTCGGCCACTTCGGTTAGCATGTAAATAGTGTATAAGTACAGTGGCCTCCCCTTATCCGTGGTTTCTGTTACCTGCGGTGAACTGCGGTTTGGAAATATTAAATGAAAAATTCCATAAATAAATAATTCATAAGTTTTAAACTGCGTTCCGTTCTGAGTAGCGTGATGAATCTCGCACCATCTGTTAAAGCCACCAGGACGGGGGGGGGGGGGGG
>UFQX01000543.1:74212-139516 GCA_900497675.1 Arapaima gigas | reverse complement strand
CCCCCCCCCCCCCCCCCCCATTTGACTGAGCATTTGGGTGCAGATCAAGAGGTCCTCAGCTCAAATCCAGGTGCCCCCAAGCAACGAGAATCAAAAAGAACCTAATAGCTACCAGGCCTCTTGTCGAATGGAAAACAGCGTCACACTCCGAATAAAGACATTCACTTTCAGCTCATAAACTCCAAACAGAAGAGTTTCATTTTGAGGACAACGTCTTCCAGTGGTGCCGCTGCACTGTCTCTCCAGCGTGAGCAGCTCTGGTTTTCGGAAGGCGAAAGTACGTGAATTTAAAGTGAAAACCACCAGACCGGGAAGGTAAAAGGTGATCCCAGGGCCTCCTTCTCCGTCTCTCTAGCTCTATTAGGGTGAATATTTTACCCTGGTTGCTTTGGGATAAACGCAGCAAAGTTCTTAAAAAAAAAAAAATTGGACACCACAATTTTTGGACTTGATGGGAATAATTAATATCCTGGAGGTCTGAACCTCTTTCAGCCACAAAATTCAACCAGTGAGCTGCTTCCAGGTCGGACTGGACTCTGTGGGTCGGAATGAAGCTGACGTCACGATACCCGACTGTCGACACCTTTCCCTTTTGTTGAGAACCTCCGTATCCGGGAGGTGGACGTCCTGACAGCTCAGCCATTTACCGACACTCAGTTTGTCTCAGGGCAGAAGATGGATGCTGGGTGCAGATGATGCGGCCCTGGCGACACCTGCCCAGGCCAAATGCCGGTCTACCCCTGACCAGCACGTGAAGGCGTGAGCTGAGGAGCAAGTGAGACGCCGCTCTCCGTGTGGTCATCCTACCTGCTCTGCCGGGGGCGGTCCTAAGCCAGCGGCCGCGTCGAGGAGCATCTCCGCAGGCTGTCTGCCGCTCTTCAGCGCAGGTCAAGTGCCCTTCCCTGCCTGACGGAGATCTGGCCTTCGGCACCACCCAGAACCGTGTCAGTTAGCTCAGTTTACACCCTTACTACTGTAACACGTCAGCGTCCTTCCACGTTTGCGTTTTAAATTGGATTTACAGGACGTAACGTTTCTCCTTTTTTTATTTTAAATCCCCCAAACCTCCGTACCAGTCAGGCGGGGTTGACAAATCACTTTTCATATCGCGCACAGTGTGTAAAGGGCTGCAGGGGTTTCACTTGTGATGTGTTGTGCTCTATGGATGCTTTGCTGAGCTGTAAATGCGCTGTCTGCGATGCGGCGTCTCCCTTTCGCCACGTAAAACGGCAAACATTTGTGCTCCACGTGTGTCCCTGCAACCAAGAGGAGGCACACAATAAAAATGGCGGGAAACCATCGATCGCTCCATCGCCGAATCGGGTTCCGGGGCGAACGGAGACGGAAGTCACACGCACGAATACCGCTCCTCGGTTCTCTGAGCTTCACGGACCACGTCCGGAGGGGCGAAGGCAGACAGGCGGACGCTCGCGTGGGCAGGGCAGTTTACTAGAAACTTCTTATGACTTTACAATCTTCCTTAAAAGAGCACAACAGATTCCAGTCAACATTTTTAAAGGAGATACAGCAACACTCACAATTTTCCTGTCTCTCCGGGAAGAAAATAAAGACACTGGTACAAATATCAGGATTTGTTCCGTTAGTTTCCCTGCAAGAAAGAGTGAAAACATGCAAAGTTTCTTTATACAATCATTAAATATCAGTTAGCAGATTTTATACAGTTACCACTTTACACACTGAAGCGTTTTCTAACCTCCTCAGATAAAACCGCACTCGAAAGCCATCGTTCACATTTGTCTTCTTTCAAATACAATCCAGACTATATAAGTATAAATGCATAATTACACGGGTAACTAAGTCGTTTTACGCCACTGACGACACGAAGGCGGCGGCTGTCAACCAGAGACTTGCTGTGAAATCCTGTCGCACGGAGTTCGCCGCCTCTGAGCCCAGAACAGTCTTTCGTCTCCGGCTCGCAACTCAAAGTAAACATTTTGACAGAGAAGCAAAGAAACCCCCCCCCCCTCCCCCCGCGTTTGTACCGCGGTCCACACAGTTGTAGGAGAAACGAAGGGAACCCGCGGGAAGGTGGAGGAGCAGCGGCGGGCAGAGACGCAGGTACAACAGCGCCGCCCAGTGGTGGATCGTCCCAAACAAACGAGATGCCTTGAAGCGCGAGCAGAAAACACCGGTGATCGTTCGTTTCCCCGCTTTACTGTAGGAGACAAAGGAAACGTCACATCCGCACGGGAAAACGACGGGCGGCGGGGGGCCACAAGGATCCTCTGAAAACGTACGTTTTATCCGAAGGGCAGCGAGGCGTGTGGCCGACGGAGTAGAAAACAGTCAGTAAAAGCGCGGCGGTGTAAACAGACGTCAGACTAGTGCGAACATTCGAGGGTAAAACGGCAGCGAGTTCTGGACACGTCATCGCGTTCACCGCTGGGGGCGAGTAAAGCGTCCGAGGACGACGTGAGCGTTTCCGACCCCGACGCGGTTCAGAAGTTCCGCTCCAGGTGGTTCGTCACCTGAACGCGGTGCTCCACCTGCTCACGTGAAGCGAGCGTCAGAAAAGCAGGCACTTATTCGACAGGCAGTGGGACTGCAGAGAAATAGAGGTTAAAAAAACCGAACCGCGTGACGTACGTGTTAAAACCCCCGAGCAGCGCTGTGCCTCGCTGTGTACAAAAATAAACCGAAGGTTCGAGTCCCCAAATGTAAATCTGCCGCAGACGAAACGACAAGAAAACACACACTTTGGCTGATAAACTGTACAACTGGCCAAACTGCAAGGAGGTGCAGAGGAGAGCAGAGGAGAAGTGTTTGTACAGGCCGCGGGGGGCCGAAATCCCCCGACAGGGTGGCCGCGTTGGCTCCTTAATGACATTCGGCGACGAAACGACGTCCCCGCGAGGCGGACCGTTCGCAGTGTCACTTAAAGGGCTAAACTGAAATGTGCGGGGGGAAAATCTGCAGATCAGCAAAATTCGCGCTCAAAATGCCGCGCGGGGAAGGTCGGCCGACTTTGTCTTTGCGGTTTGCAGACATCGAGACACGGCGAGGAGGTCCAGGCCTTCAGCGGACCGCCGGAGACCAACCGTCACCAAGCCTGACCGACGCCTGCTGAGCCCGAGGCAGCAGGGGGGCAAAGCGGTCGGCTCGCAGGATCCCGTTCAAATCTCGACTCCACCTCTAGCTCCCTCGAACGAGGAATTTACCCTGAACTGCTCTGGGAAAAGTTCACCAACACTACAAATGGGTTTCAACGCTGCAAGCTGCTTCGGAGGAAAGTCTGAGCCGAATAAGCTAGTACCTGGACGGGAAACGGCGACGCTCGGGCCCTTCGAACAATTCGAAAGCTACAAGTTCCACAGATAAGGGGCGAGGAAGACGGATACGGACAACCGGCCGTTTAACGCAACCGCCGCAACGTGCAGTGTTTCATCTGCGCTGACAGATGCAAATATGGTGGTTCGGAACGTGTCCTGGGGGGTATTAACGCTCAGCACTGCCCTTATAACCGCGTGCCCCACGTGCTCTGCAGGCTTCCAGACTCGGTTTCCATTTCATCTCCCCCTTCAAAGGTTCTTCTCGATGCACCCGTCAGTCTCGGCGGCATCGCGTCTCCATCAAGGGACAAGTGAAGAAGTCACATATATATAAAAAAATAACAACAATAAAAAGACAGGCAGAAACAACGAGGCACCGGTATAAAATCGACTCTGAACAAAGTCATTCGAACCGTTCGCTCAGTCCTGAATATCAACCCTGGTTGGCTGTGTGTCTCCAAGTGCTGGTGCAGAAGCGATGCGGGGAAGCGTGGGGAAAAGGTCCCGGGGTCGGCAGGGGGCAGTTCGGCGTCCGAGTTTGGTCCACGACGCAGCCGACACCGAAACGCTCCGCTTGCGGCGACCGGGGACCGCAGTCGCGCCGACGTCCTGCTGCTGGCCCCACACGCCGAGCAGGGAAGAGCAGAACGTGCTGCCAGGCCACCTAGTGGCAGGAAGTGGAACCGACAGGTCTGAGCACCAGGGGACGGCAGTAAGAGTCACTGCAGCTGCCTGGCAGGTCAGCGGAGAAGGAGAAATCTGAGCTTTCAAAATCCGAGAAGATACCGGCCAGAGAATAGAAAAAACTAGAAAAGGGGGAAGGCAACACAGTGAACAGTGGAAAGGACTAATGGTGCAAGATGGACCCTGAAACGTTATACATACGGGACATTTGACGGCTCCGAAGAGGACATAGCTAACAAACCTTTCAATATACACAGATTAAACCACTCTATACCGTTCTGCAGTGCTGCACAATCTTCACAGAACAGCTGATGATGTTGGCAAAACAACTTATAGGTCCTCTACTCTAGAGTCGTCATGCAGAACCAACGTGCAGTACTACTACTGGAGACCCCATAATGTCTTGGTATAATTTGTATCTGGCAGTATCTGTTAGGTTTTTTTAAAAAAAAATTGAATGTATGTAAAGCTATTATTGTTTTCTTAACTTTCCACGATGTTTGTCAGACACGGAAACGGTAAGGTGTTTAGCGGATGTAGACGTCCCTCGCCCAGTCCTCCTGGTTGTGGTTGTGACCCAGCCCTGAGCTCGTGTCCTCTGGATCCTGGCAGTACGTTTCTCGGGGCCTGGTCCGCCCCTGCTTCTCGTGCACTGTCGCTCGGTTCAGGTTCTCCTGGTCGGGCTCCGCCCCCTCGTCCTCCCAGGAGGCCTGGCGGTTGCGGAGGTGGCCAGGATGTGTGCGCCCACCCCCGCCGCGGTACGGCTCCGGCTCCTCGTAAGGGTCCGTCTCCACGTCCATGCAGGAGTCGCCGGCCTCCGTATAGGCCGAGTCCCGGCTGCCCTGAGTTTCCGAGTCGAAGGTGTCCTGACGGGAGAGGGTGCGGCCGGCGCGGAGCTGAGAGCGCGCGGCGCGCAGGGAGACCTGCTGCTGCGGAGGCGGCGGTGGCTGCAGCGGATGCTGCGTCCCGCCTGGGTCGCCCTGGAAGTCGTCGAGCTCTGCCTGCTCCAGCAGAGACCCGTCCCGCTCCCGCTCTCCGCACACAAGGTACTGAGCCTGGCGTCGCCCGGCCAGGCGCCGCATCGAGCCGCCACGCGCCATGCAGGAACAAGCAACACAGCAAGGCACAGGCACAGGGTTAAAGAGCAGTCAGACACACAGCTGAGGGCAGCGCAGCGCAGCACACACACACACACACCAGGCAGCACAGCTTCAAAATCATGTCATTCAAGTGGAAAAAGACATTTATCACAGTTTTACTGTTAAAGTTGCCACCTAGATCTTCTGTTTACTACCTGAAGTGCAGTAAAATTCTAACAGTTCGTGCTTGTTAACGCTGTGAAATTTGTCATTTTAATCATAACACTGTTTAAGAAGCTGATACCGACTCGCTAAGGAGGGCAAGTTTGAAATGAGTTCAACAAGTTGTACATTAAAAACAAACGCCAAATAAGGTAAACAGTCACACAGTGAGGTTATTCAGGTTCAGTCCAGAAGCACTGCAGCCAGTAGAATTTCCGTCTGGTCTCACACCCCTGAGATCTGAAGAAGGGGGTAGATGACTATGCAGACAGCAAGTTGAATCAGATGTTCGCTTCCTCGCTGTAACAAACCCAACTCAAACTTCAAGGACCATAAGCCGAACAGTCCTGTTGAAAACATGACCTCACTGTTCTCTACATTCTTTTGAACTATATACATTTTAGCAGCAGATTCACATTCGGAACTGGCTCAGTCGTCCTATTTTATAATTACTGCTATTACGACCGGCCTTTATTTAGCCGTCACCTTTTTCCTACGCAACTTTCAATGTAAGAAGAGCACCTTCGCAGGGGTAGGTGGCTAAAGCTGCTGCCTCGCAGACTTCAAATCCCCCTCCTTCTGTGGTGCCTCGAAGTCCTCAAGATACACTGAACTGCGGCAGTAAAACGGCCGGATAACTGTAAGCAGCTTGTTGTTGCTGTATAGCTCTAATCAAACTGGACAAAGGGACTAAATAAAGGGGTTAAATAAAGATCAAAAACAGAAATGGGGCGAGTACCTTGTTAAAGAGCAAAGCAGGCCGAGGAGGATTTAAACCGGTGACTGAGGCGGAGCAGCGGCCCTGACCGCTGTACCCCCTGCTGCTCAGGGAGTAACGTCAAAATAAAACGAACACAGGCTTCGTCTCAACGGCAAACATACAAATAGCCAAATTCTACCCAAAATTTTTAAGCAAACCAAATTTAGGCTCAATTTTGGATTCTGTCCGCTACAAATTCATTTACAGGCTCCTCACATTACGGTGGAGTTGCAAATTTTCAGGCAGGTTTCAGTCTTCGCCTTTACTTTTGGTTTGTACTGTCCTTGGACCCCTAAGCTCCTCAGCAGGGACTATACTTTTCTATCTACAAAATACTAGTAGTAATAGTGTTTTTATGTATAATAGCTTTATCTGAAGTTGCTACGGGGGCATCTGCAACCCTCCACAATTGAGACAGTGGAAAAATTAGAACCGGGAAATGAACAGACTGCTGCGCTAACTGTGTCCATAAGGCGCTAACAAATCGTTTCTCAGTTAAGTGTATAAAATGTGTAAACAGAATAATGACCTTTCGGAATATTTTTTTCGTTAAGTCTGAGTGGGGATTAAACTTGTGGTCATCACATCTCCCCTCTTTCATAAAGAAAATGTTTACTTGATAGAGTTATATGCCCTTCTCAATGCTCGGTTAATGGACGGATTAAATTGCTATTATTAAAAGGTGTAAAGTGCAATAGAGCAAAGTTAGGCTTAGTGGCAGGTTTCTGTCTGTGACGCACCCTGGATCTCGCGCATCAACATCCATAAGCACACTTGCTGTGGCCGAAGCCCATTCGCCCAATTAATCTAGCAAAATCGGTGAATAAATGGGGTCCTTCCAGCTCGGTTTAGTGCTAGCAGCAGCCACAAGGCACACATTTGTGTGTTAAAAAAAAGAACCGAAATGATTAAACCAGCGCAGTTAAGCCACTGTGAGGCCAGCTGGCGCTGAGGAGGCTGTCAGTGAGCTCAGGGCCACGCAAAGCGCGTTCACTCCACACTCATGATGTGGACAGGCAAAGGCCACAGAACCCTTTCTGCCTGGGCCAAATCCGGCTGGCTCTGCAGTTCCAACAAGCCCAAGGAAAAGTGTGTTCCAGATATTATTCATCACTCCAAACGCATATTCAGATCTCCACAGCAGGACCTGCGGAGCCGTGCAAATTTCCCAGCAAAACATCCACTGCATTCATTTGCTCAAAACGTTCTACTTCACTGTGTTTTATGTCTGTTTGTGTGTTCCGGTTACCACCAGCCTCGCATGACAGTGTGTAGAGGTAAGCAGAGAGCCTGTCTTTGTGTGTGTGTGTGTTGTGTGTGTGTGTGTGTGTGTGTTTAGTTCATTTCATCTTGGGCTGTGCTAGTTGCCCCCCCCCCACCCCCATGCACATCTGCCCCCTCAATCATCGAGCACAGCTCCGTCCTCCAGTTAAGTGGACAGAACCGTCCCACCCCTGACTCCGATCCCTACAGGGTGTGTTCCGCCACCTCCACGACAGGTCCAGGAACCCCCAGGCCCGGCCACATGTTGTCCAGGTTGCGCCGCAAGGAGGTGAGCACCTGTACCTGGAGGTTGGAGACAGGCTCAGGTGAGGAGGCCAGGGCAGCTGTGGCCATGGTGCGGTTGAGAAGAGGGTTGGGGGGGTTGCTGCTAGGCGGGTGTGTGGCCCTCCAGTAGGCCTCCAGATAGTCAGCCAGGTGCTCACAGGCCTCTTCCAGCTGGTTCTCATCCAGGATAATGTCAAATAACTCCTGGAAGGTGGAGAGGGTGGGGGATAGAAGGTAAGGACAGGGCAGGAAGCATCATGCTGGCTGACCACGCAGACGTGGTCCTGATCCATTAACGGCGAACGAGGCCCGAAGAACATCCAGCTGTACAAACAGATATGGCTTGAAGTCACTTTGAACAAATAGATAAACTAAGCCAGATAGTAGTAGTTCCCTGTATGTGCTGTGAGTACATATATTAACAAGAGTGTCCTAAAGAACTAACTGCATGATGCAGGAGGACAGATTATGTACACAGCAGTGTGTTGAATGGTGGGTGTATCGCTGTGGTGGCCCCTGAAAAGTTTAACAGCACCCGTAGTTCTGGGTGAGGAAAAGTCATAACAGTATATTGACAGTTCCGCAACACCTTTTGAAACACAGTTGTCTGCAATAACATTAAGCATCCTTATTACTGTTATTCTACATTTAATTACTTCTTGCCACTCGCCGTAACTGGTTGTTTTGTGGCCTGCGCTGTTAAACTGCAGCGCTGTACAATTACTCTCACGAACCATGTCGCACAGCTAGTCATTACAATCAGCTCCACGCAGACAGCGGCGGCAAAGGTGACACCGCTGGATACCCTGCTTTACACGCTTCACACATCGCTGCTAACTCCCAGAAAGTGTGACAAGGTGACTCAGCGCACACAATTAGGATTTGGAAAAAAAAAACAGGTGGGACCGAGATTCCCCGCCCCAAAGGGACGGTGACAGGGGAGACTGTTCTGCCTCGGGTGGCGACTCACCGGGGGACACTGGGCCAGTTTGTCTGCCGCTACCATCTGCACATTGAGGTGTTTGGCCTGTGACTTTCCCCTGGATTTGATGAGCCGCTGCAGGACCTGGAGAGATGAGCAGTTCCTCTTGTTACAACATACTTATGATTCCCAGTGTGACCAAAACAACTGCACGTAATTCCAGTCAATGTTCACATAAAGGCCCCTGTACAGCCCCATCAGTGGCTATGCATTGCACTTCTTAATGCATCTTTCAGCCACCATACTTTGCAGGGTATCAGCCTACGAAAGGATCTGCATAAGAACATCGATTCAATTCAATTTATTTGCGTAGAGGCTTCTTCTCACACAGTGACTCAGTAGATTAGGATCGCGGAACAGAAAACCAGTACATAGTGAAACTACAAATAACCTTTAAATGTTAAAGAGAACAACGATACAGGGTATAAGTGTAATACGGTGAACCTGCCAGCAACTGAGGAGAGGAAAACAAAAAACCTTCCAACCAGGAGGTGAGGGAGAAAAATAAACCTCTGGGGGTCCAACTGCCCAAACTCCTGGGCTTCTACACATGGAAAATAGTGCTGGCAGTAACAGCTACCAAAGGTTATAGTGCTAAGGACAACACTGCTATCTTGATAACACCTTCACGTGTCGAATGTTACACCTTCATGAGCAGCACGTCATTCTCAATTCTCAACGCCGGTATGACTTTCATGGCAAACAGTGAGCAGAAGCCAGTGGGCTGAGGACGGGGAGCTACCTTGGGTGAGGAGATTTTGATGTAAACAACGATGGGCGCCAACGAGGTCTTGGCCAACTGGGAGGGGTGGTTGATAGTATCGGCGTCCAGGGCGACCAGCTGTAGGGTGCGGGCCAGCTCAAAGATGCGCTCGATCTCGCTCTGCACCTCCGCTGCAAGGCGAGGAGGGACACGGGGGAGGGTGTGCTGGTCAGCGAGGCTGCGGGGGTGCTCTCAATCCACCGAGAGGGAGCTCGAGTGGGCCAGGAGACACAGCACCGCGTGGGCAGCTCTCAGAAAGCAGGCAGGTTAGTGCCAGAGCGTCAGGTACGCTTTCAGCTCTTCAACATTATTAACTCTGTATTTGAGCAAAACTGTAGCACCTGACAAAAACAGCAGCTGAAACAAATGATAAAATGTGTCATAATAAGTTCCAGCACTTAAAAAATGGTGTTTGCGGAGAAGCTTCTGCCCCTTCTGTAATTTAGCCCCTGTCCATGATATATTGAGCACATCACTGGGACCAGGGGACCCTATGATGAGGTGACCATTCAACATAAATAGCTCATTCAAATTTAGAATAAAATGCTTTTGGAAACAGTGTCAGTAGATCTTCCCGATTTCCATGCCTTCTTTTTTCTTGAGCTAAATTCGCTCTTGTACAGCACATTACATCACTGATGATGCATCCAGGTGCTTTAAATAGCTGCTGTGGCAGAATTACAGTCATTCACAAGCACAACCTTTAACCAAAGAAAGGGGTGCACCGTATAAATTATATAAGCGGAATGAATACAGACCCGTTTGTCACATAAGGGGCTTGCTTCATTCGGTGAAATAGCCCAGAGATATAAGCAGTTTAGTTTTAGCAATTTAGACACAAAGTCATTCTGTGCACATCCAAAGTAGCCATGCAGGAAGGGAGAGCCTAAGAGTGGAAACTGCTCTCCTACATGCATTTCAGTGTTGCTTCCTTATTGGTGAGGCACAAAGAGGAGTTATAGCGAATGAAAAAGTTCAGGATCTGACTGGAAAAGAATTCCAGGTAAAGGGAGAAAGCTGTGCGCTGCCAGTGCATTGCTGATGCTGCCGACCAGCTGAGGACCTCCACCAGCATCTACCGTTTCTGTGACACCCCCCCTTCCACACAGTGACCATACAGTGGTTTCTGGGAAAGCAACAGGCGTATTAGGGCTTCCCGTGAGTGAGAGGACAGAGAGGTTAGGCAGACTAGTGAGCAGACGCAAGAAAGGTGGTGGAGAGTGAGTTGTGGAAACCTGTCCGGCCTTGGGAGGAAGATACCTACCCAGCAGGTCTGAGTGAACAGAGAAAGGCAAGACATGGAAGAAGGAAGGACAGTGAGGAAAGACAGAATAGAAGAGAGGAGAAGAAGAAGCTGTGTAAGACTCAAACAGTTAGAAAGAACATGTTCAGACAGCAATAAATGAGCTGCAGCAAGAAGCCTAACAGTTGCCAGTTGCCACTGGCCTGACCGGGAACACAGCTCATCCGTCTACTGAAGCTCTTGTATCTCCAAGCATCCTATTGGTCAAATTTCATCTTAAAGTGGGTTAACAACATTTCTACCATTGGATTCTGTTGGCAAGGGACATGTTCACCTGGGATCAGCACTTATAGGAATTCATGCAGCTATTGGTATCAAGTATACATTCGGTCCCAGGATCGAGAGAACGCGCCGGCCGGGTAAAACCTCTTAAATCCCACCAAGACAAGGGTAGAACAGACTGGCCGAGAAAGCGGACTCAGCTGGAGCGGCAAAGGAAGGCCGCTTTTACCGGCCGAGCCACTGAGGAGCGTCTAGAACACGGCAAACTTTACACCTCAGGCAGTAGAGAATCAATCAGCACAGAAACAATTACAGTATTAAATATAAATGAGCAATAAATGAACAGTAGCCTGTTTCACACTGTAACTAAGATCTCTCTCCAACCGTCACTTGCTTGTCAGAAACATCTTTACGAGTGTAGGAAGCAGAGAGCCACTACACAAAGGAAAGAAATAATCGGAACATCAATAATGCTAATTCAGTAATCCAGACATCTGCTGGTTGCTGGGAGGTCTGCAGACAAACTAAACGGAACAAATTGATGTTTTAGAGATGCCGAGTACACGGACACAGGGATTCCGCTTGTGCAGCCAGTACGTTCTGGAAGCAACACTAGCCATTCATATAATTGTACTGAGACTAAAGCACCACGTAGACATCATTCACTCCTAGCAGATTTTTACTCGCCAAAAAAATGGCTGTACAGGTGGAATGAGCAGTTACATACATGGTTTTCGCTGAGAAACATGCATAGCTGTTAAATATAAATACACTTTTATCTAAGCTAAATGACTGTGTTAAAAAAATCTGATCCTGGAGCCGGAGGTACCGGCATTCATCGGTGGGAGCCAGGCTTACCGAGGCTGGAGCGCGTGCTGGAGCGCTCGATGATGGTGTGCTTGCTGGGGTTGTTCAGCACGGAGCGCTTGGCCAGGGAGATGTCTGCCGTCACCCGGGTGATCGATATCCTGACATCGATAAAGGGCATTGCTTCAGTGTTTGCTAAAACCTGCCATGACTTCCATCCACAGCCCTCTGAACTGCTACGAGACATTCCTCCTTTACTGTCTCACGTTGCTCATATGACACTGAAAGCTCCTTTTAAATTTAAAAAAAAAAAAAAAAAAAAGCCGCCGACGGAAAACAGGCCTCGGAATCCTGCCACAAACCTTTTCCCAAGGGGGCTCTATGAATGTCAACTTGTGGAGAACCATCCTGCAGGGACACCCCCATCGTGTCACCTCTACCTGGCCTGCTCACACCACCCGGGCTCAGGGGAACAGCTGCCCAGCGATGCTGAGCCCTCAACCTAAAATGGTGGTGTGTTTCTCACTCTGGTTTGTATATGAAAAGCCGTATGTAATGTATATGTAATGCATACAGCATTTTGCAATTTTGATTTGTTTCTTGTATTGCTTCATAACCCAAGGGCTATTTCTTCAGTTGGAATGACAGGCAGGAAACTTTTACAAAATATTAAATAGTCTGAATGAGTTAGCTGGGTAAGCAGGTAACTGGACTAAGACAATTAACCCCAATATAGCAGACACTGCCACCAAGGGACGTCACCATGGGACGTCACCATGGGACAGCGTGGAGAACAGAGGCTGAAGATGGTTTCTCAGTTTGATGCACTCTCCGGAAAACAGTTGGGGATTTTACTGTTAATTTGTCCTTGCACTGCTTAACAGGGACTCTGCTGAAGAAGATAAATAAGTAAAGATGCTCCTGCGAGCTGCTTCCTCACTGCCTGGTTTACTGCAGATTAAACCATGTGAATGAGCATTTCCAGAGTCCGCTCCTCACCTGCCTTCAAACTTGTGTTTGAGAAAGTCAAAGAGCGCCTTCTGCATCATATCTGTTACCTAAAATGAGAAAAGTTAAGTGACTGTTGAATCCCACTTTTGTTTCTCACACAAAAGGTACATTATAATGAATTTACCTTCCTTCTTTCTATAACCTTTCACATGTTTTACAGCTTTCGCTTTTAATGGTCCACTAAAAGATCTAAGCTTTTGTTTATTTGACAACAGCAAAAATGATCATATTAAAAACGTGAGAATTTGGATGGTTGTAAATAATTTACAAAAGCATGGTGACAGAACACCCAGGTTGGCTCAGTGTGTTTAAAGTGATGCTCGCCACGAAGCACTGTGCAACGTTACCTCATACCCCTTGAGCGAAGGCCCCACCAGGATGATGGGTCTCATCGAAGGCACCACGTCGTAGGGGGGGACATGCTCCATCTGGACCCGGGACCGGAGGGAGACAGAGGTGTGGTCAGATGGAAGGGTCCCGCCCACATACGGACACGGCACACTGTACCAACATCTCATGTTTGCGTAACCAGAGCAAACCGAGGGTTTGGAACTAGCTAGCAGATGCTGGCTCTTTAATTGTATCTTTCATACCCTAAGAACCCGTGTACTTGGTCTGCATCTGCAGTCAAACTCCATGCGAAAGGAGTGGTAAACTGTGGTCAAAGGGGCTATTAGTCAGACAGAGATTTATGTGACACTGCTGCCCGGAGGAATTCCTGCTGTGTTTTACTGTTTTTCACCGTGTTCTTGACCAGCGCTGCACTCAGCATGTAAATATTCTGCTGCTGTAGTTCAGTGCTTTAAAAATGCATAAATACCGGGTGGGCTGTATGGTGTGTGAGCAAAAGCTGAGACAAGGAGAGGAAGTGGCCATACATGCTGTTCTCCTGCGAATCATGTCCCACACGCACCCCGAGATCAGAAACACGCAATGATTCATATACAGTATCACCCTTTTCAGTGTGAAAGTAAACATACTGATTCATACTGATGAATCTTTTCCACCTAAAGATTCTTAATCAAAAGCGTGGTGGTGAATGTTATGCCTATATTTTTCTGTTCTTTTTTTTCTTTTTATCTATGACCTTCTTACATCCGGATCACTGCCCGAATGGCGGTTCCTGCCAGCTGGCAAAGAACGTGAAACGGGCTTTTGGAAAAGAGCCGGACACACACAAGAGTCGCACTGCATCCCGACGCTAACACGCCACAGGCCTCCGCTCAAAAGACAGCACCTTCGGAAGCGACGGGAGAGAACTCACCGACTTCTGTTTCTGTTTAGCTGGGCCTCCTACCGTGCCGCACACACAAGCCCAACAAAAGGGAAAAGCACAAACAGAGGACAAACAAACAAACAAACAAACAAGAACACAGAGCACAGGTGTTATTGACAGGCAGGGGCTAAGGGAGAGGCAGGGGGAGCTGGCAGGACCTCAGAGAGGGCCAATGCTGGAGGGTCGATATTTTAATTGATTATGTTGAATAAAGTCTAGCGTCTTAACTCAAGGATGAATGCCGGTTGGCATCAGGAGAAGCTGTTGTCTCTACTAACATCTTTCAATGCACGCACACCTTCAGCCAGCTCACTCTTCCCAGCGAGCACAGTGGAGGGCTCACTGTTACCATGGCGATCAGATACAGCGGGCCAATGGGGGTTAGAGGAGGCAGGGGTGGGAGGCATCGAGGGAGGTTAATAAGAGAGCTGATGTTAGGGAACGGGGGGTGCGCAGGTGGCAGCCGTCTTCTCGCTGGGGACCCCCCCGTTACCTTCTTAAAGAAGGGGAGACGCTGGATGTGGGCCAGGGGGGAGCTGGTGCTGCTTGTACTCGATCTGGGTGAGAGGGCATCCACCGGGGACTCGGGGGGCTCTTCCGCATCCAGCTCAAAGGGGTCAACATCTGACCCCCCTTTGGTGAGCTCCGCGGTGGCTGCGGGCGTGGCTATCAAGTGTGAAATGAAGGAGAGGGCGGGGCGTGGGTTGGAGAAGCCAGGTAGGAGCGTGGGAGCAGCAGCAGCAGCAGCAGCAGCAGCAAGTGGGGGCGTGGAGGGGAGGAATGAGGAGAGAGGAGGAGTTCAGAGGAAGAAGAGGAAAGACCTGAATCAGGATGGGGATAGAGAGGCACCCTGGTTACTCCGTAGGGATGAAAATGGAAGTACAGGTGACAGCATCAGTGACCTGTGATCTGACAAAAAGTACAGGTGAGGTGGGGTGACACAGGGAGTGGACAGCGGTGGTCGTGCAGAGAGGACCTTGACTGGCGGCAACCCAGCGAGGTCCTGCTCCAGGCAGCTGCAGACAGGGGGTGTCTTTAAGTGGGGATGAGTGTGTGGGTGGATGGGGGAGGGGGGTGAAACTGTGGCACAGAGGATCGTGGGTATTACACAGCTGACACCGGTGTCCAATCTTCACACACTGTTAACAGGACCACAGAAATCTAAACAAGACCGTCACTTGTGTGAGGGGAAAAAATACAAAGAGCGACGCCCAGCCAAGTTTCCTCATCCAGCAACTGTCAGATTTCTCGTCATCACAGCCTGCCATCTGTTTAGTGGAGCAAATAAATACTGGCAGAATTTGTAAAAATAGTAAATGACTTGTGTGAAAAAATACTTTCACAGTCATCCTCGTTTCACAACTTTGTGCTTTGTCTTCGTAAGAAAGAGCTGAATAAGAAGAAATATACTTAACAACAATCATAAATCAATGCAAACTTTGTAAGGAAATTAAAATGGTAAACGTTGTTTCTAGTACGTAGGCTATTATCCTGTTTAAAGGATTTTCGTTGTATTATAGGTGTGCCTAGTGCGGCGTTTCAATCCACATGGACTTACATCTGTTTTATAACAGCGTTTCCAGTAGCAGCACAACTGCTACTGTTGACTTTACAGCTGCAGCTCCACCTCCTGTTCCAGTTGCTCTGCTTTCTGCTCTGCTGTTTGAGTGAACAGTACAATACAGCCCAGTACAGCACAGTACTGCAGTGACTGTAGTAACAGTGTACGGGGTTTTACCTGGGCCAGGAGGAGTGGGCCTGCGCGTTCCCATAGCAACGTCGCCCAGGCTGGAGCTGGAGGTCCCCCCGGACTTGCTGAAATGGTAACGGCATCATGAGCCAACACTGGCAGTAAAACTGACAACCGATACTTAATGAAAATGATGAGAACAGTGTTTCCACCCCTGCTTCTCCATACGTTAAATACAGCCCAAAACATTTATATTGTTTCATATCATTGCTGCGGAGCAGCGAGTGGTGCTGCGTTGTGTTCAGACGTGGGCTTCAGTCTGGCTCTGACTGAGTGTGTGTTCTGTCTGTGTTTGCAGAGATTTCCTCCAGGGATTCTTGTTTCCTCCCACAGTCCAAAGACATGTGTTTCATGTGAACTGGTCACTCTAAATTACCCATAGTTTGCGTTACAGCTGATGTGCAGTAAAAATGTGTGAAGTTTTCCGTAGTGTAAATCACACCGGACAAAGGCATCGGCTAAATATCATGTGATGTTGTCTAATACACTCTGAACTGAGTACCGACTGAGAAGCAGGAGGGGAACAGACGTACCTGGAACTCAGGCGGCTCTGCCTCATCCTCTGCTCCTGCTGCAGACGCATGTTCTCCAGCTTGACGGGGCTGGGGATGAATCCCACCTCGCAGCCCTCCTTCACCAGGCGTCCTATCCACCAGTCGTTGCTGTACTTCTGTGCACGGCAGGACAGAGAGCCAGTCGGGACCACACACCTCACTGTACATCTGTTAAAGCATTTTCTTCAACATTCTGCTAAAGCGACGTCGCACAGTAGCGACGCACAACACTGACACGGGCGGAATTGCACGCTGCCGACACGGATGACAGGATGCAATTCTGAGTGAAGTTTTGACGGAACTGACTTGAAACAGACAGAAAGCATGCAGACTGAGTCTAACTGACCTCAGAGGAACCGTGAACACAAAGTCAGCTCAAACACTCATAACTGGCTCATGCACAGATCTGTAAGTTCAGTTCAATTCGGTTCAACTGACTGAGGGCGATATGGACCCTGTTTAATGACCAACCAGACCTCTTTGATGTGCAAAAAGTCTTTGGCCTCGAAGGAGATGGCCATGCCCTGCACGGGGACGTCATCGCTGGGGCTGCAGTTGTAGCTCACGTTGGTGCGAACAGCGAAGGCCACCGGCTTGGTCTGAGGGGCACAGACAGCGACACTCAGGTACATTCGTTCTTCACGAGAAACAAAAAAAGAAAAACTGACACAGTGGATTTTGACCAAAAAAAAAAAAAAAAAGACAGAGTGAAAAAAGAAGGCTTGAACACTGTCCAAACCACGACAGAAATAAATCCCAGCCACACTTTTATTTCTGAACGCAGAAATGTCTCACCTTGGCTTTCTCAAGTGTGGCGAGGGCTTGTCTGTCAGCCTCCTTCCTCAGTGCCTCGTGATCTTCCTCCAGGGACACGTCTGAGTCCGACGGCCGGCTGGTGTAAGAGTCTGCCGAGCCCTGTGGCGCAGAGAGGAAGGCAGACGATCCCAGGGTCATGAGTTCACGTGCCCACATCTGTAGGTGGTCCTCTGCGTGAGTACGGAATTGCGCGTGTGTGTGTCTTGCCATATTTAACATAACAAACGTTGAGTCCTGCACGCTTCACTTCTGCATCTTGTCTTCACTTTATAATTATGTTGTCATGAGATTCTAAGCCCCTCTTGTCTGTATGAGTTTCTTTGTACCACAAGTGCAGATTGTTGACCCCCCTCCCCCGACGAGGACGGACGAGATCAGCACCCCATGCTGCCTAGAACTGGGGACATCGTGTCAAGATGGATGAAACCAGCAAACCTGCTCAGGCCTCACTTTATGTAAAACAACTTTTGCCTTTCTTAGCAGCAAATTCTGGCACTCTTTTTATATGTAAAATGCCCAGGGAGGGGTGGGCAGCCGCTGGCACATGGACACCCAGAGGTTTATTTTTCTGAGAGTTTTTAATTTTCTTCACTTTAGTTGTCAGCAGGCTTACTTTACACTTGCACTTGTACCCAGTAGAGTTCCTCTTATTAAATGTATAGCTAATCCTTTACCTGTAGACTTACTTTATATCTGCTTTATCTGCACGTTGTTTTAATCATCCATTGTTCAGCACTAGGTGAGAAGAAGCGCTCTATAAAAATGAATTGAACTGAACTCTGTGTGTGTGTACGCGCTCATGCATTCACGGACAAGACGACAGATGGAAGCAGACAGCAGGACTATATCCTCCAACTGCCGGGGCGCCATCATGAGCGCCAGGTGGCAGGAAATCGGCCCTTTTCCCACTGGCCGACTACAACTCGCGCCCTTTGCTTTGAGCCCCAGGGTCAGGGGCATCCTGCTTCTCCTCTCTTCCTGCAGGAGAATTAGTATGTAGAGCAAGAGCTGTTCACTTTGGTCTAAAGGGTGGGTTCATTATGTAAACCAGATAGTTTTGCACATTGTTGGAAAAATGAGCCACAGGCCCATAAGGGATATGAATGGGGACGGTGCTAAAATACCCTCACAGCATTTATTTTTGGGTGCTTAATAGATGCAGTAATCAAAACCAACTTAAGGGGGGGGGGGGGCAGCAGGTCAGGTGGCACAGTGGTTAGAGCCACTGGCTCTAGACACGAAGGGTTCAGGGTCAAATTCCCCCTCCTGCTGCAATACCTCTGACGGCGGTATTCACCCTAAATTGCCGCAGTAGAAGTTACCCAGCCGTATAAACGGGTAAATTGCTGTAAGCTGCTCCAGAAGAAACTGGTGTCTGTAGGAAGAAACGTGAATGTACGTATTTCACGTTGCTCTCTTAATATTCTTCCTGTTTCACACACGAGACCAACAAGAAAACCAGCTAACGTGGAGCAGGGGGTCTGGGACACCTCACCTGCTGCCCCGCAGTCTGCTTGAGCAGTGGGTCCACAGGAGGGAGCGAGGGGGGATTATCACAGCGGTCGGCGTGGCCAGCCGTCGTTTGTTTCGCTCCTTCCTCAGTCCCGCACAGCTTAAGCGCACTTCCCGGGGGCCGTTCAACCCCCCCCACCTCGCGTGTTCCTTCACGTGACAGACACGCTGCAAAGATGCTTCAGCTCGTGTCGCAGAAAGCCAATGTCCCGACACCCATGTGCCGAGTTGCCTTCCTGCCCTCGGAGGTTTTGAAAAGCCACGTAAAATGTCTCCGATGCATCACTAAGGTGCTCGAGGTGAAGTACCTAACCAAAAGCATGTTAAAATTCTGACACTTAAATTGTTCTTGGTTTTTTTATTCCAGAATCATCCATTTTTACCACACTAGAGTTGGACACGCATATTACTGAATGTAGCAATAAATCATATATTTTATGAAGCAGTGACGCCGAAGTACACCTTGCCAGAGAGCGTAGCTGAAGGCACAACAGGTGGACAGGTGAGCTGGAAAGTGTGTAAATGAGAACCCACACAGAACACTACATTATCACACGAACTGCATCCCACAAGTGCAACACTAACCACAAAAGTCACGCAAAACAACGAAATAAAACCATTTGGAGAATTTGGTAAGAGACATTTCATTTAATCGAGTTTTTATTATTACTAAAATAGCATTTAGGGATGCGATAGCATTTTGAGGCAAAAGTGCTTTTTATTGGTAAAAACAAGTGAAGTATCGGCACCATTGTTGGGAGCAGCAGGGGGCGTAGCGGTTAGAGCCGCCCTTTTGGGACTCGAAGGAGCTGGGCTTGAACCCCAAAACTGACTGTGGCACAGATCACAAGCTAAAAGAATCAAAGTAACTGTTTAAAAGGAAGAGGTAAAACGCTGCACTGTGGATGAGAATAGTTCATAAAGCTGGAGCGAGAAGTGCAGTCAGTGAGTTACACACACCTACACTCAGAACACCACCCCCTTTAGAGGGGAAGAGCACACTCAGCATCAGTGATGGCCTGAATGATCATGAAAAAGGCAGCCACCCACGGCCTCCCAACACCACGCTGTGGCCAGAGGGTGACCCTCAGTTCTGACCCAGAAGACGGAACACAGCGCAGTAAGGCCGCAGAACACGGCAACTCACCGGCGCCCCACACAGGCTACCCAACAACCAAACGCGACTCGCCACTGGTCAGCGAGCGCAGTTGCGGTGAGGATTTCAGGTGCAACGCTGGGGAACCAGCAGCCAGAGTCCATCACGCGCATAAAGGTCCAGTCGGCACACCAGAAACAGTAGCAAACAGCCGTGAGCGACCGGGATCCCGGCCGGACAACGGTGTGTTCGCAGTAGACCGGTACCGTCACGTCAACAACATCCACAGAGCTACACCGCCAGCCATGGTTTTCCTTTCCATCGAAAACGATAACACCGCAGTGGGGGCACAATGTACCACAACAGAAGCCACTCACCGGCTCTGAGTCATCCAGTCCATACAGGTACATCCCAGCATGGATGGCCAGCAGCGCAGGAGCCCGAGAAACACTGACAGCAAAGGCAGCAAGAAGCCTCCCGCAACAGGTCTGTTGTACTGCGGCTGTGCTGGAAACACAATGAGCCGCCCGTGTCACGCCGGGATCACGCGACGCTCACGACAGGAAGAGGAATTGACGGCTGCTGAAAGCTGAAGGTAGAAAGAACTTTGAGAGGGGTGTCTGAATGGCGGGACAGGAAAGGAGATGATTGTGAAACCAGCTGGTTAACTGGGAGGCTGAGCTGGGAAGTACCCGAGCCGGTTAAGAGAAACGCCTCTCTCTCTCTCTCTCTCTCTCTCTCTCTCGCTCTCTCACACACACGCACACACACGCACACACACACACACACACACACACTCCCCCCTCTCTCTCTCACTGCTGCTCTCTCTCTGTCAATGGGATCTGTCTCCAGTTTAACTGCCTGCTTCACTTCGCAGGTCTTGTTCAAAATAGCTTCCAACCAGCTGATGCAGACGCTGCTCCCCCATTGGCTGGGACTGGGCGCGAGGACCGGGCGGTGTCGCCGTAACTGGTGCCAGAACAGTCACAGATGGGGGTTGGATGTGTCACAGTGACAACATGGATCCAGGTAAGAGGGACGTGAAAAGTTTATCTTGTATTACCATGGGAAAAACATGGCTGGGTCCTGGCTCAGTCTGTGTGCACCCTGCACGTTCTCCTCATGTTCATATGGGTTTTCCCCCACAGTCCAAAAAGATGCATTTCAAGTGGCTCAGTTGCTGTCAACAACCCACACTGTGTGAATGAATGAGTAAATATACACTGTATAAGGTTAAACAGAGAAGTACTGTAGCTCCCCTCCAGCAGCACACTGGCAAATGGTCTCCTCCCACCCCCTCCTGTTGTGTAGCGGTGCCTCCTGTCAGTCAGCCAGCCATAGGGATGAGAGTGGCATTGGAACAACTGCCGCCTGATGAAAACTGCAGAACAAGTGGGCTGTTCCATGCCAGCGCATCGTTTCTCCCACAGTGTGATGCGGAGCCAGTGGAACCGCTCACCTTCCCGGGTGCCACGTATATACATCATCTGTCTATGAGCAGTTCAAACAGCTGTGAAAAGTTTGGAAACAACGTGAAGATGCCGAACTGAGGACGACATTTGCCAAGTTCGGTTTTAGACGTCGTTCTGAGTTGCCGTCAACCCGTGAGCCCTGAGCGGAACACCCACCATGCGGCAGCATCTGTTCATCTGTACCAGACTAAGGGCAACTTGTGTGTGTCTTCCCACTGCGGCAGATGCTGGTTCCGAAGCTAAGACAGACACTGCATGCAGGGGAATAAAATGAAAAGAGCACGAAAATGGAGCAGGTGATCAGTGGAGATCATACATCTACACACCAGCACTGTCCTGATATTCAACAGGACCGCGGTTACGGTGCTAAACTTCCCTGAGTGTCCGAGACCATCACTTTTCCAACACATATTTTCACAGACGTAACTCTTAACTACAGCAGCGCACCTAACCTGTGAAATGCGCGCGTATACACGCCGTATTGTAACCAGGCACAATTTTTACAAGGTCTTAAATGTCTTCACCAAATGCAGCCAAACAATGTCAGCAAAGCAAAAAATAATTATATATAAAGTCAGCAGCAGGTCTCTAGGCGAGTGGAGGATACGGGCGATGACCTGTTATGAAAACTGAAAAAAAAAGATAAAATAAAATAAATCAGTGGTTGATAATTTGTTTTTATTCAACCGCTTTGGGTGAAAATGCACACAGCATCAGTGCCAGGCAGTAATACACTGGGCAGCAACAAACACATAATAGTTTTAAAGACAGAAAAAGAAAAGCGCAGATATACTATATTGCAAGCAAGCATGGCAAAACCATGGCACAAAATAACACTGGGGTAATGGGCAAATCTGATCATTTGAGACTGGATCAGTAGTGATTTCCACCACTTCACTGTACACGAGCAATAGACCTCAGACATTCACATGACTGAGGTATCAACTGTGAACTTCATCTGCCCTCATTCACTCCACCGCAAGTAATTCTATGGGGGTAACTGTGTCTGTCCTGGTGGAGCTGTCAGGTTTTGACAGCTGAAATCATCACACTTGTAATGGAAAAGATCAAGCCTGCCGAAGGAGACTCTGGAGGCACGTGGGTTTCAAAGCAGGCTTTGTTTATTGATCTCACACAGCACGTAAATGACCTGAACGCCACATCTGAGATTCATGCTGCTATTATGCGAAGGTGTTTGACTTGTAATGAGAAAACGCAAATTTGCACAGGACTTGGAGGAACAGAACTCTTAATGTAGATCTTGCATTTGCGTCGTGGAAACAGCCGAAGACGGTGAGGTGGAAGCTTCGGCCGAGATTTTAATACAGGCAACTGCACGAGTGAAAGAAAGAACGATTCTGAAGGGCTCTCATGCAGAAGACTGTTCAGATTGTCCTATGTGGTAGAGGTACTCACACCACCTATTTCATGGTAAAACACAGAACCACTTGCTCAGTAAAGCTGCCTTTGATATTAACATAAGCACTGACGCTAACAATCAGACTAGTTCCTCAGAAGCCTCACTGCCGCTGCACCAGAGTAATCCTGGTGGTACGTATACCTGTCCCCGATCCCCCCCCGCTAACCACATTTATACCTCTCACCAAACCACAAAGGGAAGCCAGGAGACTGTTGGCACTCAAACTTCCATTGGTGTCAGACCATCTGTAGAGTTTGACTTCCACAGGTGGCATCAAGTCTGGCATCGTAGCCAAAATTTGTGAATAGCTCTTGTGTGACAAATTTGCCAGCTCTTGTCTAGTTGAGATTCATTTGCTGCCCAGTGTGCTTGTTGACAATATGAGCTCTGCAATCTGGGAAGAACTGGACAAGGAGACCAGTACAAATGGGAGGGTTCAGGTTTTACTGGCGGTTCCTGAATGGTGCTCAGCTATGAGAAGAAGCTTCCGTCCATCCATTTTTAGGCATAGAGGATGCGCGCCGCCTACACCGCAAGCTGCGTCCTTTTGTTCTGCCTCCAAGTGCAGGCTGCTGCACATGCTGCACACGGTGCAGGGTTCTGCCGTCCCCTTTCCCCTGCCAGCGTCACCGTCTTACCAGTTTCCACAGGTACTGTCACTAAATTGTCACAGCATCTGACGCATTTCACAATGCATATGCTGTTCAGAGGCACTAATGTAACAGTGCAGACAACAGGTTCCGCTAAATAAACAATAAATAAATTACAGTGAAAGAAACAAATGCAAAAAAAGAACCTAAAACACACAACACCTAGCCTATAAAAACTGCTCAATCCAAAGGAAAAATTTAGACCTTCATTTCTCAAAACAACAACATGGATAAAATTGCTGCTTCGAATCAGATCCATATAGCTGCCCTGTATTACATGACTAATGCACCATTTGGCTCATCTTCATCTAGCGGTATTCCCTGCACCGGCATCGCAGAAGCACAGCAGACCACAACAAGCATCACTGGAGCAGCGAGTGCATGAAAAGTGGCTTCACCACAAACTAGCACCGCAGTGAGAGGATGGAGGGAGACAGGTTGTCCCCGGGCTCCACCGACTCCAACAGCACGCTGCTGATCCCGCACCTGGTCACCTGGCGAAATTTGAGGGACCCCCACCTCTTGTGAGACTATGACTTTTATATTGATGGGTTTTAGTTCAAGAAAAAAATAACGTTATTTTCTTTTCAATTTAAATGTTCTAGGATGATGACTGGGACCTCTGGGAGCCGCACTGTGATCACCCGTGTGGTACACAGATGGTGCATAACCAACCTTGACCAGAGTTTGGGGCTTCCAACGGTGCTCACTAAACAGTGCATTAAATCAGCTACAATAATATTTTATTAGGAAAAAAAAACTGCTCAAGTTTACTATGGGCTACAGGCTCTTACCACTGCAGCCTCCAAGTCTTCATCAAGCACTTGTTCATCTTTCCAAATACAGAAATAATCACGTTTTTATTTTCAAAGTGCATCGCTTCTGAAATCTGTTGAAAACGAGCTTTTTCCCAAGTAAAAATTCTAAGCAAAATGTTAGAAGGTTTTGAATAACAACAAGAACTTGTATGCTGAAAATGCACGTCTTAAAAAATGATGGATCTCAAAAAGATTCTTCTGCACAGGTAAGCATATGCCAGCGTGCTTTGAGTAAATGTAAGTGAAGTGAAATTAAATCATTGGATGTACTTGAAAGAACAGGAAAATTATCCACTCCGCTAATGATGTGTATGAATTGAGAGGCTGACTGTAGATAGAAGTGTGAACTGCTGTTTGCAGGCAGGCAGACACGGCAACTGGGTCATTGCCCATCACGGCACCAGCGCTGTGACATCTGTCATCCAGGCCTTTCCCAACCCGCCCATCCCAGAGGGTGGCCTTACACCTGCAGTCCACACCGTCTGTCAGGCACATGTCAGGCCGCTTAGCCGCATGTTCCAAGCCAGCTCCCTCACCAGACAGGGGGTGGTGTCACAGTGTGAGTCACAGCGACAGCCCACAACCGAACAGGACTGAAGCTGGACCCCGGCCTGCCGCACCGTGTCCCTCCAGCACTCCTGCGTCACAGCGACAACGTGGGTTCCGTCGTGCGGAGAGGCGGATGACGGCCCGCCGCTGTCAAAGCCTTAGTGGGCCTCGGACGCAGGACCTACAAACCGCATGCTTCACGCCACAACGGCAGACTCCTGACGCACAAATGTACGGACACCCACAGGACCTGCACTGGTGTCTAAAGAGAAAGCCGAACTAGCAAAATTCAAAAACCACTTCACTAAATTAAACATTTACACCTCAGGTCATTTGTCCAGTAGTCATTGCCATTGTTAAACACTGTGTTCCTTTCATAAATTCCATCGTTTCTCATCAAGAGATGCTTGTGTGATGTAAGATCACCTAGGCGGAGACAATCCTCAAAGCAGGGGGGTGCCGGGGTGGGCAGGGAACGCCCAACACAGGAGCACTGCTGCACCTCATCATCTACATTTTCTACTCAAGTCAAAGGCATTGGTCATAACAACAGACTGACGACAGACATGCATGAGTAGCTTCTGAATATCTATAATGTTTTGGCCCATTTCATTCTATTCCTGTGATGTCGTGTTGTCTTAGGCACTGGCGTGCGTTAAAATAAAAGAGGTGAACTTGTTGTTTAACTTCTGAGAAGCAGCTAAGGTCTACAGACAGAGGAGATGATGTGTGAGATCCAAGAGCTGCGGCTTAAATATGCAGTTTGTTCCTGTGAATTGGTGTGCCGAAGATGTGCGTACACACCCACACACAGCCAAAACAGGATCCAGAGGAGTGTCCACGGTCTACCTGGACAAAGCCGTGACGTGTTTAAGTTTCACGTTGCTCAATAACGTGTCCACATCGCACCTCCTGGATCTGCAGTCATGTGCGAGGGTGCGTTCCCTGTCCAGGGGTCCCTTGGATACAGAGACACGCAAAAGGTGAAAAAGTGACGGGGTCTGTATGGCAAGGTGTGAATGAGCTAAGAACAACAAGCCATCACTGATCTGCAAGTGCACCGCTCTTTCAACATCTATTGTCCAGTCAGTGTGGACAAACAACGGAGCTGCGTTCAAACCATCTACTCCTCCCAAAGAAATGACTGGTGGCCTCATTATGCTGCTCGCCACGGAGGCCGAGTAAGAGGACCAGGTCAAAGAGGACCGATGACTTGGCAGCAGCTGTCTGAATCTCTGTCTGTGTGAAGCAGCATCAGTCACTCGGGATCTTTAGCTTCATCGCAAAACGTGAAGAGTCAAAGTCCGGCACAGTGGACTCACTTTCCCGTAAAGGACGAGTGAAAATGACCAGTGACCATTCTGACCAAACTGGGCCTCGCAACCAAAAGAGTTTTACTTTGCCGAAGCAAACTTTTCAAAAGCACACAAAACGGGAGGAGGAACAGTGCAGGAGAGTTTACTGCGAAAACTAAAATACAGCACCAAAACCAGTCACAGAGGTGAGTCATATTAGGTTGAATAGCATTTACCTCAAAGTGTCAGCTATAAAATGCGGTTAAAGCACAAGGTTATTAGAAGCAATTGGATTTGCTGCGTCAAGAAACATTTTAATAAAATGTGCAGCTGCTTTGATGAACCGCGCACCAGGGGACCTCTGGAGACAACCTGCTGGAGCCACAATAACTCTAGCTAACGGCTGACTGGTGGCTGCTGGGAAACGGAGGCTGGGGGGTTAATTAGAAACCCAGGACCGCAGCTCCGGCCCGTCCCAAAATGGAACCCGAGGACTAAGCGAAATGGATGAGATCGAAAGAGAGCCGGAGACGAAGGCAGGAAAACCTGCTACTGGCAAGCGGACTTGCACAAATCACCCACATGCCAACACCACCTCCAACACGCGCACGTGTACATACGTGTCCGGAGGGCGACAGACCTGCCAATCCAGCTTACCACAAGGGGCTGGGGGGTCCCTTCAGCCATCTCCACTTCTCACGCCCAATGCTCGTCGCAAGACAGCCGCTCAGGAGTGCGCGCGCGGGAGAAGTGGTCAGCAAGGGAGCGCGGCCGGGTGCGAGTGCGAACGAGGGTGGTAAAGTTAGCGCGCCCCGTCGAAAGAGTGCGAGTATGAAAGGGAGGATCTCTGGAACCCTGAACCCAACTACCTCTGCCCCTTCCGTGGCTTTTGGGGAAGGAAGACGCACGGAGAGGGAGGAGGCTGGTGGCAGCAGGGTGGGGTGGGGTAGGGTGAGGAGGGGGACTGAGGTCGGGTTGCAGGACTTGTGCTACATTTGCAAACCAGGGTATTATATTTAGCCCCTGCAAGGCAGAAACAAGGCCCGAGTGCAACGAGCGCGGAGGCCGGGCTACACGACCTGCCCACAGACACCAGCAGGGCCGCGGGAGGAGAAAGAGGCTGCGGGAGGGCCTTCCTCAGGCCCGGCTGTGAGGATGTTGGCCAAGAGACCTTCAGCTTGCAGCAGGGAAGTTGAAGGTCTGGACACACGGTCTACCAGGTCAGCTCAGTCCAGTCCAGATCAATTTGATGCATTTATCTTTAACATATCGCACTCGCAACGAGGGAATCTCAGACAAGATAAAGCGTTAAAACTCTAACAAACATGAAAAAGAGTAGAGTACTGGCCTTGGAAACAAATCACAAATAACCGATGCACACGAAGATCGAGAGGAGCCCAGTTCCGCAGCCCTGGATGCGGTGCGTAAGTTGATGTGCTCCAACCAAAATCTGGGTCATATAAAAAGACAAGTCAAGAAATGTACTAAATTACTGTGAAAATGTTCTACTTGATGTGTAGAAATTTAATGTGTCAGGGTTTTAGTTCATTTTATACTGTCCCATTAAGGTCTACGTTTGAGGATGCAAAACAAAAAATTAACAAAAAAAATCCTCCTAAGGCCAGAAAGCCACATGCTGTCAACTCTATTAAAATAATAATATTGTTATTAAAACATTATTGTGTCACACAGAAAGGAGAGAAGATGTTCACCCCCAGTGCCACGTGAAGATCTCTGTAAAAACCCAAACACACTGAACTGTGTGCATAAGTTCTAGTGAACAGAGAGGACGAGGAGGGAGAAGCTGGTTTTGTTTAACCTTTGACTTCCTCCAAGGGCTCTAATCTTTCTATTACATCAGCTTATTTGTTGACACTTTTGCTGTCTGTTCCAGTCATTATATTTATGAATAAACATCTTGAAAAATCAGCTTAAATAGATTTCTGCCTTCTCAAGTCCAGCTTGTATCAAGCATCTGTCTTTATGCCCGCAACTGCCATGTGAGACCTACATTTTGTCAGTTTTACAGGAAGACCTCAAGCAACAAAAGTGTAAAGGAAAATCTAAAAAATTAAGTCTAACAGTAAATTACTTACATGCTTATTTTCTTACGCTGCTAAACATTACATTCACTACAACTACAACTGCTACTGAAAGCATCCACCTTTTCACCCCCCAGGGGGTGGCAAGAAGCTGATGTGACTTCTGCCTTTCCTGACAGGGTGCAGCTCGATGGATTTGCACACCTGAGAGGTGCTCATGGAGGCAGCAGAGAGGCGGACGGCGGTGAACTGCCTGCACACGGCACACAGGCTTCTTTTGTGTACAGTAATGTACCTAAAGCATCCGCATATGACAAATACTGTCCCTACCAGTCTGGTCAGCTGTATTTTTTAGACCTGTTGAAGGTCTCCAAGTTGTGTGTCTTTGTTTACTTTACAGTACACCTACACAGCAGTGCTGTTCTGTGATCCAACATGGATAAGCTCTTCCTGTATACTTATTTTCATTTTTATTTATTAAACACTGCAGAATATTACCTTGCCAAATGTGCACGATTGTATTTTGTAGTGTGTGGAAAGATCTCTTCCTTTGCGGTTATTTTATTATTCAGGTCACTTCACATCCCAGGAGTCCCAGCTATAAACATATAAACTTTAGAAAGGAAACATCCCGAGGAGACACACACTGTGTGTATTGGACGATTAAGTCCCAGCAAGGGCCCTGCTATTGATGAGGTGCAAGAATAAAATATATTACATACAGTTGCAAACACAGATTGCATATTAAAGGTGAGCTATGAAACGCTGCTTTGGTTTAAAAAAAAAATGTACAATGCCTCCAACAGTAATGTACTGTGTGCTTGTTAGTTTAAATATTGCATCAACTTGCCCCACTTTCTCTGTGTGGATCTGGGGGGTGTCCTGAATGCAGCAACCTCAGCTACTCGGTTTGTAGCCGTTCTACAGAATTCCCAACAAATATTCAGTCATGGCACTAACAAGGTGTGTGTGTGTGTGTGTGTGTGTGTGTGTGTGTGTGTGTGTGTGTGTGTGTGTGTGCCCGCTTGATGCGCTCCTCTTCTGGTTTCTGAAAGTAGAAGCAGCTTCACATATCAGCACATACATACACTCGTCTCCATCTCCACACAATGTTCTTCGCATCATGGCCTGTTCCCTGGGCGGGGGAGTCAGAGCTGTGGTCGCTATGGTAACCAGGCCAGAATGACACTTCCACTGTAGCCTGAGGCCATCTATAAGGGCACATGGGTGCATGCATGTGTGTTTCTGCACATTTGCATGAGTGTGGGAGCGTTCTGAGATGCACACACGTGGAGGCGGATTTGACACAATGAAACACTGCGTGTGTGTCTGCCCTGCCTAAAGAACTCAGCATCTCACTACAGATTTCTTATTCTGTACTGATATTCTTACAGCTCACAAAGCAGACAGAAGTGCCAACTTTTATAGATAAACAAAATGAGAATAATTTTAGTTGTACAATTTGCTCATTTGGCTGGTTTACAATGTTAGGTGTGTTTACTCTGGTTCTGACAACATGTTCCCCATTTATACAGTGGGAGAAATTTTACAGTAGCTGACGGTACGTCTTTTGGTGGGAACATAGTTTTGATCAGAAGGTGACAGCACTAACCAGTAGGAAACTGGTGCCTCTAAAATCTACCCCCCCCTTTGAGCAGGATTCAAACCAGTGACCACTGGAAGTGTTCCGCTGGCCCCCACTGTACCAGCTGAGTAACGGGTTTTGTTTAAAGTGTAAATGAACCGATGGTCCCAGCTCCAGCACCAGCCCTGACCTTCACCGGGTTAGCAGCTGCTCCACATTAAGAGATGGCTTGTTTTTTTCCTAATATTTGCACAAATTTGGGCCAGATAATCTGATCAGAGAAATTACTTCCAACCCTGCGTGTAGATCTGAAAACAAATCTTTGGACTCCTACTTACACACCACCCCACTGCACACCCACTTTAATATTATGCCCACGTGCTGAGGGTATGTACTAAATAACATTACTGCAGAAACCAAAAAAAAAAAGTCTACAAAAGAGAAACTTTTTACCAACAGCCACACTGCCAGGATGCTTCCAGAAAATGACACATTACGACCACAAAGGGGTTCTGAGGCATCAGAAAGGACTCATTTCTCTCAGGCTTTGTTATAAAAACATTTTACAACCTACGGGTTTTTTAGACATCTTTTACAGGGCTTTTACAACTTTGGATGCCGCTTAAAGGATACAGGTGTGTGGTGATGCAGTGCTGGTATTATACAGTTTTACAGTTTCACATCTGTTGAAAAAAAGTGCCACTTTCCCGCCAGTGACCAGTGGAGGGACCATAAGGGTGGGCAGCGTGAGGACGGGAGGCTGACTGTAAGGAACCAGCAGTGAACACTCAGGTGGCTGAGGAACTAGTAAACAACATGCTTTGTGGAACTGAGGTCTTGGAAAGTGCATAAAATTTTCCACAGTTACAACTACAGTAGAACTTCCACCTAGATTAATAGATGGAACTGAAGAGATTTAGTATGCGTTTTCTCAGAGTAGCCTGGAATTCCACAGAATTTGTATACGCCAAATCTCATGCATCTTCAACGACTGGCTCCAGAGCTCCCGAACCACGACAGCAAAAGGGGTTACTGAAAATGGCAGATGAACGGAAAGATACTGGGAAGTGTGTACTAATGTACCTACTACAGAGATCAGTACATGGGACAGATGGTAACGTCTCTTTCCTCTCTTTCGGGAGGGTTTTAATAAGGACATAAGACATGGGGATGGAGGACAGCTGAACTTTAAATCACTCAAATGGCCATTGATTTCCCACGCCCATTCCCAGACTGACAGCCCCACCTGGAGGCAGACCGTCGAGGAGAAATGAGCACCAGGTGCAGTCAATTGAACATTTAATGATTCTCCATGAAAGGCCAGACAGTGGAAACCAGGGAGAGTGTGTGACAGCAATTACTGTTAGAGTTTTGACATTTAAAAAGGTTGTGTGAGTTTGAGTCTGTGTCCTGCAGCCCACTGCAGACCTAAATGCACCCCAGTGTGCCACAGTCAGTGGGAAATTCCTGTAAACTGACAGCACCTGTACAAAATCTATGAGCAAGTTTTCAAACCGTTGTTTTACTTTCATCCACAATCCCCACAGACACTTTACTGGAACTCTCTGACACATTTCTCCAAGACCAGAGCGAGAATTGTGTTTGTCAAGCACGAAAGTGTCTCCGTCAAAACGAATGGCTCAAGTAAGTTCCCTTTGGCGCACCACTGAGCAGGAAGGTGCCAGGAACCAGCAGTACCGCGTTTCAGGCCCTGCCAGTCACGGTGAAAGATAGCCGTGCTTGTTGGACGGGGACCTACTTGTCGGACGAAGCTGTTGGAGGTGGTGTCGGAAGACGTGCTCCCATCTGACCGTTTGAAGCGACTCTTCCGCTTTCCATACTTGCCCTGAGGAGAGAAGACGTGTCGGTGAGAATGTTCACGAGAGTCAGCCCACATGTCTTGGCCGGAGGTTCTTCTCGCTGGCTTTCAAGCAGCCGTCGTTTACGGAACAACACGGCAAACGTTCAAGTTCATTGATAGAAGTAGCTCCAGAAATGTCATTCAAACGTGCGTAGGAGGCAAAAAACAAAAATATACTTAAAAAAAAACTTGCTACCTGGTCAGTTCTTTTACCGTGTTTTCATTCCGTTCAGCGCAACTATCACGTTACCTTACAAATGCAATTATTATAACCCACGAAAACAAGAGAAATAGATGAGATAGAAAATATTTTAAATATACAAAACCCTCCTGTAAGTCAGGCTACTGCTGTGGACTCACAGCCAGCCCACATGTGAGCTACAGGATGTCAAATCGGTTCCATTTCTGTTACGGTGTCATGTTCGCCATTCTCAATTTGATTCATAGGTCTCCTTTCTCAAGGGATTACATTTTACACGTTGGCCACCCACACATATGAATATTAAAACAAATCCGACTGGGTACCTGTGGGTACAGCGGCGGATGTCCCTCCGGAAATAAAAACCTGCAATCCCTCTATTGCACGCTACTGTCTAGCAGCCAACTGCAAGGCGAGGTAACGGATTTTAAAAAAACATTCTTCCCGAATGGGTGCAAAATGAGCTCCGTTTATGACATCGTCACAGGCAATGAAGAAAAGACACGTCCCAGCAGACTGGAGGCACGTGCCCCCGCTGCCATTAGAACCGCTCCCAATTACAATTTCCTCTGGCCTTGGACCGTGCCATATAAACGGTCAAACCCGGGTAAATTCCCTGTGTGGCTCAAACAGGGACCTCCATTAAATTAAAGCCCCCGCCATGGCGATGTTGCCATGGAAATGCGCTTTCCATTAATTACATTTGGTGCCGATCAGGAAGCGGATGATGAAGACAATCTGCACTCGTAATAGGTGTGCAAACTCAGAAGCAGGACCACTCCGGCCACAGCCGATGCCCGTAACGCCGATGTTCCGTTCTCTCGCCTGTTTCGGGGAACAGCGGCCCTCCCACACGTGTTCGCTGCTCCCCGTCCCACAGGCAAGGCCACGGGGGGCCTAAACCTTCACAGGTGGGAAATTATGAAAGGGTGCAAACAAAAGCAACAGATGGGAAAATCGAACTGAGAATAATTCCTCCTTCCTCTGATCTCTTTTTATACATACACCGTTCCTAAAATGTCACGTCGATCTGCGGTCATGCTAACATTCAATAAGGTTCCTAAAAATAGTGACAGAGCATCTTTTTTCTGCAGAAATCCATCAAGCAGTGAAATGAGAGAAGATGTGGACGGGTATCAGAAGATTTACTCCTCGTGATCATCAAGCCTCCTCAGCAAAAAATAATCAAATCTCTGCATTTTCACAAGGTTTTCTGTACCACTCCTGCCCAGAAAATTCATACACACTTCTGTGATTGCAAGGACTATTTTATCACAGCCCATAAGAACAAGTAAATGGGGACCTACAGCCAAAGAAACCAGGACTGTTGCAATATGTTAAATACTACCTTCTCACAGTCAATACCAGCTCATGTTTGAAACATCATAGCTGAAACAGTATTTTAACCTTATTTGGAAAGCATGTTGATGTCGCCATGTCCTCCACCATCTGCTCACCCTGCACAACCACTCCACTGAACAAACTACATGCTGGTTCCTCAGGTGAGACCTTCCTCACCGCACACAGAACCACGGCTCCGGAGGCCGCGAAGAAACACAGCGCCAAGCAGGTCGTCGTGAAACAGGTCTCACGTGAGGGTGTCTTCACTGCCGGAAGGCAGGACGCAAACCAGCCTCGTGCACCAGGGGTTTGACAGCCTCCGACACGGCAGTGGAAAACACTCCACAGCACGTGACTTTTATACACAATGAATGCAACCTGTCTTCCTTTAAGCCGTCCATTCAAACCCACATGTACTATCGTACATTTACATTCTTATGCTTATTTATACATTATACACATACAGTATTTATGAAAAATTGCACGTGCATATGGTAGAATGTTTGTCTTATATAATGTGTGTATATAAAATGCATATATAGATATGTATAACATGCACATTTTTATTTATGTGTTTAACAGACACTGTTGTTCAAAGCACGTTATACCGTACATATATAATATCATATTTACCTCAGTCTTTAGTTTCTTTTTGTTTAGCTTCCATGGAAAAACCAGGAGGCTGTGTGTGTGTGTGTGTGTGTGTGTGTGTGTGTGTGTGTGTGAGAGAGAGAGAGAGCCAGAGGGCTCATTTATGTTTCATGCTTCAAATAATAAACAAGGCAAAGCAGCTGCTAACTTTTGATTCCTGTAAAATACACTAGTTACACCTTCACACAGTAAAAACCTTTTTGGCAAAATAACACAAATAGGTGCATTTTCAGAACACCTGAGCGCAGCAGTGGATGGAAGACAATCCTGCAATAAACTGAAATAATAACCTCAGGCTTGTTGAGCTTACACTTGAAACCAAGATGTTTGCACAAAGGAGGCCTTAAGAAATTGTACAGTTGAGACACCATCAGTAATTTTATGCAGAGAAGAAAGTGAAGAAATGTTCTGCTTTATGTTTGTAAGCCAAGCGGAGGACATTAATGAAAAGAGACTCGTGAAATTTCATTACACGCTTGCATTTTATTTTCTAAGCAAGACCTCTAAAAAAAGCAAACTCCTGAGAGCTTGCTATCAAGTTCTGTCCCTGGATTCAGGGCTGAGCACCACCACCCAGTCAACTAACCCTGTCTCCTTTTACCTGAGTCTTCATTTACCTGTAACCACAGAGCAGGTGTGCAGGAACAGTAAAGGTCAGTTCACCCTTTTCCTGGATGTGTATCGTCACCGCTAAAGAAAAGCGAAAAATTACCTCAGCTCAGCACACACACACACACACACACACACACTCACTCACTCACTCACACTCTCTCACACAGACACACACACTCACTCTCTCTCTCTCACTCACTCACACAGACACACACACACACACACACTCACTCACTCACACTCTCTCTCTCTCACTCACTCACTCACACAGACACACACACACACACACACACACTCACTCACACTCTCTCTCTCTCACTCACTCACTCACTCACACACACACACACACACACACACACACACTCACTCACTCACTCACTCACACAGACACACACACACACACACACACTCACTCTCTCTCACTCACTCACTCACTCACACAGACACACACACACACACACACACACTCACTCACTCACTCACTCACACAGACACACACACACACACACACACACACACGCTGTATGTGGACTGTAGAACAGGAGGGAGCAGCATCCCAGACAGATGTTCCTACAGAAGAAGCGCAGGTTCAGCCTCCAGAAGAAAGACCCCCTGAAATCATAACATGTTCGCCTGAGGTTCGCCTGGGAGCAGCACCTGCCGGCGCCGTGGAGAACCAGAGCGGGTTCCAGATGCTTCCGTCGCGGGTGACAACACATTTATTCCCTCATGTCCATCACCGGGTCCCACGGACCTCCAGCGACCCCAAACCTGCCAGTTCAGTTAATCGCACTTTTTCTGCAATATTTGTTGAAGAACAACATTCTTATTCGCGTGAGGAAAATGTTCGCTGCGTCGCCGACCGCGCGCTGCTCTCTCACCTGTGAAACGGGGTTATCGAAAATGTCCATCTGGATCTCCTGGGTCGAGGTGGAGGGCGCCCGGGACATGCTACTGTTCTCTACCATTTATTTCGGATGCTTCTCGTCGGGCTGCCGTCTCTACGTGCTCCGCCGGGTTCGCATGGTGCTGGGCGGCGACCGTCTGCCCACCGGCGGCTCACTGGGTCTGTCCGCACTGAGCTGCTCGCGCGCGGGGGTTGGTGTGTGTGTGTGTGTGTGTGTGTGTTGGGGGGGGGGGGGGGGGGGTGTCTGAGAAAGTTGGTTGTAAGAACTGACTGATTTTTAGGCACATNGGGGGGGGGGGGGGGGGGGGGGGGGGGGGCACAGCTCCGCCCACCGCACGTACAGCACATGGCGGCCAGGACCGTGTGAATGTCATTTTCATCCAACTTGCATACAGGGGAGGCGCGGTGGCTGAACGCCTAGGCTGGTCGGGTGTGAGTTCCACACGTCTGTGTGGCTTTCCTCCCACAGTCCAAACACATGGGCCCCAGGCTGATTGGTCACTCTAAATTGCAGGAGCAATGGCAGGCACTCTAGCTGAGGATGAATATCTTGATGCAGGTGTTTTGTTTTTTTCCTTATTTCGGTGTAACGTTGAACCCAGTTCAGGGCGTGAAGAGTCCGCATCTTATCCCTGTGGTCGCAAACCAAACGCCTGTGGAGGTTCTGGGCGGGGCAGTTCAGGCTCCTGCAGTTAATGGCTGCAGTTCACGTGCCAGTAACAAACCACCATGTGTTTACATCACTGGTTCTTGGGTTTCCAAAAGAACATGTTTGAGACCCTGGACCGCAAGCACACTGGTTCCAAAGCCACAGCTTCACTTTTTCAGCACAGGAGCTCACTACGAGGTACCCTGACTTCATTACCTTAAACAGCGATGTCGGCCAGGGTCTTGGGCGTGTTGGGCTAACCGCGTTACTCCTGTTGCATAACCACGTTCGCCAGGGGAACAGATGATGCCAGAAAGTCTGCGTTACTTACACTCTGAAAGGAGTTTATTTACATTGACTCACACACGCAGGCTACAAAAAATACTATTTTTTTCTTACATAGCTCTCCAGAGCTATGTAAGAGAGAGCGTGCTTTCCCTCAGTGTGTTCCTGAGGGAAGGCAAGTGACTCTTGTGTTCATCTCTAATCACTGCTATCTCCTGACAATACCCAACTCTTCCACGCTTTTCTCTCGTATCTCAGCCCGCTTCTCAGACATCTCTGCTTGAACGACTGGTCACCATTTGCAGCTCAGCCTCTCCAAAGCCGAGATCCTTTACCACCCAGCAGGTTCGTCCGCCAGATGGGATGTCCCTATAAAAGCAGACAATGTGCTCATTTCACTGACATCATAGGATGAAAGTCTGGGAGTAACAGTCAACTAACTCCAAGTCTGTGCTACATAACTTCTGGTCCAGGAAATGGTGATGTCTCACCTGGACTATTCAAACTCCTTGCCAAAGTGTTCCCACTGATTTCCGATCCTCATCTCTTTCATTTCTGAAATAAATCATGTATCTCAGATCATGGTCAGTTGCGACTTCTGAAATGAATGTAAATCCTGCACTTGAAAGTTGCAGAAAAGCATCTGCAAAATAAACAAATGTAAAGTTGTCAGGGTTTTCTTGTTATGTAGGAGCACAGGGGTAGGGACAATGCAGAATTTCTTTATAAAATCTCTTTAACCTGCTGTCAACCAGCCACTTTAGTTATGGATCAGTATGCAAATTACTGCCTGGGGGAAAAAAAGACTACATTCCCCATAACTCTACGGAGCGCAACGCACACTGTGACGCATTGGACTATACTATTTAAGGAGACTTGACAGTGTTGCATTAAATCGCTTGACTTATGTACAGTTCGACACCAGGTACTTAGATTACAGTAAAATAAAACAATACGCGTTATAATGTATAAAATAAAGCGTATTAGTTTTGGTATTCATATAACTCGTGCTCTTTCGGCACTTTATTGTTTGAGGCGGAGATGGGTCCTCCTGTCCCTGATAATGGTACAGTCTGCAGGGTTCCCGTTTCTTTCCCTTTTCTCAAACAGCGGCAGCCATGAGGTAAGCGGTGCTCAGTCAGCTTCGTCAAAATGGACCAAACTCGCATAAATGTGCGGTTAACGGGCTTCGTGAGTTAACGAAGCTCACGTTTAGTGAGCTGCTATGCGCTTCCCTACTCTTTTCAAATGAGGAGGGGGTAATATGTGTAGAAAGTGGCCCGCCGGCCTGGCCGTGCTGGACGCAGCCTTGATGTGGTGTTGTGTCTCGACATGTCCGGCGCCTCGTTGCAGAGTCGTGAAGCACGCAGTCTCCCTTCTTTTAAATAAACACTTGTGTTTTTCATATGTGTGTGTTGCTGTTTAGTACGACTCGCATGTTCTTTGTTTTTTTTTTTTTTTTTTTTTATGAAACACGTCCACGTTGTTCGGAGGTTAACGTTCTTCGAGCTGCAACACGCGGTTTTTGGCTGTGTTCACAACTGTGGTAAATGTGAGAAGCCATTTGGAGCTTTGGACAAATAAACCGATTAAATTTATTTTACTGCTTAAAAAAAGTACCGACCTAACTAGTTTCAGTGACCTGCGTAACCAGTCCTAGTTAACCAGAGGCCCGTCCACCAACCAGGTAGTCAGTGGAATGTTCTCGGTGACCCTGTTTCCTGTGAAATGGTTAAAACAACACCGTTGTGGTGCTGGAAGCTGGGGCTCATTGCCTGGATGGAGAGCTGATCTTCTCCATATCTCCATTTGTGTTCCACTGGTGTTTGGCTGTTCCCTACAAACACACCAGTTTTGTGCCCGAGAAGGGCCTGTTTAACTCTGACCGTTTACTACGGTGAAATGGCGATGGTGGTGCCACCGCTGTCATGGGTAACCCAGCCTCAGCGTCTTCGCCATCCACAAAGTTAACAGCAGACGTTTTGAAAAACCAAGTCATAAGTGTCAGTGTTTTTTCAGGGTAGTATAAATTGAACAGTATCTGTCCGCGCACCTTCAGGATGGTACCGTCATCCTCTCTGTCCTCCCAGTATGCTCAGGCTCCAGAAGCGGCTGGCGTCCAGCGTCCTGCGCTGCGGGAAGAAGAAGGTGTGGCTGGACCCCAACGAGACCAATGAGATCGCCAACGCCAACTCCCGTAAGTCCCCACGAATGTGAACTGAACTGAAAGCCACCTTGTTTAGGCTTTACAGTGACACCAGTTAGATCCAAACCAAGAGTGCGTCTCACTTGTTCCCCGCAGTTAGCAAAGTGTGTGTGTGTGTGTGTGTATTCAACCCCCTGCCCGCCATTCGTTAAAACTTTACCAGGCCAAGAAAGCACCCAGGCACCTTGTAGTAAACATTGGTCTCTGTGGTTGATCTTGCCCACCTGTCAGCATGAGAACAACTAAATCTTGCTTATTGCTGCTTCAGTACAGCTCTTGAGCGCAGTGCATTCTGCATTACACGTCTCCTGTCTACAATACTGTCGATCTTCGTTTCTGTCTGTCTGTGGGTATTCTCTGCTTTTTTTTCAAGCCCTACCCCCAGTTCCAGAAGTCGAGCGCACGAGCTGTAATAAAACGCACGCCGATAATGCTGAGCAGCCAGCTTGCCCTCCGTTCACTGTCGTTTTGCTGTCTTTTCCGCCTTTCCCTACGTAGCTTCTTGTACAGTAAAATCGACGATAATTCTTTGTGATCCCGATGAGATTTTCAGTCAGAGTGCTTTAGTTGTTGTGCTGTATTAGTATTTTCACTTATCAAATGAAATATAATGTTGTAATACTCAGTTTGGCCCGACTGAGTCAACAAGCTGCCTTCTGGGGATGTAACCCTACAGCTAGCCGGGGTTTTACTGCAGTTGTTCCGACTTTCTTCATTAAAAAAAACCCCACTTGTTGCATGTTTTCCTTTGTTTTGTGGATTGTGTGTTTACATACCAGTGTACGTCAATGAAAATAATCAAATAATTATTGTCGTTTTCTTGGCCATAAGTAGATTTTCATTTTAAATGTATAATGCCATGTGATTGCTTTGCCTGTCTGTCCCCATTACGTTTAAGTGTAAGCAAATCACACGTCTCCTCTAATGTTTTCTAACAGTCATTTGAACCCTCAGGTCAGCAGATCAGGAAACTTGTGAAAGATGGTCTGATCATCCGGAAGCCGGTGACGGTGCACTCACGCGCCCGCTGCCGCAAGAACATGCTGGCACGACGCAAGGGCCGTCACATGGGCATTGGTGAGATTGACTGTCTTTTTATTATTATTATTATTTTATTTTTTTATGGTGCTATTCAGGTTTAGTGTCTTGATCAACAAGGGTTGATGTTTGAACCCATGTCCTTCAAGTGCAAGGTGGCAGTTTTAACCACTTTGCTTCCTGGTGCCTTGACTATTTACAAAAGCGATGCAGGTTTATAGAGCAGCACATCCCATCCAGTGATGTAGCTGACTGACAAGTGAAATGTGCCTTTTGTCCAGGTAAGAGGAAGGGTACGGCCAATGCTCGCATGCCAGAAAAGGTGTCCTGGATGCGTCGCATGCGCATCCTGCGCCGTTTGCTGCGCCGCTACAGGGAGTCCAAGAAGATCGACAGGCACATGTGAGTGTCGTGCTTTTGAACCGGTCTGCGTTTTGTCCACAAACATCCGTGTAACAAGCGTGCTGACTGTCCTCAGATGTGGGGTGTGGGAACTTGAGATCCCCAGCTCGCTGTTTGATGTGATAGATATTGTCTATGTCGTGTCCTTCAGGTACCACAGCCTCTACCTGAAGGTGAAGGGTAATGTCTTCAAGAACAAGCGCATTCTGATGGAGCACATCCACAAGCTGAAGGCAGACAAGGCCCGCAAGAAGCTTCTTGCGTAAGTATACGCTTGGCCCAGTAACTCCTTGACCTCTTACATTACCCAAAGTGAAAGAGAGGAGTGCCCCCCACCCAAAGTCACATGCTTCCACTGGTATTAAGCAGTAGCTGTGTTCACATCCCTACAGGGACCAGGCTGAAGCACGTCGCTCCAAGACCAAGGAGGCTCGCAAGCGCAGAGAGGAGCGTCTCCAAGCCAAGAAGGAGGAGATCATTAAGACTCTTTCAAAAGAGGAAGAGACAAAGAAGTGATGTTGCCTTATAATTATGTGCTTTCCAGGGCTAATAAAATGTACAGAAAGACACAATGTGCTGCCTCTGGTTTTTCCACAACAAAATTTCCCTTTTTTTTTTTTTTTTTAAGCCATTTCTTAGATGAATCACATTTTGTTGACTTCCTTCCTAGTATGAAATATCCCACTGGTCCTCCTGGGAGGTTTTTCATTCATGCATCCAGCCTTTTATAGCTCTTTCTTGCTCTGTTCCCATGCTGTCACTTGTGTCATCTTGTCTTTTCCAGCAAATGTGGTTTTCCTGTCCTCTGTGTCACGTTCCTTCATGTTTCTCATCATTTCTTCTCCTTTCAGCCTTCCTTCCTCAGCACTCTTTCCTGCCTTCTCTCCTCTGCTGTTACTAACCAAACTTGTCAGATGCATCCATCAATAACCCAGTCTGCAGATGTCACCCATGTGACACCAGGATGGTACAGATCCCCCGTTCCAGACCATGATGAGATCCTACCAGAAGTTCCCTCCTGTCTCCCGTCTTCACGTCTCTCCGCTGTTGTCCTGTTGCTGTCTGCATCAAGGTCGAGAGTGGCTACAGCCTCCACGATGGACCCGATCACTCCTAACACTCCAGCAAGAGTGCTCTGTTCTTCCACCGCTGGCTGCTTTCTGGTCCTGCAGTCATTGACCAGAACTTAAGTCTGCAGGTTCTCAGTTTTTTGTTTTTTTTTTTCTTCTTCCCCGGATCAGAATGGACTCGCTCGGCTGTCGCCAAGCGTCACCAACCTGTCCATCACGACAGTTGCAATCTTGCCATTCATCATCTCCGTCTTTTATTTAAAACTTTAAAAACATTACAATAAATAGTTAAAACCGTCATGTAACAACTAAAACTTCCATTATAAAATCCAAGATTAAAACGACATATGCAAAATACATGACGGATAAAGTCTGAAACAGTTAAGAACATACCCCCAGGCTCTGATTAAAATTATAAAAACCTTTAAAAGGAAACTCACCGGGAGCTCTACCGCAAAAAAAGGGCGGTCCCCTGGCCTGTCCCAGGGTGCTGGGACCAAAACTTACCTTGGTGGGTATAACACGTCTTCCCCTATTAAAATTGTAATATTGTAGACAAAGACTCAAAGTTATTTATTAAAGACAAACACTAAAAGGAAATTAAACTTAGTTAACACTGATAATTATTAAATTGTTACACCATTATACTAATAGATGAATAAATGAGTTGAATAGATAAACCAGGTTACCACTCATACACCCACCCAGTGATAAAACTAAACTACACTATTCTAACTAAACCATAAACTTTCATGCACGCATGCTTCCTTAATTGAATAAATTGCTAAAATAAATAAATACAGTAACTAAGGATAGATAAATGACACCATAAATAACACAAATACAATAGATTAGTGAGTAATATTGGAATTAAAATGGATATGGAAATAAATAATAATAAAAGTGAATTACTACACAAAACCCTACACCTAACATAAAAACATGAAACACACAAAAGGAGATTCACAATAAATGACCAAAAATAGGGGTCGCAGGTCTTTAATGCGAATACAAGAACGTGTGTTACTTACCCGGGATGGAGGGAACGGCACAACAACCTTGGGACTACAACCAAAAGAGGCCTTTCCACCTCTCCTTGGCCTCTGGGTAGCCCCACTGCGTGACGTCCATCTCCATCCTGAACTTAAGGTAGGCCCGGATTTTTGCCGTCACCCCGTGAACGCCCAAGTCTGCTCCTGTTTGGACCAGCTGGCATCTCGCGCTCAAAAGAGTCTGCTTGGTTACGCTTACCACCAGCCAGGTCCGGGCGGCCTCGGCTTTCTGAGCGCCGGGGTTCCACCGCTTCAGCACTTTGTCGAACGTCAAAACCATCTGCGCGTCGACCTTCCTGCACAAGCTACTTACCCACTGCCAGACCTCCCTCACCGACTCGCAGTCCCAAAAAGCGTGGGCGAGCGTCTCTCTCTCGCCGCAACGGGTCCGCAGGCAGCGTGGGTGGCTGGACAGGTGGTGCCTGTGCAGCGTGTCTTTCAAAGGCAACTTACCGAGCAGGCGGCACCAATTCAGGTCCTTCAGATGGTGGTCGAGCCCCTCGGGTTGAATCCTGGACCAGGTGCCGGCCTCGAGGCCCAACAGGGCCCGGGTCCCCCTCCTCTCCAACAGGGCCCTGTACAAGGCCCTGTGTTTGAGAAGGGTATCGGCCTCGATCCCCGCTGCGGTGGTCTTACCCCACTTGACGACGTGCCTGTAATGAGCAGGCCGGGTCTCGGCATTTGGCCCGGTGTTGGTCCAGGACTTCACCAGATGACGCATCGGGCGGCACAACCAAAGACGCACAAAGTGCTGGTGGGGATGCTCGATAGGAGCCACCAGACGATTACACACCTGGGAAAAGAAGAGGCAATCCAGTTTCAAGGGCACATCAGGCACGTCCCTACCCCCCTCCTCCTTCGGGAGATACATGACTTCCCTCCTCACGTACTCGTACCTGCCCCCCCAGACAAGATCGAAAATGTCTTTCCTCAGTCCTCTCCTCAGAGAGGACGGCAAGGGGTACACCTGTGCCAGGTACAGTAAGGTGGGGAGGATGTCGACCTTTAACACCAAGGTCTTCCCTACGAAGGAGAGGGCCCTGGTCCTCCACAATCCCATTTTTCGTCTGGCTTTTGCCAAGCGTTCCTCCCAGTTTGCCCTGGCCGTGCCTTCTGCGAGGAAGTTGACCCCGAGCACTTTAAGAGGACCGTCACATCTGGGAAAACCCGCGATGGCGTCTGTCCTATCTTTCCAGCTGCCGAAGTACTTGATAAGCGACTTGTTGAGGTTCAGCGCTGCGCCGGAAGCACGNACCAGACGGTTGCACACCTGGGAAAAGAAGAGGCAATCCAGTTTCAAGGGCACATCAGGCACGTCCCTACCCCCCTCCTCCTTCGGGAGATACATGACTTCCCTCCTCACGTACTCGTACCTGCCCCCCCAGACAAGATCGAAAATGTCTTTCTTCAGTCCTCTTCTCAGAGAGGACGGCAAGGGGTACACCTGTGTCAAGTACAGTAACGTGGGAAGGATGTCGACCTTTAACACCAAGGTCTTCCCTACGAAGGAGAGGGCCCTGGTCCTCCACAATCCCATTTTTCGTCTGGCTTTTGCCAAGAGTTCCTCCCAGTTTGCCCTGGCCGTGCCTTCCGCAAGGAAGTTGACCCCGAGCACTTTAAGAGGACCGTCACATCTGGGAAAACCTGCGATGGCATCGGCCCTATCTTTCCAGCTGCCGAAGTACTTGATAAGCGACTTGTTGAGGTTCAGCGCTGCGCCGGAAGCACGACCGAATGCCTTGACCAGGTCCAGCGCCCGACCGAGAGACCGGTCCGAGCACACGAACAACGTAGTGTCATCCGCGTACTGGGCCAACTTTACCACCTCTCCGCCGCTGCCCGGCAGGAGGAGGCCGTCGATTCCGGGGTGAGCGCGTACGGCGGCCGCCAGGGGCTCGATGTAAAGAGCGTAAAGGAGCGGGGAGAGCGGACAGCCCTGCCTCACTCCGCTAAGCTGGGGCACCCAGCTCCCGAGAGTACCGTTAATAATAACCCGGCTGCCTACCTCGGCATACAGCGTTCGAACCCACCCCAGAAAGCGAGGGCCAAACCCCATCCTACTCAAGACATTAAACAAGAAGCGGTGGTTGACTCGATCAAACGCTTTTTCCTGGTCCAGGCTGACCAGCGCTAAGGAGACCTTTCAGTCTTCCGCCCAGGCGATCGCATCCCGAACCAGGTGCAAGTTCCAGATCGCCGACCGCCCGGTAACCCCGCAGGTTTGGTCCCTGTGGACCAGGTCGGCCATAACCCGCTTTAGGCGCTCGGTAAGGACCTTAGCGATGATCTTTGCGTCGACGCAAAGCATCGTAAGGGGTCTCCAGTTGACAAGATCGGCCTTGTCGCCTTTCTTGTACAATAAGGAGAGAACCCCGGTCCTCATGCTTTTCGTTAACAAGCCTCGGCTGAGCACTTCCTCGACAACCCGCAAAAACGCCGGCCCTAAGACGTTCCAAAAGGTGGAATAAAATTCCACCGGCAGGCCGTCTAGGCCGGGAACCTTATGCCGGTTCACTTTACCAAGGACTCCGGTCAGCTCGCTCAAAGTGACGGGGCTTTCCAGGCCCTCGAGGGCGCCCTGGGGGACAAAGGAAGACAGCTTGTCTAAAAAGCTCCTTTCTAAAACCGGGTCAGTTTCCCTAACTTTAAAAAGGTCTTTGTAAAAACAAGATGCAACCTCCAGCATACGGACAGTATCGGTGAAGGATTCCCCTTGCGGGTTCCGCAGAGAGGAAAAACCCCTCTTGCGTTTCAAATCCTTCACCTTATTAAAAAAGTATGAGGTACACTTTTCATTATCCTCAACCTCTCTTACCCTGGCGCTAAACAGAAAGGCCCTGGCCTGCTGCTCACGCGGCCGCCTCAAAACGGCCTTAATCTCTGCGGCCCTGTCGTGATCAAAAACTCCCCCGTTGTTATGGCAGGCGTACAGCTCGTGGAGCTCCTTCTCGAGCCCGGCGGTGTCGCGGCGACGCAGAGCGGCCCGACGCACACAATAATTCACTGTGAGGGCCTTGGCCTTAGCCTTGACCCCCTTCCTCCCTTCCTCCCACCACTCGCCGAACGAGCGGTAACAATCCATGGCCTCCTGCCACACGGAAAAGCTATTGTAAAACAAGTCCTTGTACTCCTTTTCCTGGAGCACTTCCAGGTTAAGTTTCCAGTAGCCCCGGCCGTGACTCGGGGCCGCAATGGACGTCGTGACCTTGACCATCACGTGGTCCGAGGGCCACCGGGGGGACAAGGTTACGCTTTTAAAGACAACGGAGGAAGACGCTAAGATATAGTCCAGACGACTACAGGCCCCGCGGGTGTTGCGCCAGGTAATGCCCGGGTCGCCGGGGTTGCACTTTTTAAAACCGTCCACGAGGTTAAAACCGCAAAGAAAATTTTTTAAATGTTTAACACTAGCGTCGCCCTTGCCTTCTAAAAAGATGTCTATTTGTAACGCAGTACGGGACCAGCTCTTCAAACAGAGCGACGCGGGACCTGACCTCCACTACAGCGTAGACCCACAGTGCACGAATGCGCGAGCCTCTCCACGTGACGTCCACCCCCAAAACACGGCCCGGCACACCAATAAAAGGCCTTACCTCATCGTAGGCGTGGTCCCCAAAAAGAATCCCCACGCCTGTAGAGTGGACGCCATCTACGCTCCAGTGGGACTCACCCTTCCTCCATTCGTGAGAGAAGAGAGTCACGTCCCACTGGTCCCGGAGGTGAACTTCCTGCAAAAAACACAGGTTAAAGGCACAGGACGACAGTTGATTAAACAAAGCGGTTCTTTTTAAAACGTTTTTCAAACCCCTGACGTTAAGTGTTAAAATTTTAAAATCAGCCATAGGGGTATGATATTTAAGAAATTAAACCACTAAAAAGTTAAAAGTTGGCAATTAAAAGAGGTCCTCCCCGAACAGGTTGGCCTGGGCCACGCCGTCCTCCATGTATATGTCAAGGTCCAGGTCCGGCAGGAGCATTCCCCCTCCGTCCCCTGGAGTGGGGGACACCGAGGGGGTCCTCCTCGTGACCCAGGCGTCATCCTTTCGTTGCGAGGAGGAACGTCGCTCCCGGCCTTCGTCGGAGGAGTCGGTCGACGACGACTCCTCTTCGGGGCGTTCGGCCCCCCTTTCGCCGTTTTTCTTCTTGTTCTTCTTTTTCTTGCCCAATTGAAGATCGTCTGTCTTCCTTTTCAGGAAATCGCCCAGGGCAGGGGGGAAGCTGTGGGCCTGCGCTTCGCCGGCCGCGCCAGGGTCTTCTTCGGCCCCCGCCTTGACTTCCGTGCCCGCCTCCGGGATCTCTTCTTCAGGTGGATCCCTCCGCTCCGTCGTCTCTGCCGCCGCACTCCTGTTGCCCGACAGGGCGTCGGCGTAGGAGGGCCTGTATTGGGGACAGAGGCGGGCCACGTGATCCTCGCCCATACACCGTCGCCGTCGTTTCCACGTCCATAGTCTGGAGCGTCGCCTCGGCCGCCTCCTCCTGCAGGTTCTCAGTTTTTATTGCTTCTCACCTTTATTCCTTGATTATTTTAGGTTTGTTTTGTCTGGTGTGGGGGTCACTGCTTATACTCTGACTCATTTCAGTCCTTTCAAGTGTTGAGTTTTTTTTTCAATGTTGCATAGAAAACATCAGATACGAACCTGGAGGTTCCCCTCAGATGCGCAGTTGAGTCAGAACTTTAACCATCTTTCATATTTTCAATTCCGTTAGTTTAAAGGGGGGGGGGGGGTTAGACCTAAGAATTCTGGGGCCCCTCCCATCTCAGATCTCCGAGAACTGCATATTTGTCAGTCCTCAGCGGTGGCGTCACACGGGCGTTTCGCACTGTGCGCGCGGGGATCCGCTCGGCTTTGCCCTCCGCGGTGACGTCACACGGGCGTTTCGCACTGTGCGCGCGGGGATCCGCTCGGCTTTGATTTTGTGTCCTTTTCTCAGGTTTGTGAGCAGCGGCCCTCGGCCGGCGACAACATCTCTTGGATCTCTAATGGTGATTTCTATGCGGTAAGAGGTTAAAACACGCGTGAACCTTGGCGATCTGAACACGTCATGCAGCCTCACTTCGCTCCTCCGCGATATTGCGAGACTCGGGGAGGGGCGCGTCAACGCATGTTTTCGCGGAGCTGCGAAGAGCCGTGCTGTCGGAGACGTCGCGGAGGGCGAAGCTCGGCTCTGGCGGGACGTGGACAGAAAGAGGAGCCGAGATGATCGTGCGCCGGCGAAAGGCGGTCGTTTGGTTCCTTTCTGCCACTGGTGTCGCGGTCCTGCTCTTCTGGTGCGGGCGGTGAGTATGGCGGGTAACAGCCGGTGCTGGAAAACACACCTGGGTGGCGGCCCCTCTGGTGACACCTGCGCCGTGCGGGGAACTAAGTCGGAAGTGGGTTCCCGTCGTGGGGAAAATAACGTATTCTTACCTGGTTGTAGTTTCCACACCGTTACTTTAAAATCCTTTAATATCCTTACGCTTTAAGTCCTTTGATATTCGTAACTTGCGAAAACTGCTGTTGGGAGGGGTGTACCTTCACGTACGAAAGAGAACTCGCGCTTCTTAAAGTGTCCTTAAAGACTTTTTTTGCGCGAAAACACTAATAGCGGGAAAAGACAAGGTGGGACGTCCGGATCCCGGCGGGAAATTCGCTGAGATTCACGGGCAGCTTTGGGAGTGAAAGCGTGGCGGATCGAACCGACGTTCTGTCTACCGGGCTGCTTGACGGAAGGAGACCTGCTCCCAAGGTGTGTTTTAGTGTCCTTTAAAAAAACCTCCTGGGCAACAAGTTTTATCCGTCCCTCGCTGAGGTAAACTTCTCATCCCCAGCTGCTTTTTCCCCTTTTTCCTTCCACTCGAGACAAAAACGTATAAAAACAGTCCAAGAGGTGGTGTTTGAACATCTTGATCATTTGAGTTGCTGGAGGTGAACACGTTAACCCCCCCCCCCCGCACTGCTGTCCTCTTCTCACTTCTCACCACTTCATCTGCACTTTGGTCCCCGTCACAAAATCCGCCTCTTTTATCTTTCAGATTGTAGTTTGACCCCTTTTTTACGTGGCATTTCCGTTGTTTTCTCCTGCCCTGAACTTGTGCAGCAGTTTCGCAGACGTGCCATCGTTCCCACTGAGAACATCCCTGGTGCCACTGCAGGACCTTGTGGTACACAGACGTTGACCGGTTCTGCCTCTGAATACATCCATCCGCACTGCGGTTCCGTTTACCTTTAGCATTAATATTTTGTGGAAACGCTTAGAGGTCTCAATGTGCACGGGGGTGGACGTCCTCCTGCAGTTACCCTCGGGAGAAGCTCCGGCTAAATGTCAGGAGGAAATGTAGTTTGACTGGCGTGCCATCAAAAAGCAGAACTAAAGTGAGACGGGCAGCTGGCAATTGGCTACTAAGTGTTATTGTTGTCACTATGGTTACAGGTTACAGTCTCATTCCTTTGTTTAGCATTTCCTCCACCACACAGCTGCTTTGTTATTCTGAAAACACCCCCCTCAGGAGCACTGCATGTCTTTCCAAGGAATCTAGCGAAATGTCCCAGTTGATTCCTGGTTAAGTACCTACTCGTAACGGGATTTTTTTTGGGGCAAGATAGAACGGCAGTTGAGGAGAGCGCAGGGAGGACACCGTCGGGGGTACGGAAAGAGAATCTGTGAGTATTTGGGGACTTGAGTGGAAAGTCGAAAAGCAGCCTGATCCGTGCATGGAGAGAAAAGCCAGATGTTGGCAGGCGAAACTGTCGAAAGTTTAGTGGGGCAAAGAGGGAAGAGTCCTGTCAGGGCCGAGCAGAAAGCAGACAGAGAACAGAAGAAATAGCTGGGGAGACCTGGGGACAAACAGGACTGCAGTTACGTTTGTAACTGGAGGACCCAGTGAATTCGAATTTGAAAATGAAAGCCAATTTTATACTATAGTTTTCTGCATTTACAATACAGGCAACAAGTAGTAAAACGGTGCATTACATCTGAGTGTCAGCCTGTCTTGCAGCCCTGCTTGTTTCTTCACAGACTACGAAGGAGCTGGGATCCCAGTCCCTCCCCTCAGGGCCCTGAGCCGACCCCACCTGGCACAACCGTGCCGTACAGGTGAGTGGAACGCGAGATGAGGAGTCATGCGTCGCTCTGCGTGCGACGAAGCAAGTAGTTTATTATTAAACAACCACAGTTAGTTGCATTTCAGCTGCTCAGGAAGTTCTTGAGGAACGTGACAGATTTGCAGCAATGACTTATGGCCGGCAACGCAGAAAAAACAAATCATTTTTAATCTGTTGTTCATCCTGCTTCAGCATTCAGCAGTTCATACATGATACACACACGCTTATCAGATCGTGGCGACTGCAGTTTTTTAAAAATTACCATTACTTTGCTTCCTGCTTATTAACTTTTTTTTATATCTGTAATCTTTATCGCCCTTTAAGCACAGCGGAGAAAATTTGGCACATTTCTCTGTCCGAAACACATCTGTACACAGGACTCTGACATTCCGCCCACTTTTTGTCTCTGTCTCTCGACTTCTGCAGCAAACCTCAGAAGCACCCCGAATGAGTCATATGCTAGTGGTGCCCCTGGTTGTGTGGTCTGCAGTGAGGGACCTGAGCTCAGAGCTGCCGTGCAGTCTGCAGCACAAAAACCTTTCCTGTTTTCTGTCTCTCACACGCACACATGTGCACACACACGCACAGAAACCAGCCTGTGCTGTGCAGCTCACAGAAGCAGCCTTAATGTTTCTGTAATGTCAGCAGTAAGTTATAATTCCATTTTCCCTGCAGCCCGGGGGGGGTTCTGATGTGGTTTAAAGATCACTGCCGCCCCAGTCAGCTGGTGAGTGAATGAGTGAGTTAGTCGGTGAGCGAGTAACCATTTCATTAATATGAAATTGTACAGAAACGTGACGAAGGAACCGCGTTCCACACCTCCCAGCTTGTCTAGTGTGTGTTTTGGGAATCGGTCTCAGCTGGGGGGTGTGGTACAGGATGGAGTCACAGAAGATTTTCATTAAATTCAAATGTGTTTAATAACTTTTAATAATTTAATTTGTAAATAATTATGAAATTGTTGTTGTGTAATTAACAGTGACATTTTTAGGTACTGACATCTAAGGGGTGTGTTTGTACCGTTTTCTTTCTGGAAAAGGGGGAATGGGTGACGCCGAAAGTCTGATGTGTGTGTGTGTGTGTGTGTGAGAGTGTGAGTGAGACTCACATTATGGTTCTGCAACAAAACTGCGAAATTGCTATATTTTGATTATTTGCTTATTTTTTACACTTTGGTTCTATGTAGACTGTGTTGGACAGATAATCTCTTCTTTTAAAAAAATCATCATTCCTGAAAGAAAGTAGTGAGAAATATTCCCAGAAATTTGGCAGGACGACCCGGCTTGATCAGAATCAAAAGGTCCGAGAAGCGTTAACTGACTGTTGACGTGCTGTATGTAATGCAGGAATATAATCGATTTCTTTTACCAATGCTAAATTGAAACCCTTTTTTTTATTTCATTAACTGTGGTCCTGTCAAGGGTGAGACCAAGGAGTCAAATGTGATTTTGGCTAAAGCCAAGAGCATTTTTTACCCTCGTCTTAAGCATTGAAGCAAGTCTCACGGAGCCGTTCCTCCCGGCAGCCGAGACACTGATTTATTCAGTTTCTTAGTGCGATTCACTTAAGCATAACTCCTGTTTCGTGTGTCTTTTTCCTGCTCCTCGCCACTCCGGTCTGATACTGTGTTCATTAACGCTGTCGTGTTAACAGTCACATTTTACGGTTATTTTTTTAACTGAAACACGCGCTTGTTGTGTAACACAATTCTCTCCTGTCTGTCTCTCCTCTCTCCGAAGGGCCGACGTGAACCTCAAGCTCTACAGGCGCACGTGGAAAAAACAGGAATCCAGTTACTCCAGCTTTCGGTAGGGAAATCCGGGAAAGTCACTAGTAGCGGTACACAGGTCATTTCTCACAGAGGAAACAAAGATACAGTGGTGCTTGAAGGTTTGTGAACCCTTCAGAACTTTCGAACTTCACACATATCTGTGAGTGGCAAAAGTATGTGAAAGTATGTGTTTGCTTTCAGTATCTGGTGTGACCCCCTTGTGCAGCAATAACTACAACTAAACGTTTCCGGTAACTGTTGATCAGTCCTGCACGTCAGCTTGAAGGAATTTTAGACCTTTCGTCCTTACGAAACAGCTTCAGCTCTTATCTTGGTGGGTTTCCTCCCACGAACTGGTCGCTTCAGGTCCTTCCACAACATTTCTATTGGATTAAGGTCAGGACTTTGACTTGGCCATTCCAGAACCTTAACTTTGTTCTTCTTTAAACATTCTTTGGTAGAACAACTCTTGTGCTTAGGGTCATTGTCTTGCTGCGTGACCCACGTTCTCTTGAGATTCAGTTCACGGACAGATGTCCTGACGTTTTCCTTTAGAATTTGCTGATATAATTCAGAATTCATTGTTCCATCAATGATAGCAAGCCGTCCTGGCCCAGATGCAGCAAAACAGGCCCAAACCATGATGCTACCACCGCCGTGTTTCACAGATGGTATGAGGTTTTTATGCTGGAATGCAGTGTTTTCCTTTCTTCAAACATAACGCTTCTCATTTAGACCAAAAAGCTCTATTTTGGTCTCATCCGTCCACAAAACATTGTTCCGGTAGCCTTCTGGCTTGTCCAGGTGATCTTTAGCAAACTGGGCAGCAATGTTCTTTTTGGAGAGCAGCGGCTTTCTCCTTGCAATCCTGCCATGCACACAATTGTTGTTCAGTGTCCTCCTGGTGGTGGACTCATGAACATTAACATTAGCTAATGTGAGAAAGGCCATTAGTTGCTTAGAGGTGACCTTGGGTTCCTTTGTGACCTCATGGACTATTATACGCCTCGCTCTTGGCGTGATCTTTGTTGGTCGACCACTCCTGGGGAGGGTAATAAGGGTCTTGAATTTCCTCCATTTGTATACAAACTGTCTGAGTGTGGATTGGTGGAGTCCAAACTCTCTAGAGATGGATTTGTAACCTTTTCCAGCCTGATGTGCATCAACAGCTCTTCTTCTGAGGTCCTCAGAAATATCCTTTGTTCGTGCCATGATACACTTCCACAGACATGTGTCGTGAAGATCGGACTTAGATAGATCCCTGTTCTTTAAATAAAACAGGTCAACCACTCACACCTGACTGTCATCCCACTGACTGAAAACACCCGACTCTAATTTCACCTTCAAATTATCTGCTCAGCCTAAAGCTTCACATACTTTTGCCCCTCACAGGTATGTGTTATTGGATCATTTTCCTCAATAAATAAATCTCCATGTCTAATTTTCTGACTCATTTGTTTGCTTTGCTTCTCTTTATCTATTTTTAGGAGTTGTGTGAAAATCTGATGTAGTTTTAGGCCAAATTCATGCAGAAAAATAGAAAGTTCTGAAGGGTTCACAAACTTTCAAGCACCACTGTAGAAGAACAAGCTGTAAGAGAGTAGAGGAACAGTAAAGAGAGTGAGGTGTAGGGGAGGTGATGTCTCACAGTGCAAATAAAGGCCACAAGCAGGCAAATCCAGGAATCTAGGAGACAGCTGATAATCCTCCTGAAGGTGGCAAGTCTTCAGTTGCTTTATTAGCTTTGTTTTGTGCCTGTTTCTACGCAAAAGTTGTGTGTTTTCCGCTCAGGGTGAAGGTGTTTGCTCCACTATCCTGCAGTTCTCTCAGAGAATCCACTCCCACAGTCCATTTCTACGCCACCCTCAGCCACCCCCCACTCATAACTGTTCTTCTGTGCTGACGGCGACTTTCTAATATCACATTTAAGGTTTTCCTTGATGGGAGTTTGAGTTATAACCACTGAAGAATGGCACAATGTTGGCAGAGTAAGGATTCGCACAACTTTAAAGAAAAATATAATAAATTTTGTCTATAATTTTTTTAGATGAATTTATCTATGCTAAGGAAACTGAGTTCTGTGTTCACTGGTAGGACATCCCTTAGTTCTGAAGTTAAAATGATTTGTTTTCCATTCTGTTTGGACTCTGCTCTGCGTTGTTCAGACCAAAAGCGTCGCGTAACATCGGTGGACCGCAGGTAGTGACTGACGTACATTTCACAGCTCCAGCATCTGCAGCCGCAGTGAATTCCGAGCTTCAAACAGGAATGAACGCAGCGCGATGCCGATGGAAAATCCGGCGTGTTATTAATTGTACGCACCGTCGTGGTTCCTCTGTTGACAGTCATAATCTCAGCAGCAAGTGCCACGGAACCTCCCAGGCCTTCATCACGCAGACCAACACTCCACTTGGGACAAAAGTCGTGTACGACGGCGAGAAGAAACACTCGGAAAAAGTAACATCTGCGATCTTCGCCACTTTTGCCAAGGTACCAGTTGACGCGGTTTCGCGAGCTCCTCGTGAAAAAGGCTCGGCTGTTGGCGTACGCTATGGCACCGGGTTTTCCCACACTGGGTTCGTGTCTCGGAACCTCCTCTGTGCGTAAGCAAAACACTTTCGCCGTAGTGAGTGTGTCGCATCCCTCCGCGTCCAGTGCGGGGTCAGGGTGGCAGGAATCGTAGGGAATAAGGTGGGGAACAGCTTAGACAGGACACGCTCTTCCACTCCCACCTACACACACCGCAGGCAGCCTAGTGGCACATTTGTCGAGTGTGGGAGGCAACAGGAGCACGCAGAGTAAGAACAACCGAACCCCGCACGGCACGAGCCAGACTCAAACCCCACGGCTGACCCTCCTAGGCGGCTGTTAGACAGCAGCACTGCCTGCGGTGCCTCCTGCTTCCTCTGCGTTTTACAGGAGACGTCCGTATGTGTGTTAAATCGTATGTGAGTGTAACGTGTGGGCAGAGGGAGTGCAGTTGCCGTGACGCCGCGTCTCCTGCAGGAGCAGCCGTTTGAGAATGTGACCTGGGAGACGTGCTCCGTGGTGGGTAACGGCGGCATCCTGGTGAACAGCAGCTGCGGCGAGGAGATCGACTCTGCCCAGCTGGTCATCAGGTACGGCGGACGCAGCACAGGAGCCACACAACACGGGACACGCGTCACAGAAAAGCGCAACCAATGTCTTTCCTTGCAGGTGCAACCTTCCTCCCGTGGGCAACCAGTACACCAGAGATGTGGGTAGCAAAACAAATATGGTGACAGCCAATCCCAGCATTCTCCTCAACAAGTGAGTGACCCTCAGGGGGTAGCGGTGTGGTTTGGCCCTGCCGGTCGCGTTCACGTCTTCTCGCAGCTACGACCGAATTCCCGGCTGTCCTCAAACACCCTAACTTGGCCTTCAACTCTCTTCTTTCCCTCTGCTCACCTCAACCAGGTACGGGGGGCTGATAAGTCGCCGGCGTCCGTTTGTTGAGTACGTGGGAGGCTACGGGAGCTCTCTGCTGCTCCTGCCCGCCTTCTCCTACACACAGAACCTGCAGGTTTGTCTGCGAGCCGTGTACACGCTCGAGGAGACCAGCAGCCGCATCCAGCCTGTGTTCATCAATCCAGCGTATCTGCAGGGGTTAAACGAGTTCTGGAAAGACCACGGCCTGCAGGTCCTACGGATCAGCACTGGACTTATGATGGCCAGCCTGGCTTTGGAGCGCTGTGCCCAGGTGAACCTTTATGGCTTCTGGCCCTACGTCTCGCACCCGTACAGCGACAGGCCGCTCACCAACCATTACTACGACAACCAGCCGTTTAAGCCGCACACGCATGACGTGCCCGCCGAGTTCAAGCAACTGCTGCAGCTCCACAACCAAGGGGTGCTCAGGTTACACCTAGACAGGTGTGGTCCGGACCGCAGGCGGCACAAGGGACCGACCTAAGCACAAACTGACCGCCACCGCCTCAAGTTCATTCCAGCTCAGGGTTAGTTTAGGAAGCACTGCGTCAGAGGAGTCTTCAGCGTCGGCCGGGACGGTCCACGGACAACGTGGTTACAAGCCCAGACTCGGTCGAGGGGAAGGGAGCGAACGGCTCGCAGGTGGCGCTCTGGACGACGTGTGGACGTCTTGCTTTGACAGTCGAGCTTCAGGGGAAAGATGTAATTACAGAGTAACTGGATACGACTGAATCAGCTAAAAAGGTTTTCTGAAATGATTTGTCTCAAGTTTCCTCCATAGTTATTACTGGATAAATTATGGTTATTTAATTGCTATCAATCTACCAAATATACAGTACTGTGCAAAAGTGTTAGTCATGCAACTTGAATGTGTGTCGAGAAGTACAGGTAGATTCTTATCTACCATCAGGGGGGTTTCTGGTTGGTCCCAGATTCATTGTGCAGCCTGAGAATGACCTCAAACACCCAATCTCAGTCATACACAACTATCTTCAGCAAAAAGAAGGAATCCTCTGGTCCCCACAGAGCCCTGGTCTCAACATGATCCAGTCAGTCTGGGAGGACATGCAGAGACAGTCAAAGTGTGCAGAAGAACTGTGGCCAGTTTGGAAGAACCTACCAACCTCCACCTTAAACTGCATGCAAGTTTGCATAAGAGAACTGATGCTGCTTTAAAGGCAAAGGGTGGTCCCACCAAATACCGATCTGGTTGAGGTTTTTTTTGTCTCCTGCACTTTTTACAAGGTTTATTGATTAATAAGTATCCATGGTGTTATTTCTGGAACCGTCCTCACTTTATAGCATTTTTCCCACAGGTGCCTAAGACCTTTGCACAGGACTGTGAAAGGAAACTGTGCTGTTGGACTAAATGAACTGTTAAGTGCAATAATTTTTACGCTGGAACTTTATTAATTAAATTAATGGTATGTGATAAATGGTACTATTTTGTTGAACCCAATTTCTTTGCATTTTGGTTTTAGTAAGTGTTACTTCTCTGCCTTTTGTGCAGCCTGGTTCAGTGGACTTGGCTGTAAAATAACCACAGAATCCACTTGGCCATTTTGTGCCCTGCGACAGCTACAGGTTTGAGCGACACCATTATGCAAAATGTTATGTAAAAAGTTTGCAGAAGCATTTAGTTCACAACTTCTTTTGTAAGTGTCAAAAAGAGCAAAGGCCTCGCCATGTTGCTGCGGCGGGAGCGCGGGGTCAGCGCCCCCCCTGAGGGAAACTGGGGGCGTATGTGGACGAGGGAAGAGGTCAGCTTGGGTGGGACACGTTGAGGACGAGGGGCTGAGAGACAGACAGATGGAGGACGTGGTAAGAACCCTGCGCGGATTCCTGGACCTGGTGAGCGTGTAGGGGACAGAGGGTCCGTGTCTCACGTCCTTTCTGCTGTGGACTGACCCGGGGTCCATTTCAACAGCGCGTCAGACCGACCGCCCGGCGACCCGGGTACAAATTCTGACACTTTTCCAGCGCTAGATGTCAGTCTTTCGCTATGAAACACCAATTCGGGCCATTAGGACGGCCGGCAGGTGACCTTTGACCTCCGCCCGCCAGCGCGCTGTCGGTGAGCTGAGGAAAATAACGTGTTTCCCACATAAGTCACGTCCTTTGTTCACTGTGGAAAAGTCCACGCACGGCACGTTTGAATTTAACAGGACTTTAGGTTAATTATTTATTAAACCGTCAGCCGTGAGCTGTAAATTTGGCGTTACTGATGGAAAAAAGTAATTTCGTGCTGCTGTATTATGTTCGGAAACGGATGCAAAGCAATAGTAGTAATAATAATAATAATAATAATAATAATAATAATAATAATAATACGAGATGTTGGAGGAAGCGCCGCACGCGCAGACCGGGCTGCGCTCGCGCGCCGCGAAGAGCGCGCGTGGCAGAGGGATCTCCCGCCGTTCGACTGCGTCGTATTTCACGACCTTACATTTTCCCCCGAGAAAAATTTACCGGATTGAGTCGCTACAAGGATGGATGGCGGAACAGAAATATACAATATATCTTTCCGAGGCGGGAAGTTGCGGTAAAAACGAGCGAGGCACTTATTAACGACACGTTTGTCGTGTGACGTTAGCTCAGCTCTTACTGACGTCAGTTTAATAATAACGTGCCAGGTGTGGCTGGACGGAAACGGTATAAAAGTGGCGGCCGCCGACGCTGAGAGCCGCGACAAGATGGACGGAGGTCTGCGGGGTCAGCGCCTGAGGTGCCCGCAGGAGGGCTGCGGGGCCACTTTCTCTAGGCTATGGCGCTTGAAGGAGCACGAGAACGGCCACACTGGGGCGGTAAGTGATGGTCCAGGCAGGGGTCTCTGTTCTGGTTGCTTTAACCTGACCGGCCCCTTTCCTGGCCACCGAGAGCTGCTTTGTGGACGTGTCTCTGACCTGTTGCTGGTTGCGCTTCCCAGCGGCCCCTGTGCTGCCCTGTGCCGGGCTGTGGCCGCACCTTCTCCAGAAGATGTTACCTGGATCGTCACAAGCTGTGCCACAGCCCGGAGAAGTGCTACAGGTAGCTTCCACGTTGTAGCCTGGCTTCTCACCTGTGTGTTGCTGTAAAAGTAAGTGTCTGTGGAATGTTGTTTGCAGGTGTACCTATGAGGGCTGTGGTGGGACTTTCTCTAATTCCAACATCCTGAGGAGGCATGTCCACTATGCTCATGGTGACAAGGACAAGTACTTTCAGGTGCCCCTGGGTGTTGATGTACTTCAGTGGTATTTTGGATATCGAGGCCTCGACTCGCGTTTTGGCTTTACGCCCCATATGCTTCATGGGTTCCCCTCAGTGTTCGTACCCAGACTGCACCGTGACATTTCGAAAACGCAAGGCTTACAAGATGCACCTGAACGTACACAGCCCTGAACCCAGGTTTAAGTGAGTTGTTTTACCTGCTTTTTTTTTTTTTAAACTGTTGGGTGGGGTTGTAATGCATTGCTGGTCCCACTAGTCTGTCAGCAGAGGAATGGGCACTGGGGACAGTGACTAGTAAAGCACTGGTGGACTCTTTTCAGGTGTCTGAAGGACGGCTGCAGAGCTGCGTTTCTCACCCCTGCGGCCCGTCGAGCTCACGAGAGAACCCACTCGGGTGAGGCTGCTGTGGACAAGAATCGCTCCAGTTTGTGCAATGTGCTGCTGTTGTCCTGTGACAGGATGTTAAATATCAACAGTGCTCTTATTTGGTGTTCAGCCTCTAAAATCTGCCGGATCAGTCTCCTTAACATGCACTTCCCGGGGTTTTGCAAGGCAAGATGAAGGCTTGCAGTCTCAGTTGTCATCTACATGTAGGACAACTGAGCCTTTGGATTAATGTGACCTGAAGTCCTCTGATACCTGACCACTTCTCTACCCTTCCTCCTTCAGGGTACCCTTGTCCAGAGCCTGGCTGCCAGGTGGTGGAGAGCACCTGGGGGAAGCTGTGCAAGCATGTTCATCAACACCCAGGTTGTTGGCCCTCTTGTTAGTCCAGGAATGGCTTGTGAAGTATGGTTGAGGTGCCATAGTGTACTGAACTTGTCAGTGGTGGTCTGCTGTGAAACTGGAGAGGGTGATCTTTTGTTTCCATGTTAATTCCACACTGGACTCACTTGCACGTTTGCTTCTTCAGTCACTCGCACCTGTAAGCTGTGCCAGTTGAACTTCAGCAGCAGGGCTGCACTCCGCCGCCACCAGCACTCCCACACGGTCCAGAAGCCCACTCTCCAGTGCCCCCGTGATGGCTGCCAGGCCTCCTTCTCCACTGCCTTTAGCTTGGAGCATCACATCCGTAAGGTGCACCTGCAGCTCTTCAAGTACACCTGCTACTACCCTGACTGCTCTCGTACCTTTGCGATGCAGGTAAGGGCTCCTCGTTCATCTTCACTTGTGTGCTGATGCTCCTCCCAATAAAATATGGTGGAAGCATGTGCTGTCAGCCTTGTAAACATGTTCTCTCTAAAGCGGTTAAATGGATATCTAACCATTGACCCATCTGAACTGAACCTCTGATGCGATTCTCCTTCCAGGAGAGCCTATACAGACATGTACTAAGCCATGATCCAGAAGGAAGCAAGATGAAGGTCAGTGTTTGGCTCAGTCTTGAGGCATCTTATCTGAGGGTGACTTTGGGTGTGGAAGAGCTTTGCCTGTTTGCTGCAGGTTCTCCTCTATGCAACACTAGCAAGCTTTATTTTGGGGATTTTAAGTTGGTCTTAACCAAACTTAGATGTTTAATGACATGCTTCAGTGTTTATATTTAACTTCTGAAATGGCTTGGGACTGTGGTTAAGCTACAGAATGGTCCCCTGCAGTCTAGTTCTACACCACAGGACTGCATAATTGTCCATGTGGTGTTCTAAAGCAGGCAACTTCAAGGTCCCACTATCCTGGTGTCAACTCCAGTGCTGTACCATCAGCCCATGACCCAGTGGTACCCAGACTGGTGTGGGACAAAACTGGCAAGTGTGACATGTTGGCTTGAATGTGGCATGGTGCACTACCAGTGCTTTGGAGAGTCTTGGGTCTCTGCAGGTCACTTGTGTCCAACTTTAATAAATGCTGCATTCTAGACTCCTGGGTAGGTTGTTCTTGGGGCTCCAAGTTGGAAAGGTGGCATATTTGAGTCTGCAGTTGTGAACAAATGCATAGAATATAACCCCCCCCCCCGGCCTGGGTTTCTACAGCCTCGACCCAGCAAGAGCAGGCAGAAACGCCTGAAGCAGCAGTGCCAGTTCCCCCTGGTGGAGGACAACTTGCAGCGCTTCTTCAGCCAGTGCCTGCACTTCTCCCACAAGACCAAGCTGGAGGTGGACCTGTCTGGGCTCTTCAATGAGCGCAAGATCCCCCACCAAGTGAACCATGAGGTGAACCTACACAACCTCTTCAGTTTAACATCACTGCACTCAGACTCCAAAGCTGAAGAGGAATCAACTGTTTAAGGCAAGAGGGCCCAGCCCCCCCCCAATACAACTGATTGTATGGCTATTGATCAGAAATACTTTCTGTATAGATGTTTCATTTTCAAAATGTCTTCCTTGGTTTGAATGGGATGGGGGGGGGGTTAAATAAAAAAAAATGTAAGACCCACTGTGTCACTCTTCAGATCATTACTGCAGGGTGGTGGCCACCTCTGGAAGGTGGTCTCACACAGTTCTGCTGGTCACAGGCTCTCACTCATTTAATGAAGCAGCCGTAGATGGGCAGTGGTGTGTGAAATGTAAGAAGTCACTGCTGAGCTCCTGCTCAGGAGATATTAGCTCTTTACTGCACGAGAGAGCCTTGAGGTGTTCATGGTGTGCTGCCCCCCCCCCCCTCAAAATTTAGTCATAAGGTGAACGGGAAGGGTGTGAGACAACCAGTCACAGAATGAGTCAGTGTTGAATACACTCCTCTAAATCCACCCTTAAAAGGGGCTGCAGCTCAGAGGGGACTTGACACAGGTCAGTAGGTAGGGTGGGCAGGGTCACAGCCCACCTTCTGTGGGCTTGCTAACTGGGTTAACATGAGCCATTGGCATGTTTTTAAGGGGGGGCAGTAAGTCACTGAGTAATTCTGGGTAAAAACATAAGCAATAAACGTGGAGGTGCTAAACAGAAGCCTTCAGCACTCTGCTTAGAGGTGACCCGTCTCATTATGTAACCGAGTGCACTTTTTAATCGACGGGTTTCTCTGCTTAAACTTGCACGTGTTTCTAATGCTGTGTAAATGACATAGACTAATCCTTTTTATACGCTGAATAGATCTTTGCTCACAGGCTCTACAGTCTGGTTGTAGCGGACGGGGGGGGTCGGTTCAGTTTTCTCAGGCCGTGCTACGGGGGGGGGCCTCCTTTTCTGTGGCTTCGTTCATCCAGCTGGCCGGGGGGGAGCGTGCTTCCCGTCGACTTCAATTCTTGCTGTTCCGTCCTTTGATGGGAATATGATTGGGGGGGGTCACAGGCTGAGTGAAGTCTGAGCTCCGGTGGTGCCTGGATCAGAGGTGTGAACTTGGTCCCCTGCGCCTGCTCAGTATAGAAAGCGGGATTCTGGTCCTTTTATAAGGGATCGACGCTATCTGACTGCGACTTGACGTAACAAGTTTATGAAGCGCTGATGCTGCCGATGATGTCAACTCTGTTAAAAATTCCTCCTTTAATGGGGTTTAATTGTGACCCTTTACACTGTTTCACATCCCTAGTTTTCTGTCTTCCTGAGCCAGTGTTTAGGTCATAGCTGGAAGCTGCAAAATGCAGTAGAGGAACATCTGTCCAAGGCTGGGGGCCAATGATCCCATGATGTCATGTAGCCTCTCTGCAGTCGTCTGCTTGTTAGCCTGAATCCCTGTGTTTGAGGTTTTTTTTTCCCCCCCCTCCCTGCTCTTAACACCCTGAGGGATGAGTTTCTTCTGAGATGTGGCTGGTTGACACTCATTCAGCAGGACAACTCCCCTCCCACCCTGCTCACCAGTGTCCTTGCCAAAGTAGCGGAGATGTGAAGCGCATGTATGGTGAATAGTTTTTAATCACTGGTAATTATTCACTGACAAAGCTGAATTAGTTCCTACTTCTGAGTGCCAACCTTATTACTCAGCTGGGTTGCTCACGTCCCAAAGGTTTCAGCACTCGGGAGATGTTGGAAAAAGCACCTCTGCGAGTGCAAGTACAAAGAAAACTAGATAAAATATGGCCCTGAAAAATACCTTTCAATATGTTTACTTGCAGGAAATGTGTCCTGAATGCTGCCGGAGCTGGTTGGCTGCCTTGGGGGGGGGGGGTGACTTCGGTAAGTAACAGACGGACGTGTTCCAGTGTTGAGAACTGGGCCGTTTGCACATCCTGTCCTCGGAGGCACTGGCACCAGACGCGGCAGCCGGCCGTTCCAAGTCCCGCGTCGTCACCCCAGCTTTCGACTTGGAAGGAATTTAATGTGGCTTTGATGGTCACACTTCACGTCGTGGCATAAGAGATTAGACGTCGGCCCCCAGTCCTAGTTCTGCAGGGCTGTGAGGCCGAGAGAGGAGTTTTAAGGGAGACAACCTGGAATAAACGGGGACGCGTTGGTTGACTTCTCGGGGCGAATGAGAACGAGCTTGTTGCTCAAAGACATTCCTCAGTGTTTTGTGAATCCAGCAGATGTGGGAGTTGGCTTTTCTCCACTGAGAGAAGAACGCACAAACCAGGGGGAGGCAGGAGGTCGTGTCGGAGTTGCTGCAGCGCCGTGTTCCCTGCTGACGGGACTAGAGGCCGTTTGACGTCTCAGCTGCTGCCGCGCGTCACCCTCAGCTGTGCGTCTTTGGACTGTCGGCTGCTGCTGCCGTTCTGTTGTCCTGCTGTCTTTAGGTCCCCAGACGCAGCACTTCTAAATCCACGCGATAAATCGGACCCCGGCAGTAGTTTGTGCCTCTTCGGGCGTCGCCAGAACGCGCCCCCTGGCCGTTGATGTGTACGCTGTATGTGTACTTGTGAAGGGCTCCTTTTGCATTTAGTTAAATTTTTAAATCTAATTTTACTGAAATTCCTTTTAATGTTGTTTGTGTGGGTTTAGAAGCACTCTGCTCCCCTTCGGTGGTGCGGAATGAGTGATGAGGTACCGGTCAGCGGGGGGTCGACCTCTCCAGGGGGGTTCTGTGTGAGGGTGACTGTAGCGAACAGAGTAATGGGGTATAAAGTTGTCCCTGCAGAATAAATCAATAGGCAGCAAAAACAGCACAAAGCTCAGCAGTTCAGAGGTGTTGGGGAAATGGGTGATTCATTACGGGAGGACGGTTGGGAGCCTCATCTCCACTGTAATCTGCATTTCTGCTGGGGGGCGTTTCCTCTCGCATTACCCCCCCCCCCGGCTTCTGTCAGCTACATCCTGGGTTTTGACTGTATCTCAGGTATTATTTTTCTCAGTAATTTGCCTCCCTCAGGAGGTACAAGGCTCACGTGTTTTTATCGTCTGGCGTGTTTTGTCCTGGGGGTGCCTGTCACTGTGCGGTGGCATCCTCACTGAACACGTCCTCGGACACCTGCGTGGCTCAGAGTGCCAGCTGTCCGTGCGTGCGTGCGTGTGTAGACTTTGACGGGAGCAGCGCCCACCCTCAGATCCCCACGCAGATGGACGACTGCTGCCCTGATCAGGCCACACGGTGACTGCGGTCGTACCTGGTGCTGAAAGGGACCACATCTGACCGAGATGCTCAGTGGGGGGCCTCTAAAAGCGGGGCTGAGGCTTCAGCGTTTGCTGGGCAACAGCAAATTGCACCTTTTTGTCTTGTTGCAGAATAAAATGGGTGACTTTTTTTTACTGAATCGCATCTCCTGAGTTCGGTAATGAACAGGTTGGTCCACTTGTGAATTTGGTAATGAAATGGCAGCATTTCTAATGGCTGAGAGCAAGACGGGCGAAGGTCGGGATGAAGGGTGTAAACTTGAAGGAAGGATTAATTGCGGGAATTGCGTGGTGCCAGAGAAAAGGCGGTAAATCTGCATAGCGGTGGGGTGCAGCGGGGTCATTCCTGAACGTACATCCCCTGTTTCGGAAAAGCAGATTCCTTTCGGAAGTGGACCCGGGCGCCGTAATGAGTTAAAACCTTCCACTTGCGCCACGCGCTTCCGTTTCAGGCAGCTGGCTGTGGTTGTGAAACAGTGCAGCCGTCCAGCGTTGAGCCCTTCTTTCACAAGCGGAGGTTTCAGGAGGCCGCCTTTGCTTTTTCAACACGGCGCAGGTTGACAGATGCGCTTAAAAAAACCTGCGGGCACGTACAGGCCCTTGAGGCTGAAGGAATTGTATTTTCCATCATCCTGGTTTTATTAAGCTGTCAGTTCACAGCTGTGTGTTTGCGAAAGCGTCTCCTGAACACCCAGCTGTGGACTGAGGACTCGGTCACCGAACTGACCGTAGCGGCACATCCACACGGCCATCAGAAGGTGGCCTGGTCGGGAGGTGCAGGAGACCCTGCTGCAGCGCCCCGGAGTTTAACGCAAACCAGGAGCACTTACTCCCTGTTCCCTGTGTGCCATCCGGCCTTCTCGCTCCCGCAGTCTGAACAGATGCGCAGGCCTTTGCTGGTGAGGAGGACGAGCGAAGCGTCTCCGCTGCTGAACCTCCGAACCTCTGAGCAGCAACTGATCGGTGACGCGAGCAGAAGCCTCCCGTCCACTCTGGTTGTAACCCAGTAGTAGAAGGAGCTCAAGGTGTGGAAGGAAACGTGTGCAGATCCATACATCCGTCCACCAGGACGCACATAAAAAAACATTTTCTTTATAAAGAATATAAAAATAACACTTTTATTATGATTTTAATGGATCTGATGTTAATGTTTTCTGCTACGGCGCCGACCGGATCGGAGGAGATACCGAGCATCGGTCACCCGTGACGACGAGGGGACGGTCCTGCAGCGGAGAGACTGGCGCTGCGGTCCTTCTGCTGAGAGTGCAGGGCGGACGGCGGCCTGACGTGCACAAGGCGGCCTTAGCGGCGGACGTGCGGTCAGGACCACGGGGGGTGGAGGGGCCGGCGAGCGCGTCGCTGCCAGGGGTCTATTAGCCAGAGGCCTGCTGGGAAAACGGAGTGCGCCGCCCCCCCCCGCCGGGCCGGGAGGGAGGAGACAGCAGGTCAGCTCATCCGTATTCTCCGACTCTCCTGGATCCCCTCTTCTGCACTAACTATTCACACGTGGGGGGGGACGTTTTTCAGCTGTGCTCCTGCCCCTTTAAGATGCTCTTTCCCCCGGGGGTCCCGTCCTCCAGCGTAACGCCTGTGAAGTCAGAAGTGAGAAGGCAAACGGGTGAGAAACGCAGGGAGGAAGGACCGAGCACTGGGCCTGGGGGGGTTCCCTGGACGGGATGCCGGTCCATCACAAGGCAGCCACACTTTCTTTCACCCACTCACACAGGTCACGAGGTCACGGCCGGCTGAGCGCTGGGACTGTGGCGGGAGGACAGGCCACCCCCCCCACCTGACCAAACAGCTGTGTTTCTCCCAGTAAACGGTATTTCGGATCAGTAGGATGACGTGACGTCAGCTGAGGCGACCGTGGCGACGACAGTCAGTCTCTCCTGCGGCTGCTTCCCGCTCGTCTTCCCCTCACAGGGGGACGTTTACGTGTTCGCGTTTCTGGCCTCATCCCCTCAGATGTGTGAAAGAGAAGTTCACTTCAGCAGGTGTGCGTCTGTGTGTGTGTGTCGGGAACCAGGTCCCACAGCAGCCAACAGAAACCACTCCATCTGAGCCACATGCAGGTTTACCTTGGTGAGGGGCTGGGAGGTCACTGCTCCACAGCCGCACATGCGGAGAGAGAAATGATGCAGAGAAATGGAGTGTCGCCGTCCCCTTTCTCTGGGGGGGTCTGCTTGTTAAAAAGGCCTTAGTTCCCATGATCCCCAGTGAGATGCGAGTGTAACTTTTTCTGGGGGGTTTTGTTTTTCTTGCTCTGCTGCTGAGGCCTTTTTATACACAACACTGCCCTATAAAGACCCCCAGCGGCGCTGCAATACGTTCACTTTACTGATCCTCTTTTGCACAGACCGACCCGGCTCTTCGTCAGCAGCTGGAAGGTGATGATCCTACAGAAACTCAGCTGCGGTTGCCATGGCACCCAGCCCCCCCAGGAAGCAGCGGTGGTCAGTGCTCTCAGCTTGTTGTTGGACATGAGTTTCAATCCCAGCTCCTGCTGAAATGCCCTGATCGAGGTACTTACCTTGAATTACTGTGGTAAAATGTGTCCTGTATGAATCCCCCCCCCCCCCCCCCCCCCCCCCCCCCCCCCCC
>UFQX01000543.1:18873-74185 GCA_900497675.1 Arapaima gigas | reverse complement strand
AACCCCCCCCCCCCCCCCCGACCAGCAGGTATTTCCTCTCTTCACCGACTCTGTTTTTCTACCTTTTTTAGACACAGCAGCTGGTTCTGTTTCCCTGTTGAAGGGATCACGAGCTTCGCTGGAGACCCCGCGCTGCTCCCCGCGGGCCGCGGCGCCGGAAGGGCGGCGTTCGGGTGTGTGGTGAGGCGCGAGTGGCTGTGCGGAACAGAAGTGCGGTCGGGACCCGGACCCCCGCTGGAACGACAGCCGGATCAGAAACGACAGCGGGCGCGAGAGTGAGAAACTCCCCGAAAGCGACACTGTCACAGCTTACCTGTAATAACTCCGAGCCAGCAGAACATCTGCAGGCTGGGTAGCAAGTCACCAGCCCGGTACCGGGTTACTCGCGCCCAGCGGCCACTTTATTAGAAACACACGGGCCTGGAGGTCCGGTTCCTGCCTGAATGACCGGCGTGGACGTGACGGGGGGGTCCAAGCCCCCTCGCTTCAGTGTTTCGGCATCTGCCGACCGGATCTGACGCGAGCTGCTTGTCCCCTCCTGTCTTCCGGAGCGCAACACAGGCGTGAATAACTGAAGTGACGCGCTGGGACACGCGCCGTGACACCGGCCTAATGTGTGACTAATGCCGTTTAATAGGCGACTAGGAACCGTGAACGACGGAGGAGCTCGGAGGCTCCTTCTACTGCAGCAGCTTGGGTCACGTCTCACGGCCTCAAGATCGAGAACAAAACAACTGGCTCTCGGCCATTATAGTCAAAGTGAATGCCACACTCACCGGCCACTTTATTAGGTACAAGGTACGCCCGTTTGTCCCCGGAGCGGCAGGTTTCCGCAGAAAGGGCTCCGTGTCCGCGGCGCTGTCGGCTTCACCGTCACGTTCGCTAACGTCAGAGCCCCCCGCAGCGCTACTGGGACGAGATGCTTCCCCCGGGCGAGTTGCCCTCTTGCTCCGGCGCCGCGTCGCTCTGCGGCCACTTAGTCTGACCAGACAAAGCGCCGAATCGCGGCCATTAGAGTGAAGCGAACCGATGGAGTCGAGAAGGTGGCACTTTGTCACCGTGGTGACGGGAGAGCGACTCGGCCCGCGGTGTCACCGCCGCCCCTCCGCGGGGTTCGAGATGTGCCGTTTACCCCCTGCGGAGGCCAGTAACACGCAGACCCGGCAGCTGCGGTCGGACGCCAGCAAACAAGGAGCAGACAAGAGGGATGTGACTTTATCTGGGTGCTTTAATGCAACTGTGTTCGTTCCTCTTCACACTGCCATGCAAATATAGTGACGCAGGAGCAGCTCCACACACACACACACACACACACACACACACACACCCCTGTCAGGTTAGTCTAGTTGATCTAGTCGGTCTAGTCTTTCCACACCTTCTTCACCCCCCACCGTCTGGGTGGGACGGTTTGATATCATAAGCACACTACTGACTGGGACAAGCGTGAAAGAGCCCGTGTGTGACAAACGCCTGACTTGTCCCTTGTTGCCCGTCCTTCCTAGAAGTGATTTTTTTTGATATTATGTAAAAATGATGTGGTGAAATTTGACAAAGATTTAATTAAAACGCTGGATTACGTGGTGCGCCGACATTGACATTTCCGCAGAAAGGAGACGCTGGGTCGCCATGGAAACAGGCGACACGAGTTCGCAGTTTGGTGGAATCTGTGGAGAATCAAGGCACAGTAGTCCAGCTTTCGACGACTCGACCGAACGCCTGTTGAACGTGTCGGTTCCGCGCAGCCGGGACGGACGCCGCCGCGGTCGCGGCCGGACCCCCCGGCAGGTCTTCCCGCAGACGCGCTTCTTTTCGTCGGCCGCGTGCAGTTAAAGCCGAAGCCAGTTGTTCCGGGACGTCTGCGCTCGAGTGCGGTTTATGGAAGCTGCTAAAAGCAAACCGCCAATTTGCTTATGACAAGCGAATGTGAGGAAACCCTACCATTAACTGCGGGGGAGGTGAGGGAGGGGAAAGTCGCCAGCAGACGGACACGGCGGGCCCAACCTGCTCGCCTGTACCCCCCGCCCCACCAGTACCACGAGCTCCTGCGGCGCGTTTGTTATCTAACCGTAGAAGTAACGCAAAACTACAGCCGTCTCGCTTAACGCGATCTCATTTGCACGTGTGCCGTGGGTCCGGAGCGGCACGGTGAGCTGCCTTCGCAGAGGACGCCGTCACGGAACTGTCCCCACCCGGCAACCCGGTCCTGACGGGGGGGACCTGCAGCGCCGGAAGTGGCGGGACCGACGCCCGTCCGCAAACGGACCCCGCAGCGGCGTTTCGCCCCTTCCTCGCTCCCGGCTCGACGCGGCGTCGAGACGCCGCTCCTCCCCCTCCCTCGAGCGTCTGAGTGGTTCGCCAGAGGCGACACCTGAGATTTAGCAAGGTAGGAGTTATCACACCTGATCTGACGTGAGCTACACCCCCCCCCCCCCCCCCCCCCCCCCCCCCCCCCCCCCCCCCCCCCCCCCCCCCCCCCCCCCCCCCCCCCCCCCCCCCCCCCCCCCCCNACGTGAGCTACCCCCCCCCCCCCCCCCTGTCTCTGCAGGTCCTGTTGGGTCCCCGTATCTCCCGGGAGCACCGCAGCGCAGCGGTGAGAAGTTCCTCGAGGGCCAGATCCCTCCTGTTGCAGTGGCGCCGGGAACAGGTGTGTTCAAGTGTTGAGGACAAACCAGTGATGGGGCTCAGCTGTAGCCCGGGTCTCTCTCAGCGACGCTCCTGGCCAGCGGTAGGCCTTGGCCGGAGGTGTTCCGAGCGGGACACGAGGCGGCTGAGCCAAGGGAGCCCCGAGCCCGGCAGGATCAGATCTCCTCTAGGGAGGCGTAGGGCACCAGGCCCCTCTTCTTCCCACTGCTGAGTCTCAAAAAGCCATCGGTTATCTCATTCTTCCCCACACAGATCTGAAAAGGAAACGGAAAACTGTCAAAGCGCAGCGACCCAAATAGCGGAACGATCACGACGATAGACGGAGAACACGGGAGCAGCCGTGGCGTGGAGAGAGAACAGGGCCGTGTCAGATACGAGGGCGCGTGAGATAAACGGGAGCTCGGGCTCCGCAGAAGCTCTGAGAAAATGGCCCCGAGTCACCAACTGACAGACGGAGGACGCAAAACAAAGTGCAGAGGTGAGATCCGGTCCAGGACGGCTGGACGGTCCTGCGAGGACGCAGGAGGGACGCGGCGGCGTAAACCGACTGTTCCGGGCGTGCGGCTCTGCGGACCTGCCTCACCTGGGACTCCTTCACGGTCATGTGACCTTTCTCTCGGTTGCCGTGGAAACCCCGGGTGACCCTCCACACGCGCTCGCCGGGTCGCACCCTCTGCACGAAGTTGGCGGGGAAGAAGCCCACCTTGTCTCTGCTCTTCCCCTGCAGACAAAGGCAACAGAAAGCGGCTCTGAAGCTGACGCACCGCGAGACCCGCAGAGCTGCGGCGAAACGCGTCCCGCAGCCCCCGAAATAAAACACACTCGTCAGCGCTTCTCAAAACGTCCGTCTTCAGCACAAACCGGCTGCTCCGCGACAGCAAGGGGAGCGATGCGACAAAACGCTCCTGCAGTCCACGTTCGTGTGGAACGTGGGTATCGTTTCGCTTGTCGCCTTCATCTGTCCTTTTCCGCTCCGGCGGCTGGGGGAAAGGAGCCCAGGAGGGCTCGCTGAACGAAACCATCGTGACTCAAACGATCACTGAATGTCATCACAGGTCGTCGTTTTTCAGATGACAAACTGGACCTGGAATACAGGCTTAGGGAAGAGCGCGCGCGCGCACACACACACACACACACACACACACACACTTTCACCTACTTTCCACCAGTCTTCGTTGGAGTCGTCCATCACCTGCACACGATCCCCGGGACTGAGAGAAAAGTGGAGGGAAACAGAAAACAAACGCGTCACTGATGTGATAACAGTAGACAGACCTCTCTGGACCCCCCACCAACCAGCGTGAGGGTCTGCTAACCCACCGCAACTGAGCAAAGTGTCTCTGCTGAGGAACGGGTTCGACGCACGTCGGCGTCGTCTACGTACTGCTGCACCGCCCTTAAGGTGCCCAGAAGCCGAAAAGCAGCCGAAAGCCCCGCAGACGCCGAAGGATCAGAGCTTCCCGTCACGTCAGCTGCGGGAACATCGACCACCGGCCAGTTCCGGCCTCCGACACGCGTCGGGGTTCTGGAAGTCGGGGCAGCAGCAGACGAAGCGTCTCGACTTCCCCACCCTGTCCGGCCCGCCCTGCACTTACTGGAGCTCCAGGTCGTTCTTCTCCTGAGGGAGGAACTTGTACAGCGCCACGTAGGTGTGGACGGAATGGACCTCGATCCTCTTGGGCGCCTGCAGAGGGAGGCGGAGAAACGTTCCGGCTGAATGACGGACGTCACGTACGGCGCTTCCGTTATTCCTCTTTTGTGTGCTTTGCAAACAGGCGACCTTCAAGTTGCACGAGAGTGAAAGAACGAAGGCCGGCGACAGGAAGAGGGGGGACGGAGGGAGAGGGGCGGGTGGGAGGCAGAAGAGCGGCTCCACTTTGCACCTTCAGACTGACTCTGTCCTCCGACTCGGACTTCTTGCTCTCCAAGGCTGTGCTGAGAACTGCAGGGAGACAGAGACGAGACCCTGTCACGCCGACAGCAGCGGCGCAGACAAGGTCACTCGGGACTTTGTCTCGCTCTCCTCTCACGTCGCACACCTACCCCCAGTGGGGGCCGCCAAGCGAAAGGGTCGAGGACAGACCCTCCGCCTCGTGTGGTCGCACGTGCAGGAACCTGAGCTGTCAGCGTGTGTTTCTACAACACAAAATACCCACACCGCTCAGTTACCCGTGAGGACGGCTGTTCAAGGCCCGGTACGGGACCTCGCCTCTCTACGGTACCGCAGGATGTAAAGATGGATGCAGTATTGGGGGGGCAGCACTGACACACAGTGACCTGTAAAACTCAGTGAGACGTGAACTTTCCGGGTTTCCAGCTGTGGGCCCGAGTAGCTCTTTTCGCCATTAGAGTCCAGCTGGGACCCACAGCACACATACAGCCGTTTACCCCATTTACCCCCACCGGGACCACCAAGGACCCCCTGCAGGCGTAAATACACACAAAAGGAGGCGGGTGGACGCGCGGCTCCGACTTACCGCCCGTCTCCTGGCTGGTCGGCTTGTCGTCGTCGTCGGCGGCGGACTGGCTCGGCACCTGGGTCTCACCTTCGTCGCTCTGCAGCGGACACACGGGGGGGGTTAGAGCCCAGTTCGTAAACAGAAAAACTACAGAGAAGATGCCCAAAACCACCTTCGCAGTCAAACAGCCTCTTTCCAAATTCCACACACATTCGTCCTTTTCTGGGTCTCATTTTAACTTGAACGTGAGCTAAAGATGAGCTACTGCTGGGCGGTTGAAGGCAGACACGTGCACCCCCCCAGGAGACCCCCAGCGTACCACGCTGCGCGTCGGAGACTCCGAGATGCTGCCGAAGCTGGAGCGGCTCATCTGCGCCAGGGACGTCCCGTAGCGTAGGGCCTCGTAGACGGGGTCCACGCCCGGCTTCCCAGATTCTGAGGACACACAGGCGGGGAAAGTCTCCTGCTTAAACAGCAATACCAGGACTTGATATCAACTTGTGACATGACATTTGTCATTTTTTTCACCAGTTGTGCTGCAGGACGATGACAACACGGGGACAAGGGAGAGGAAAGAGTGCTGGGGGGGCTGGACAGGGAGTCCGTGCCAGCAGGTCACGTGCAGAGGAACTACAGACTGGCTGTCAGGGACAGATGCTTGTTGAGAGCTTGTGGAGATGAGCGCAGCAGCGCAGGGGGTCGGCGTACCCAGGTTGGAGGCGGCTTCCTTCACGACCCCCAGCTGGTCGCTGACCAGGAGCGGTGAGCTGAAGTTCCGCTTGAAGGCCCCCGACTGGCGAGCGTCAGGGGTTTGGGAGGCGGGGAGGGACAGAGAGAAAGATCCATCAGGGTGGATATCGTCACATAGGGCCCTGCGAGAAGCGTGCGGCTTCCTTCCCTCCTCGTGACCCTGTGGCCTTTACGAAACAGATCCACAGCTGCTGGCGTCTCCCGTCCCATTTCCTCCTTTTCCTCCCGCGCGTCACAAAAAGCAGGAACGGGCCGGTTTCCGTGCACGGCGTTTCCAAACCAAGCGACCGTGCAAATCGATAAGCCCCCCCGCGCGGCGCACGCCGCTCTCACTGGCACGTGCGCAGACGGGGGCTGTGTGACACGTGCGTTCCAGGCTGCGCCGGGGGCCGCGTGTCATTGCGTGTTGCTCAAACTTCCACGCCGAATTAGCGGCAGCGCCTGGTACGCGAGAGATATCGATTTTCCGCCCATCCTGAGAGGGGGCAGAACAAGCGTTGCGGCCTCTGATGGGGTCGGGGACAGTAACCGACGCCTCCGTGGGGGATTCTGGTCTCCTCACTCATATTCGAGCTTCTCCGTCTATTCCTGCTCCCCTCGGCCCCCTCCTCCGTTTCCCTCCCTTTCACGAGAGGCTCGTCGTGCTGCTAAAAACAGCTTCTCGCCGCCGCATACGTCCGTCTCCCTCTCAAAACGCGTTACTTCCCCTTCGCCGAGGCTGTTCCCGCCGCGCGGGTCGCGTTCTCCCTGCGTCCCTCCCCAGTTCACCTTTCCCGTCAACAGGTCCACACGCCTGCGGAAAGGACACTGCTGGACGAGCTGTAAGCGGAGGGAACGCGATACAAAAACGAGGCGGTCGGAACCAGAAAAGTTAAATTATCAGTGAAGAATAATAAAAATAAACAAGCATATTAAAGACCACACGTGGACTGTATTGGTGGGGGAATAATATATAACTGAGTGTTGTGCATAAAGCAGCAGCTGGTCCCCCCTTACTCTGATGACCTGTCTTTACCCACCTAAATGCTTCATTACCAGAACAGATTAACCACCAGTGGTCAGTTACTCAGGTACTTCATTATTGAATGAGAGCCATCTAGTGGGCTGCTGCTTCTTGCTGGAGTTCAGAAAATTTGGAGGAAAGAAGTATGTAGAGATGCGATAAGCGGATTAGCTGGTCCACGTGGATCTGTCTGCCAAACGCAACACACCTCAGTGCCGTTGATCCCGGTGGGAAGGACGAGGACGTCCTAGCTGGACTCACCTTGCCGTTGCACGGCTGCTGGGACAGTTCAGACAAACACCACAGGTGGGCCCCCAGCTTGCAGGACTTACAGCGCAGGCCCTGCTTGGAGTTACCTGTATGGGGAAAGGGGCCGAGTTGTAGCCAGTGCTGTATCCACACCGAGGATGTGGGGTGAGGGGCCGCTGCCGGGGAAGTGGGAGGTGCCCCCGAAGGAGGAAAAGTGCACGACTGTAAACTGGACTTAAAAAAAAAAATAGGTGAGAAATAACAACCACAAACAGAAAACCAAACCCTTGTCAGTTTAGAACACAAAAAACAGTGAGGATGTTGAACGGAAGAAGCAGGAGGAGGACAAAGGAAGAGAAACAGGGAGAAAAAGTAACTGAAAATATGCAGAAAAAAAATAACCGGATCCACGGCTATCTGTCATAACCCGGCACCTCACAGCCCTCAACGGGAGGATCGGCCCATCCCGATGAGGAGCCAGGTTTCTGATGGCTTCTCTAAACTCCACATTAGCCACTACGCTGTACAATGTTATCTACAGATAACAGTTTAGAAGAAGCAGGTCCTCGGTGTTGGCGCAACTCGTCGTGCAGGACCTTCCAGAGCGGATCCTGGACCCGGGGGCACTTACCCACGATCGTGTGCTTGCACAGCTGGCAGGGGGTCGGCCGGCGGAACACGTGCTCCTGGAAACAGTGCGTCTTCATGGGCCGCAGCTGAGTGGTGGCTTTGGAGGGCAGCGACGGGGAAGGGCTGAGAGACGGCGAATGTGAGGAAAGGGACGGGTTTGGGCTCAGGGAGGGCGAGATGGAAGGGGAGCGGTCAAAGGCCAGGGGGGATTCCTGCAAGAGGGGTGGGGATGGGGGCGGGGCATCGGTAATAAGGTCGGGGGCGAAGCGAGCTTCGCTGTTGGACCGCTGGAAGAAGTTCTCCACACTCTTGCTCCGCATCATAGACTTGAAGGAAAGGGATCGCTTGAGGCGCTGCAGCTGCGGAGGGGGAGAGAAAAGTCACAAGGTGAGCAGAGCCAAAACGCGCACGCAGGTACCTGACAAGGAGTACAAGCAACTAAACAAGAAGGTCAAACCCACAAATGGTAAAAAGGGCAACAGTGGCCTCTAAGGAGCTGCCGTATTCCTTCCCCTCACTGCACCTTCTCCCAAACACCGATGCCGATCTTACACCCGCTCTAGTAACGCTGAAATTGACAGGCGTGACGAGCGCCTGAGACCGAAGGATAATATTGTCAAATTTCATCTCGGAGGCGTCGCCTTGACAAACGATGGAATTCGTGCACCTTTATCTGCAGCCAAAATCTTGCCCTCCGCGGCTTCCGGGTTGACAGAGGACGATGAAAGGCTGTACGACGGGAGAAAATGACGTATCGCTTCCATCACCGCGTCCCGTTATTTTCTGTCGATCCCCTGGGCGCCGCGGAGGGAGGGTGGCGGCGCGGCCCATTACGCCGCTACGATTTCGCCAAAACACAGATTTTAAAACAGTGCGACACATGACATATTTGACGTGGGCTTTGATAAATTATTATGCTAATTACGGACATTTAAGAATATCGGTATCGGTGTCGGTGCTGTTGCCCGCCACGTCTGCATAGCCTTATGATTCACAGCCGGTGGCGACTTACCATCGTCCCGCTGGCAGGACGAAGCCCACGTGAAGCGACCGCGGGGGCAAAAACGCGTTCAAAACGTACATCTTAACTCGTTCTGTTTTCACTCGCAAAACAAAGTCTGTTAGTGATATTAATGAGCTCCAGTTTCAAGATCAGCCATATAAAGACACGTTCCCCAAGCCTTGGCACCCGGTTCACAGATCCCCTCACACTCCATCAAACTCAAATTCCCCCAATTTGCCACCACGGCGCCACGGACTCTTCCTAACTTTACCGAGAAGCCAACTACGTCCTGCCGGTTATGACGTGGTCGGCGTGGGGGCTGTAATTGCTACTTCCATCTTGTTCCACAATTGTATCTCGTCCATTTCCAGAACAGACGCCCCGTTATCTGTTCTATAATCAACTTTTGTGTGAAACAACACGGCGATACAAATTATTCCCGACAACCTGTTCGATGTGAAAATCGCTTGCGGCCACGTTCTCGACGTACCTCAGCATTTCAGCACCCGGCACAACTTACTACTTCCACCAAATGAGCTAGTTTAGCCCATGAGGTCAGTCAACACAACCCAAACCTGAGGAGACCTCCTCCTGGCTCAGGGCACCGCTTCTCCTCGACTGCAGGAGAAAGCAGAAGAGTGTAGGTGGTGGTCTCTCAGTCTCGTTCTGCATTAGTTCTCCTAAGTCGGGGGGGGGGGGTTACAGACTTGTTCTCATTTCCAATAAGAGATCCATTACAGTGATGTGTCGTCGTACCCACGAGGCCAGAAAACCAAACACCGACCCCAGCATCTCATAACTCTGCACAGGGCACCACCGTCCCGCCCGGTTCTGCTGCGACGGCCACGCCAGCCCACCTCACACCGCAGCGAGCGTTTTCGCGTCTTCTGCGACTGCAGCGATCGTGTTAAACCTGGCGGAGTGTGACATCACGCGCGGTGCTCGCTTGGGTAACGGCAACCGGCTGTGTCTGTAAAAACGCCGAGTCTTCCATTTACCCCGGTGATTTAGTGCTGCGGCTCAGCTGGTTTCAGGGAGGTATTAGATCACGTGCCTGATGACACCCAGCTGTCAATCACGCCCATACGCATACATACACACACACTGCTCCCTCTGCCCCGCCCCGCCCCCCGCCGACAGGAGACCGAGTGTAAAGCGGATCTGAAGAGGATGCGTTTTGAGGCCCGTCTGGAATGCCGAGAGGGATTCAGCAGTTCTGCGGGAACCAAAATCCAGTTTTTTGCTGAACCACCTGAGTGTTTTGCTGTGTCCTCGTGCTCCACAGCAGCAGGTCACGGCCGGTGATCCTGAGCAGCCGTGCGCGGAGCCGGGAGAACATCCTCGCGCAGCTATTAGCTCAGCTTCACAGGCCGCCCATCATCTCCACCACATGCAAATATCCATTAGTGTGTGTGCATGATTCTAACATATTACCCATGATGCACTAGTCCCAGAGCAGAGGCTTTTTGGAAGCCAGTGGCTGTGCCTCTGACAGCGAAATGGGCAGCCGTGTGCCAGTCTGACTCACTGCTGCCCAGTTCTGCTGGGCTGGGAGCTGCGGACGGGCAGAGATTTACACAACTGCTGTTCTGCTCGGCCTCGCCCCGCCCCTCACCTGGTCCCCCAAAACTCCCGGGGCTGCTGGCAACACCTTTGTCGCCCCCCAGGGACAATGTACCTATTAATACCCAGTTTTTCTGCAGACGCGGCGTGTGCTAGACGTCAGCTTCTTTATTCCACAGCCTTTGAGAAATAAAAAGTGAGCGAGCGAGCGAGCGAGCGAGCGAGCATCTTCTCTCCCCCACCCCCACCAGCGGAGACGGTAGATGATGCGGCCTTGTTCTCCGGGTGTTTGAAGTCAGAAGCGCGGGGATATTTGGCAGGCAGCTAAAAATAGCTCAGCGAGATGCGTAGATAAATTAATGATGAAGGTGGAGGCATCTGTGTGACGTGTTCCTGTGCAGCCCGGCGCCGAGCGGAGCCGACACCCAAACCAAACGCACCCAAACACAGCGTGAGCAGCTCTGCAGCCCACTTCTTCAGCCCAGCTGGTTCCGAGCCACAACCAGCTCATACGACCGCCGAGCTCATTTATCATCATCATCTCCTTCAGCTCATGTTTTACTTCAAAGCTACTTTATAGAGCAGGCGAATCTTCACTGGTTCCATTTACAGTGCGCTAACCGCTACACCCCCTGCTGCCAGGCATGTTCTGAACTGTTCTGAACTGTGTCTTACAGTCCAGTCCCAGCGCAGAGTGGAGAAAAGGCTCACGGTCCCGGTGGGGTCCCGCTCTGGGTCCGTCTGCTTCCTTCTCCCCTCGTCTCTGCCACACCTGGCCTGAGGAATGCGGTGCTTCTCACCCGAAACGGAGCAAGAGTCCGTGTGTCAAGCCCGACAAACGTTTTATTCCCATGTTTTTCCGCCGTGAAGTGGTTTGGGAAAAGAGCACTTGGTGGAATAAAGTCGACCTCCTGGCCACGTGCACGGGCTTCGGCGGGACCGGAACCCCCCGGAGTCCCTCCTCTCCGTGCAAACACGCCCCCGGCAGAGCACCTCCTGCCGCGTGCAGCGCAGCGCAGCGCAGCGCAGCGCAGCGCAGCTTCCTGATGTGTGCGGATGCTGCTGATGCCAGCAACACACGTCCCTGAAAGGCCAAGGATTCACAGCAGCCCCCCCCCACCTCCCAGGGGGTGTTACTCGGAACACACTTTCCTTTCGCAGCTCTCACAGACTCTCACTACGACTAAAAATAACAATTACTTCAGCAACAAGACAAGTGTGGTCATCACAGTTAGCCATGTTAAAAGTGATTCGTTATAGGTGTGTTAGTGGGGTCCGGGACCCCAGAGGTGGCTTCCAGTTGAGCCCATAAAGCAGGTGATTAAGATCCCCTCGTTTCACCGGTGGCCCCTGAATTTCCAAGAACGCGGACGAGCGTCGGTGACATGCGGGACACAGGGATGCACGCACGCGGCACCGTGGCAGGAGAGCAGAACTAATGATGGAGTCGAGCAACCACTTCCTCTTCCCAGTCACACACCACCCTGTCATTTGTCACCGTGAACCTGCCAGCTTCTCACCAAGTCATTACTGGCCAGTCACTGTCTGCACGTCGGAGCCCTGCGCGAAAGCCAGAAAAAGGCAACGAATGTGCAAAAGCTGCTCTGAAGTCATGCTGAGTGACCTGTACTCCCGTGGGTGGCCTAGACCCAACTCACCGCTCCAACCGCAGACCGAATGAGACGCCTGGATGAGGCAAGCAGAACACGTTGCACATCGTTTCTCACCCCGGTCCCATCCCATGCGGGGTGATCGTGGAAGGTAGTGGGGGTTGACGTCTAAAATGACGTCAAGGCAAGCGCCTTACCGGCACCCCGGCAGAAGACTGAGTGGCATTACGTGTCCAAAGATGACCCCCGGATTTAGAAGGATGCAGGTGGACGTGCGGCCACACGCATCGAAACTGCGGGGAACGTGGAAACAGAAGTTGGGTCTCAGAGCAGCACCTGTCTCTCATGCTGTGTCCACAGAGCCCACAGGATTGGATATCTAACAACAGAGTCCCACCGTCTGCCAAAGGTATTTTGGCAGCAGCTCACCTGCAGACAAAGGTGATGGCCTCTGGCTGAGGGACAGCAGAGATGTCCACAGAGAGCCATCGAGATAAGAGACAGCACTGTACCCTGAACGGAGGCGGCTGCAGGCGAGAACAAAGAGGGTTTGCAAACACAACAAAACATTTCCAGACGTGTGTATTGATGTCAAATGTGGTCCACCGATCCAGCTGACAGGTTAACATTTTTTTAAACTGTGCCTCTACCTGCCTCCACCCCACGCGAAGCGTTATCCCCAACAGGCAAGGAGGAAAGACAATAGCCATTAACGTCAACTCCCCACCATCAGGTCGCCATTCTATCCCAGCCCTTTCCTGACCTGGGAAGGAGTTCTCCCAGTTTTTCATCCAGAAATCTCAAACGTACCCGTTTTTATCACCGACTCCCTCGGTCAGGTCAATTCGGCATAGGCGACCGCACAAGAACATAAGAGCAGGGCTCCTCCCGGGAGCAGATCGACCACAACGTTCGGCCGTCGCGTCCTCGCCTGCACCGCTACCAGCTCTGGCGGCTGACAAATCGGCGATGACAACCATGTCGTGTTGAGGGTCTTATTTTGGCCATTTGAGGAACACTCAGGGAGGCCTCCAAGAAAGGCAGAGGTGTTGTTTTTGCACTGGTGGCTGCTGAGCCTGGAAAGAGGGTAGTAATGAAGTGCTGGTAGTAATAAAGACCTGATGAAAAGAGAGCCCTCCGACAGCCACCCTGGGACTGAACACGGACTGTGGAAATCTACCGTGCTGCAGCGCATCTTTGTAGTTTAGATGGACCAGAAAGGTACAGCTCTGCATTCTTGTCCATCACTCCAGAAACACCGATCTTTCCCTGAAAGAATCAGCAGTGCGTAGCCCCCCCCGATCGCTGCACCGATGGCACAATTCCAAATGACAGAGCCGCCCTGAGCCGACTATCTCGGCGCGTCACGCCGCTGTAATACGACCGCAGTTGTGCGGCTTTGCAAAATCGAAACGAGGCTCTGCCACACAACGGACCCGATCCGGTGCTCCGAGGAGCGCAGAAGGCCGCTGTGCCGCGCCTCTGACCTCTGCTGTCGTCGCTAGACGTGCCGGAAAAGCGCGGACGACAAAGCCCCCCTCACACGTGCACGGCGCAATTACGTCAATGGCAAGGGCTTAACACCCCCCGCGGCTCTATCGAACTCGGCGGGTAATTGGCCTACAAGCCCAATTGTGGGCAGGGACCGTGAAAAGCCAGGAGCCGGGACCAGCGAGGACAGAGAGACACGTTAATCCGCCATCGAGGAGACAGCCGTCCTCTCAAAAGGGTTTGATGTTTACCTGCATCCGTCATGCTGCCGGAACCCCCCCCCCCCCCCACCCCTGCTTCCGTTTAACAACGTGCCCCAATTCATCTCACTTTATTACATGAGGGTGCTTAGTGTGTATTTTCTCGAAAGTAAAGGCGAACTCGGCGCATCACATGTATACAGGATCCTGCAGCGCAGCCTAGTGAATCAAGGTCATGATGTTTATGACTTGTGCTCCTGGCTAAAAGGAAACTAAGCCTTTCGGTGTTTGAATATGCAGATTGAACATCATTGCTGACAAACACATTTTAAGCACATTCAGCAGTGGGGCAGCAGGTGGGCAGGGAAACAAATACGGAGAACTAACGTTGTTGGATGAAGCTCCAAGAAGGCAGTAAAGCCGAGGTGCTGAAACACAGCCTCCCACTGCGTGAAGGGAGGGGAAAGATTGGGGATAAAGTAGCTCCAGACAGCAGCCGTGTCAGATGTGTAATAATGAGCAACGCTACCTTGGGGGTCAGGGCATTAGGTGAGAGGGTGAATCATTCACAACAGTCCCGTGTTACTTACAGCTTCACGCAGTTATTCGTTGTGGACGGAGACTGTAAACTATACAGGAGAAGCACCTCTTTAGCCACTGGGGTTTAAATGAGGGGGGTTAACAGCGTTACATACGATGTGCTACGAAGCAACTCCGTGTCTTCTTAAGAAAATAAAGGAATACAGTGTTACTTGTGCAACGCGAGTGACAACATTATGGTCACTCGTCAGAAATTTTTTACGTATTCATTTTGTTCCCTGTGTAAGGATGTTGAAGGAGGTCCGGACGGCTAAAGGCTGCTGCCACGTGCGAAGAGACCGCAGTTCCTCTGCGTCCGAATGTTTGCGTTGTATCACACGCCACGTAGATCAGCAGACGCCCAGAGCCGAATTTCACTTTCTGTGTCACACATTTCTTTTGGTGTATTTACAGCAGCCACGATTATCGATTTTTAAACAATTTCCTGCATCCGTCGTATCTTTATGAGAATTAAAGTGAGGTGCGTGAGGCTCAGGGAACGGCGATTCAGCCGTTGGTGGACTTTACGAGACCCGTACAAATTCCTTGGTTCTGCGCTGTGCACCCATTCAGACCTAAAGGTGGCAACGTGATTATCCACAGATGAGAGAAGCTCTTGGAAACCTCTCCCTCGGAGCTTCCTTTCAGCAGCGGTTAAGGTCAGGCATCGATAATCGTCTCACCGCCAGTTTGAAACCCCGGAGTTACCAGCTCCATTTCTACGTTTCAACGTCTGCACCCTTGATAAAGCTACTCAACCTGCGGCGCCACGAAGGTCGTAACCAGCCGAAGCCCTGTGGGATGCGAGGTTGGTCAGTTGTTCATCTCCACCACAGCAAAGAGGGGTTCAGCACCACGGAGAGCAGCCACCTCCCTCCTGACAGCGTGATTCACTCTGAGCTCTCGCACACCTGCGCCTGGCTTCCTCCACAAACCTTGGCTTATAAGAGGAAAAACAGAGCAGGATCAGGTGTCAGAGCACCCGCAAGTTCCACGACTACTTACTTCTGGCCACAACCTCTCAAAATGTGGTCAGAAAGCAGGCAGGCAGGAGACCCTTCAACATCTCTGAGCTCCTTCCTCATATTCTTCTCCGTGGTCCACAACGAACATCTCTGGCACTGTAATTTATGAAACATGGTGAGAGAGTGTTGGTCGCCCATGATGGTGCCATGATGTTAACACCAAGTGACCAGCGTCTGAGCAGCTGTTCAGCGTGACAAAGTAAATCGGTCAAACCGCGGCTCTTCACAAACCGTTAACTCGGTCCTGTGCCGGGAAGCAGTTGCTTCAAGAATATGTCCACATCTCTTGGCTGCCGTGGTCTAACAACAATGTCTTATGCACTTGGAACGTCTTCTACATTTGCTGTTAAGCATCTTTGAGACGACGCTGCTTTTGAACCTTATTTCAAGTAATTCTGCTCCAGTCCACAGTAAATATGCCGGGCTGCCCCGACATCCCCCTTTGGCCAAGTGTCTTAGTCACAGCCAAGATTCACTGGCTAAACGTGATCCGTTTCCAAATCCTCTGTGCTCCGCAGGGTTGACTGCAGGCCGTGTGCTTTTCAGCAGAAGATGGCGGTTGCCGTCTGCGGCAAGCAGTATATTGTGATCACCCGATTTTCGCAAGCAAAGCTACGTAATGTGTCCATAAATTAAAAAGATTATACACAGAGTGGATTTGGGCTAGCTAAATAAATAAATAAATAAATAAAATGCTTTCCCCCAAAGTACAGAGTAAATTCAAGTGCTTTTCACCAGTAGGTGAAGAGCTTTAGAGGAAGATGTGCAGCTGGTGTCCAAGCAGCGTTGTGTTCTCCGTTGACCCCCATTTTTAATTAAAGACAAACATTCCTACTCAACATCGGACCACTCGATACAGTACAACATTCATACCGGCTTTCATTTTAGAGCTTCCGCCCCAAACAGAAGATGCAGTGAGCACTGTCAGCAGCCAGTGTCCTGGTCTATGACGTGAACTTGTGACTTGTGTGTCATTTGGAGCTCCTCCAGGACTCAAAAGTGACAAGTCTTAGTACAAAAAAAAAAAAAAAAATGCAGTTAAAGGAAAATCCACAGAAGTCAAGCGCTGGGTTTCAGGCTGCAGAAGTGACAGCAAACGGTGAACAACAAAGCCACCGACGACGCTGTCCTTGCTCAGCCTTTGATGTCTGGTGAAGGTGGAGAAACTAGTACATATCTGTCTGTTGATATGTGTCCTGCGTCTCAGAAACTGGTGAGAAACAGCGGATCTGCGGAGGGTGGACAGCAGGCTTTGGGGGGTATTGCTGATCGCACAAGCGATACGACTCTCTGAACATAATCCAGGGCCTCGGGCTTCACTCGCCATCATCGCCGGCGGGAAGCGTTACGTGGTTTTGTCTGCCGAATAAAGCGTCGAATTCTTTGCAAACAGATCCTTGCAGTTTCGCCTTTGAGACGAAGCGAACAGCACATCACACGACACGGCGTGCCACACGGGGAGGGGTTTGAGACGCTCTTCTGGGTTTTAACTTTCACAACAACTGTGTTAGCAGCCTGCCGTTCTGCAGCTACAATCCAGCACCGGCTTCCCGACAAATCTGCTATGTAGGTTTGTTATGGTGCAAATTTCATGCGCAGCCACAGCCAGTGTTAACCAAAGCTGACATCTGTAGAACAAAACGGGATCAAATTAAGGAAACGCAGCAATCCCTTCATGTACGAACGCGGTGTGTTCCTGGGGAACTATTCGCAAACCAAAAATTCATTAATTGGAAACATAAAGCCCATTAACCTCGATGGCAATTATCCTTAATGGTTGTAATGATGCAGGAAATGAGACCACGAGAACACAAACCGTGTGTGTGTGTGTGTGTGTGTGTGTGTGTGTGTGTGCGCACCGTGCTTTGTTTTTGCATGACTAAAACACGCGTATTGCAGTGCAGCTCACGTGTGCTCATTCGCTGCTGCAGGGAAACATTCGTAAACGGAAACGGCAAAACTGAACGACACCATTCATTACAGTGAGTCTTCGTACATCTAATGCTGTAAGTTACAGGATGACCGTACATGGTTTCAGCAAAGCAATGATCCATCCAGCAAGAACTTGTCTGGTGCAGAGTGGAGTCCATCGCAGGGCAACCTCATCCCCCCATCTCTCACACACACACACACACACACACAGCTTCTTCACAACTCCTCTGCAACTGTGCAGAAACTGTTACCATACAGCTCCGCCCCACTGAGCACCACCCCCACCCCACTTACCATTAAACTGTACCCTAAATATACTCCTACATCACAGTGACAGTAATGGCGCAGCAGCTCCCGCCAAGCAGATGCCCCCCCCTCCCCCCGTGGTTCAGATGGGAGGAGAAGCTCGCAAACAGAACTGAACACGTTCTGAAGCGAAGCAGCACATGGCACACGTGCAGCGCCGCATATTCTCCGCTTTTCCCGTCACCATTTGCCGCGTGTCAGTTTTAATTCTGCACAGTGACGTCAAGGTGCTGCTGGGGAGGGACAGGTGAATAATGCCCAGCGTCACTATGGTACTTTACTAGATGAAGGATGATCTACTGTGAAATGGACACGCTGCAATTTTTAGCTGTGATGTGAGCAGCAGCGTTTGAGGTGCATTCATTTTTAACGTTAGTTACATAAATGCTTTTTTTTCCCCCAAAAACTTTTTCATGGCGTCAGCGTCGCCAAGCCATACATACGTGCAGATGTTTAGTCCAGGAAAAAGTTGAGCAGGCCCCCAAGACACAATTCCAAAAACCTCCAAAAAAAAAAAAGCCATCGGTAAATTGAGCACCAAAACTCAGACTTCTAACCTGCACTCGAGTTTCACGGAATGTTCTTCTTAGGAATAAAAAGCGCAGAAGAACGAATATGAGCGGGTATGCGGCGCAGCCCCAGACCTCGCCGGGGGTCTTGCGTCACGCACACACCGCATTACCTTCCTAAAATCCAAACAATTGTGAACTGCGCCGCACATCTGGCCTCAGGGCTTCCAGATGAGGAGCTGCATTAAAAACGAGGCCCACATTAAAATTTATGTGAGGCCTTCACTGCACACGTCATAACAGTGTCCAGTGTCCCGCTTCTGACCCCATCCGTCACCCCGAAGGAGCACAAAGCCCCCCCAGTCGGGCTCGTGTGATGCCCAGAAACCCCATCATTCAGCCGAAATGCACTTAAACCCTTTTATTTGCGCCACATGTCATCTTTCACCTCGTCCACTCGGTGTTTGGAAGAAGCGGCCGTGGAATCTGCACATAAAACACACGAAGCTAAACACTCGGCATCTCGCGCTTTTTCGCCGCGTCTGAAAAGTCACATTCGGGCTCCGTCAAGGGCCGCAGCTCCAAGTTTGACGAGCCGTTTCACTGGCTGCACTTTTTAAACCCCGAACTGCTGCGGGGAAAAGGGGCGCCGGTCACCTGGTCGCGGCCCCCGAAACTACATTCGCCACAGCGTGACGGGAGAACCTCGCGGTTTCACCCGCGTCTGGGGGAAGCGGGACCCACCTTGGACTCGGGCTGCGCGGACACGCTGCCCGGCGACCGCTGCAGCTCCCGGTTCTGCGGCTCGTTCTCCTTCTCGCTCATCTCCGTCATGGTCGCCGTCGCCGTCGCCGCAGCAGCAGCTCGTCCACAGGCGGCGCCGTCGGCACGTGGCCGCCTTCACAGCCGCCGCTTTACCATGTTTTACGCTGTTCGCGCCTGGGCGGGAACAAAGGGGAACTACTGGGCGCCTGCGCCGGACATGCAGCGTTCGGCTGGAAAAGACTCCAGTTCCTCCGTAAAAAAAAATAATAATAATAACAACAATAATAAAACTAGGAGCTGCACGCGTCACACACTAAAGCACTTTCGCCCGCGCGCCGCCGTTCTTTCGCGTTAAAGTTCATTTACACGCAAAACCAGACAAAGGACTTTTGTTAAGTTGGGGTCTGAGGAGGGTGAACCCGCCGCGCGCGCCCCATCCAGCGCGCCAGGCGCGCGCCCCGGCACGAGCCTCATTTTAACAGCGCCCCCCCCCCTCTCCCCCCCAGCACCGCCGTTAAGCTCCGGCCGCGAATTGGACCGCGCGGCTCCTGCTACGCTAATATTGACGTAGGACAGCGCTCCTATTGGCTGACGAGGCCGCGCGTCATGGAAGGAGGCGGGCCCAAACGCAGGTGCCGTGTGAGTGGGAAACAGGTCCTCGGTGCCGCATGTCGGCGGTCATTAAAGTCGCGAATAAATAAAATAAACCCGTAAAATAAGCTGTGATTGAAGTTTGAACGCCACGTAACTGTGTGTATATAAATAGCGGCGTCGTGAGGTTGGCAGCGCTGGGTTCGCTTGTTTGTACGTTTATAGACGCCAGAAATAGAATTTTAACCAGCAAGAAATGACGAAAATAGAAAGACTGTACAACTGCGTGAGAACTAAGAGTTTAATACAAAAAAAAACGTCAGGGGGGGTCATTGCCCAGTACCGTGGGATTGGGGATTGGCTCCAAACCCCTGTGAGCCTGACAAGCGGCTAAGGAACCTGAGTGTGTGTGTCTGTGTGAGTGTGTGTGTGTGTGTGTGTGTGTGTGTGTGTGTGTGATGGCAACATCTCTTTAACTGACCCTGGTCTCCAGGGCACCTTACGGTGTTTGATCAGCAGTTATACCATGATTTACCCCCATGTGCAACAAGACAAGCATCATGGGAAAAGATGCTGCGGCTGAAGTGGGATTCAGACCAAGAGCTCCACACACTGCCCCATCTAGGGGCCTACAGGCAGGTCCTCCAACCCAGCAGCAGTCTCTCCTGGCCATCTTCACAGGACAAACGCTGCCCATGAAGGCGGGGACAAGAGAAGCTCCGGGGGGTTGGTGGCATGACAGAACATGAGCACCAGTGTTGAGTGACGCTTGATACAAGCAATGGTGGGGGGGGGGTTGGTAGCAGTAAGACATGAGAAGATGCGAGAAGGTGCGTAACGGGGCGAGCTGCTCCACAGAGGGCCGTGCTGGACTTTGCGCCGGTCGTTTCACCTCGATCCCAATGCTGTGGAGCATCTTGGCCGGGCAGGTTGAGGTGTGTGGAGCTGCTGCCATCTCTCCTCCTTTCAGCTGGCAGCTGGAGGGCTGCTGCTCACTAACCCCTCTGGGTGGTTCACAGCTCAAACCAAACGTGGTTCCTCCCTCGTGACAAACGTTCCAGCAATATATGGACTCGCTAATGTCGTGTCCTCAGAGGACCTACTACAGCTGCGCATTTAACCGTTCCTGTTTAGTGCGGCTCATTCGCATATAACAATTGTGCTCAAAATTCAGGGATAAAAATAGAACGTCCCCATCTGCAGTGGAACTGCGGGGACTTTGGGGGAAAAGCTGAACAATTAAGAGAAAACTGTGAGACACTCAATTCCCATTTGGTTTTGTTTGGTCAGTTGTTCTGCCTCCTGTGTTGGTCCTTCACACACTCATTCCCTCCAGCAGAAGAAGCGAGGATTTCTGGTCTGTCCTTGGTTTACCTGGCTCCCCATGACCTCGGAGGAGCCCCACGTGACCCCTGAGAGCGACCGGAGGCTGACGAAACCAATGCTAATTGCCTCCCAGAGGATGAGGACGATTCTGAAGCAGGTGGGGTGGATTTTCACAGTGGCTGTGCTGGAATCGCGCTCACGCAGCTCTGCAGGGTCACGTGTGGCCCACGTGTGTCCAACTCCTCCTTTCTAGGGTCACAGGTGCTTGCGGAAGCTGCCAGAAGTCTTGGGTCCTGGAGGATTCAGTGACTTGAGGTCTCCTGAGTGGCTTCTGAGTGTCCATCTGTCCGGGGGCCTGAGACAAGGGTTCCAGGTGCGCTGCCACCTGCGTTCCACGTGTCTGTGTGTGAGTGGAGTGGGGGGGGGGGTGAGTGCTCAGCTTTGTCAGCAGAGACCAAGGCTGTTACATAAAAGGGATCATTTATTAATTTGCTGTGAGAACGTCGGAGGTCTGGTGCACTCGCTCACTCTGCACAACACGGCCGAGCGCAGAAGCCCCACCCAGCTCCCTCGCCCCCTCCACAGGGGGCACACAGTGCGACGGCGCCTCTGTGTTTGAGGAAAGTCTTCTGATGTGCAATTTTGAACTACACACGTCGTGTTTTGCGCTCTGTGTGTGTGTATTTGTTTGGGGGGGGGTTTGTGCAGCTTTGTCAAATATAACAGGGGCAAAATAAAAAAGTTTAGACATCCAGCTCAGGAAAATAAGCAGCCCGAAAGCTTCAAAATTTCCTCACCCTCTTCTCTACTTTATTACCATAACTCCATCCATTCACTCACCCCCTCATTCTCTCTCTCACCCCTCATTCTCTTCTCACCCTTCATTCTCTTTCCTGCTCTCACCCCTCATTCTCTCACCCCTCATTCTCTCTCTCCATTCACTCACCCCCTCATTCTCTCTCCCTCTCTCACCCCTCATTCTCTCTCTCCATTCACTCACCCCCTCATTCTCTCTCCCTCTCTCACCCCTCATTCTCTCTCTCCATTCACTCACCCCCTCATTCTCTCTCCCTCTCTCACCCCTCATTCTCTCTCGCACCCCTCATTCTCTCGCACCCCTCATTCTCTCTCTCACCCCTTCATTCTCTCTCTCCCTCTCTCACCTCTCAAAACTGGTCCCCCCCTCATTGGATGGGGGGCCAGTTTTTGGTACCATCACCGATGGTAACGTATGTAAAATGTGTGGCCACCATGACGCTCAGGGTTTTTCCACCTGCTTCCACCAGCAGGACAGGAAGCTGCGTGTGCCGCTCACTTCAAAGTCCAAGTTGGTACCAGAAGGACAGGAACATCTACCCAGTTCTGGTTCAGCTTGTCCTTCCTGTCCCGTCCCATCCAGTTTTGCCTCAGCAAGGGAATCGAAACAGAGACTCTCCAGTACCTTCATCTCTGTGGGCAAACTGACCCCACCTAACCCCCCCCTCCCCCAGTTGAGCAACAGAGGTCAGAGGTTCCAGTGTTTTCTGTCCGCAGTGAATCACCTGGCTGCTGTTTCCTGAGGTCCCTGAACAGCGGGCAGAGGCCAGGAAGCAGGTGAGAAACTTTGTTACTTTGGTTTTTGGTGACACCCTGTGGACAATTTGAAAACTGCACCAAAGCAAAGGATTCTGTTCCGAGACACTGGTGAAGGTGTGTGTGTGTGTGTGTGTGTGTGTGTGTGTGAGAGAGAGCGACAGGTTTACACTTGGGAGACCCCTCAGAGAACCAGTTCTTTCTCATTTTGTCCGTCGTGACTTTAATTGTATTGTGTCACCTCTCTGTCAGAAATATCTCCTTTACCACAATGCCCCACAGGCTGCACAGCACAGGAGCTGTGACTCTGCTCTGGCTGTCCAGTCTAAATGATGTCAGAGTTACAAGACCCTCTAGATCCCCTCCAGGGGGGACCTTTCACCTGCTCTTTATTACGATTGTCCCCACCAGGTACCTAGTAGATGTGTTCATTATAAATATCACAATAATCGACATTTAAATCACTTGGGCAGGAACATAAACACAAAATTTCACAGCGATTCTAAGACCTTCCTATTATAGTTATATATTTATTTGTACATATATTCATTTACATTGGTTAATTGTAAAAAAAAAAAAAAATTATAACTAGAATTGTCGCAAAATGACGATCGTCCCAGAAAACCCAGCAGCCCGAGAATCCAGCACGGAACTGGATTTGCAGAGAAACCAAACCAGGAGTGTGTGGGTATGTGCGTGAGCCACAGCAAAAGGAGTTCAGGAAAGTCTCAAAAACAACAATGACAAGAACATTTAACCAGAAGCCCCATCCCATGCAGTAAAGACACAGGTGGGAAAACAGTAAATGTGAACAAAGACTAAGAATTAGTTTTGTTCTACAGACGTCAGGTGACCTTCCTCAAACTGGGCCGTGTTCTTCACACCACAACACGTTTCCTGTGTTTGATAACCAGGCGCCTGCATGGCATCGCTCCCCGGGTGTCCCTTTTGACACACACACACACACCTGTGCATGTGTGGGAACTGGTGTGTAGGTGCTAGGCAAGGGTTGAGGGGGGGTTTCCCCTCCATCAAACTCAGTGTCCATTAAACTCAATGCAAAAACTACAGCAAAAACAGCTCTTCTCAGAAACACCAGCTGCATTTCCAACTCCTTCTTCCTCCCCAAAGAAAATAAAAACACTACAAAAGATTGTGCAGAGAATCAGGTGAGTCTGTGTCCTCGATCTGCCACAGCATCCGGCGTCCACCGTTCCCAGCCACAGCCCCCCCAGAGCCCCGGGTCACCGCCGTCTGCCACAGTCCACAGATCCCTGGGCCCAAGTATATAAACCTCAACATTTAAAAAAGCAGAATTTTAATGTGCGACATTTGACATCTGCTCAGGAATCCCTACTTTGCAAACCTTTTTTCCTTTTAGAAAAAACATATTTGATTCTTTAATCACCATAATGCTTCAGATTGTGGGGGGGAGTGATACAGTGTATGTGTGTGTGGATCACAGATGTCAACATGAAGCCACCCTTGACACTCGCTGAACGGACGCAGCGTCGGTAGGTCAGGTTGCTGGACCCCCTTGGGGGGGGTGTCTCTGTGTGCACCAGAGCGCTGCGGGGTGGGTGCTGGGGGATGAGCCGGTGCTCCTTTTCTTGCCCGGGGGGTGAGGGGCTCTGGCATCAGAGCAGGACACAGCAGCGGCAGAACCTCTGACGGCCACCCCCCATCGACAGGGGTGGAGTGACCGGAGCAAAGTAGGCGTGCACTTTGATATTGGGCAGGTGAGTCTGCGGGGGGGGGGGTGTAAGACAAGTGCAATTAATGCAAGAAGTACATTTCAGTAACCGAGTGAGAGGAATTAAAATCCGGATCACGGAGAGCAAAATGCTAAACGTTCTCATTAAATAGGCGTGAAGTCGCTTCCGTCACGCGACGCTGCCGAGCTGCACGGCCCCCACTTTTCCTCCCTCGGCTTCTCCCCGATATCCTAGTTATTGATTAAAAGTTCTTCTATAACAAACTGCTGCAAAATAAATCCAAAAGTGACCATTTTCAGCAGAATCGATATCAAAACCTCAAATTCTATTTCATCTGCAATTTGCAACCATCACGTTACGAGAAGAGGACACAGGTAGTTAGTACAGCTTGTTCAAGCGGGAGGAAACCTGTAACTGTTTTTAATTTGCTTTTCGTTTAAATGAAAGGCGTAACGCGCGCCTTTGGCCCACCCACCCGGAGCCGCTTGATGCCGGCGCGCGTGATCTGCTGGCAGTCGTACAGCTCGATCCGGTCCAGGCTGTGGCAGGTCTTCAGGTGCTCCAGCGAGGCGTCAGTGATGAGCGGGCAGTTGTCCAGCTCCACCACCTCCAGGCAGTCGTGGGCACAGGGCCCGCTGCCCAGGTGGCGGATCCCGTCGTCCGTGATGAGCTCGCAGTGGGACAGGCTCTGCGGGGGTTCAAAGAGACCCCAGTGAACCGCGACTAGTGAGCACAAGGTTGCCAGAAGGTGTCCTGCTCACACACCCCTGTATTACCCTGCTATGCTAAAGTATGGGAAACAGCTATCAAGAAACCACAGAAGGAAAAGGCAGCTTGAAAAGACAGGATAGAATAAACAGGAACAGTCTAATTTATGCTGGGGGGGGTCATTTGTAAATTGACTGACATTTAACTCATTTAAAATCTTGACCTCCTCAGGATGTTGCAGTTGACCACCAGATGGCGCCAAAACCCCCAACAACATGAGATGACGTCCCACCCAGGTCACTGGACCCGCGTCCACTTACCAGGACCTGCAGGCGAGGGCAGTGGATGGACAGCTGGATCAGCGTGGCATCTGTGATCTGGAGGACACAAACACAGCGGCTGTGGGTTCGAGGCCTGGAAGCAAAGCGGCTCTGTCTTTAACAGTCGTACTTCGCACTAATTCGACGAGGACACAGGTGGGATTTACGCCACACCTCCGTTCAGCTGAATTTTTTTTGGGGGTCGGCGGGGATTTCCCCTCATCGGGCCGTTTCACTGGATACGTTAGTCTGTCGTCGGTAAGGTGCGAGTCTGCAGGACGCAGCGCTCTGCCGGTCAGGTGTGCTCCTTACCTGCACGCACTCCTCCAGGTCCATCTTCTCCAGCTCGTGACAGTTCTGAGCGGGGAAAAGGTGGCCTTTAGTAAGAAAGTCGCGGCGCCGCACAGAAGGCGAAACGCGTCGTCGGCCGTCGAGGGCGTCTTACCCGAGCCATCGTGCCGAACCCCGCGTCCGTGAGCTGGGAGCACCGCGCCACCTCCAGTATCCTGCAACAGGGGGACAGAAGCAAACACGTCACACAGTCGCTGCTCGTTGCCCGATCTGGCCGAGCTGCGGGCCGGACCCCCCGCGAGCCCTTTACTGGCACTAAAGGTGACGCGGCTACTGCTTGAGAAGGAGGAATCACACGTTCGTCTCTGTTCCTCACACAGGAATGAAATAAACGCAAAACTGGCATCGGGTTCCTCCCTCCCCGCTGGAGCCCATCCGATTTGGTGACAAAGCGGTGAAAACACCGCACGCTTTTAACGGACAGCGGTCACGCTGGTCCTGGCCGGCTTCGCAGGGGGTGGCTGCCGTGCGTACCTGAGGCGGGGGCAGTTCTGGCCCAGGGCGCTGAGGATGGCGTCGGTGATGTTGGCGCAGCCCGACACGCACAGCGACTGCAGCCGGCGGCAGCCTCGGCAGATGGTGATGAGACCTTCGTCTGTGATCTGCTGCTCCCGGCAACACACACACACACACACACACACACACACATCAGTGACAGAAAACACTGGAGACACCCTCAGATGTTTGGCTTAAAAGAGACGGGGTGCGAGAGGGAAGTGCGAAGAGGAAACGTGAGATGAAGATGAAGTTCTGCCTGGAGGAAGAAGCAAAAAAGGAGGCCAGACGAAGGCAGGAAAACAAACGTGTTGTTCAGGGTGGGGGGTCACACTCTGCTGGCTATGTAGGTTGGGCGGCCAATGTGCACCAGTCGTGCGAAGAGGCCACAACACACACACTTCCCACAGAAGAGGGAAATGGAGGCGAGCTACAGGACTTACCGAGCAGGTCTGCAGGTTCAGGGTGACCAGGTCTGGACAGTGGCCACCGATGTGCTTCAGAGCTTCATCTTCCAGCTGCAAGGACGGGGGGGGAGTGAAGCTGATCAAAGCACCAAACCGAGTGCAAAACGAGGAGCGTGAACTTTCTCAGGAGGTCACTGAAACGCCATTGCGTCTGCAGACGTGTGAACGTCGCACGCATTCGACCTTCGATCCCGTCCAAATGTGCCGCTCACACTCTGCGCTTCAGTGCATTTTCTTACCTGGGTGCAGCCTTTCAAGAAGAGGCCCTTGAGGCTGGGGCAGCAGTGCACCAGGGCCTGGATCCCATCTTTGGTCACCTGCTCACACCAGGAGATGTTCAGCTGCTCCAGCAACAGGCAGCCCTCACTGAACAGAGAAAGAAGACAATTTCACATGAGACCTGGACGTAACCCTGTGAGAAGCTTTGAATTCAGAGCACGACCCAACGGCCAGGATGGCAGTATGAAACAGAGGAGTTTGAAGAGCTTTCAGGCCACCTGCTCTCAACTGTAACTGACCTTAGCAGAACTTGCTATGAGGTGAGGCCTGGGGGGGGGGTCATGTGCACATCTCACCAGGCCAGGAGGTACACGCCTCCCATGAAGCTACAGACAAGCAGCAGCTAAGGGGGCAGCTCACCTGAGCGCTTTAAGGGACAGGTTGGTGATGGAGGTGCAGGAGGCCAGATCCAGGTGCTTCAGCTTAGGACAGAACTTGCTGAGGCTCGTGCACGTCCTGCGGGGAGAGGACCCAGCTGACCCAGACTGCTCGAGACCCCCACAGACCCGGACTGCTCGGGACGCCGTCAAACTTACGCGTCGGTGATCTTGGTGCAGCCGTTCAGACTGAGCAGCTCGATGTTCCGGCAGTTTTGGGCAAAAGTCCTGGAAAAACGGAGCAGGTTACTGTGAGGCCTACAGTGTTCTGTACTGTACAGTACCACCTGGATTAGAGCTGCTGAGCTCTTCAGCGAACCAGCACCAAGGTCTCAATAATACCGTTTATTTCTTGAACGGAGCTTGAAAACTGCACTGCATGAAACTAAACAGATTAGTTGCGCCTCTAAGATAAACAGAAGACGGTCTGACAAGTATAACAATCCAGAGGAAGAGAAGCGGCACTGGAGAAGGCAGCGGCGTCCACAGCGGTGCGCAGTTAAACAAAATGCAAATTTCGCACACAGCGCCAGGTGTAACGTTAACACAGGTGACCACCGGCCGCCATGTCCGAGTACGGCTTTAAGGGAGAGGGGGAAGTGAGAGCGACTCCTGAGATGAGCCTGTCGGCCATTTTGGGCGTTACCTAGGTGAGTAAATGGGAAAATTCGCCCCCAAAGTTACTCATAAGCACAAAACATCTGCCTCCTATTAGATGTAATTTTGTAAAGAGTGAGACGTCATTTCTCTCGCGGGTCAAACACTCGCATCTCGGGGGAACCGCAGAGTCACTCAGGGTTGCCGAGCAATACTGGCTGTTGGCAGTTTAGCACTCGCTTGGTCTGCTAGCGCGGCCTACGCTGCTGCCACCTGGTCAGCTGAGGGTCACGCCTCCTCCAGAGCCTGTGTGTCCCCACCTGTCCCCGTCTGATCCCGACTGTCCCCACACGACCCCATACAACCCCCGACTGTCCCCATCTGACCCCGACTGTCCCTGTATAAGCACATCTGTCCCCGTCTGATCCCGACTGTCCCCAACTGATCCTGACTGTCCCCACGACCCCGACTGTCCCCATCTGTCCCCACATGACCACACATGTCCCCATCTGATCCCGACTGTCCCTGTATGACCCCATATGACCCCGTCTGTCCCCATATAACCAGTGGCAGAGGGAGGAAGAGGGAGACAGAAGGACGTGTCATACTTGTCAGGTTCACTGAAGTTCAGCATCACAATATCATCCATGCAGCTCTGTGAAAAGAGAAGCTTAAAACATGCGAGCGGAACTTTGCGCCGCGCTTCACCCGCTCCGACAGCTCAGGTGGACGTGAGCGGAGTCCGGCGGCGCCTCACCTCAGCGCACTGTCCCCCACGCCCAGGCAGCCCCGGAGACTGAGCTTCCTCAGAAAGCCCCCGCAGCGCTTGGAGATGTTCTCCACCACACGGCCCTTCAGCGCATCCACAGACAGGGACACAATTACTACTTTCAACTTAAGTCACCACCAACACACATGGAAGTCAGCAAACAACTGTCAACAACCCCCCCCCCCCCCCCCCCCCCCCGTGTCCCTCACCGGGNAAAAAAAAGTAAAAAGGGGAAAAAACCCCCCCCCCCCCCCCCACACACACAAAGTGACTCCAACCTCAATGTCTCTCTGGAAGTCGAAGAGGTCAATTCGCTGCCAGTTGCTGCCATCGAGAGCCAAGACGTTCCAGTACTGGGGGGGAGGAGAGAAGCCAAGTGACTCTGATGCTCCAGCCCTAAGAGAGCAGAGACTCTGCGGCGCTACGTCCACAGGCTCGTCCACGTTTAGCTGACGGACTCACCCTGGAGACCTGGGCGCAGCGGCACAGCGTCACCACGTCCAAGAACGAGAAGATTCTGCCAACGAGGAGAGAAAGAAAATTAATCGCACGGAGACGCTCAAGCGGGGAGTTGAGACCAGAGCTCAGCGAGGCCCACAGATCTTCTGGCCCCAAGTGAGACGAGACCTGCTCAAACTGCTCGCAGCTCGCTGGGGGACCCTTGAGCAAAGTGGGCCGTCAGCAGATCTCTGAGGCCAAAGTAATTAAAAGTAACAGTTGTGAAGGGTGAGCTGGGGGGGGGGTGACAATGAGAAAGTTGCACTTTTGTCCCGGGGGTCGTGTCCTATCTGCCTGTCCACAGCAGTGGGTGTGGGGAGCTGGTCACTGACCTCAACAGGAGCTCCTTGGGCAACTTCTTGTTGATAACGGCCTCGTCGCTGCTGGAAAACATCTGCAGGTGACATGAAAGACAAAGGCAGTGAAAAGGGGTGTTGGGGGGCTTGCAGCGTTCAGGGTGAGAGAAGCTCCACAGGACTCAAAAGGCAGCAGCTGTTGAGGTCCATAAACCCCCCCCCCCCCTTTGACATTGTCACCTCAACAGGACGACCCCCAAGACTGGCGGTTTTCCCCAGAGCAACTCAGCGGGAAAGTAGCGCGGTCAACAAGAGCGGGACGGGAACCCGCGTCCTTCACACTGAACCGCTCGAAAAAGAAGAACACATCTCACTCGGACGTGTCCTTCATTCGTCTGACTTTGCCTTCAGGAGGCCTTCAAAGACGCCCATCGTGCAACATGTCCAGACACGTCTGGGGGAAAATGATAAATAAATAAAAAAACTCACGTGACCGTCAAACACAGTCGTTCATTTCGGGAACCGGGTCCAGAAACGGTCTGTTAACGGACAACGCGACAGAATTTGTCATGGGCGCGCTGGTGTCACCTGCAGTCCCCTTTGGGGTCGTCGGCACCGACAGCCGCCGTTTCATCGCGTTAATTCATTTTCAGCTTTAGATCTTTCCAGAAAAACACTTTGCTAGTTTAATAAACCCGACTGACTGCAGCAGTTTGGCTCAAGTCCCCCAGTGCAATGGGGCACAACAAAGGTCAGGACCCCCACTGCTGTGTGTGGGGGAGGGGGCGAACCTGCAACCTTTCAACTAATCAAGTGGACTAGTTAAAGCCTAAGGCAGGTGAGGCCTAATGTTAACCGACACGAACCAACCGCTTTGTTCTGTTTAAGAAAATCTGGCCTTAAATCATTAACCGCCGCTTGTGTGACTCCACAGCGTTGCTCAACCTGAGGGGCCTCGCAAGGGGCCAAACAATAAATCATTAACATAATACAGCAGGGTATTGATCACCACAGCAGGACAGGAGTTTCCCGGGGGGATCAGCTCTAACCACGGCTCCACCTGCTGCCCCCCACGGGGAATAAATGGTCTCCGAAACAGCGTGAGCAGAAGAGGGAGTCAGACGTCCGAAACAGTGACCCAAACCTGTGCTGTGCTGTTTCAAAGCGAGACACGAGCCCAGGAACCTCAGTGTCCCCAAACCGAGAGGACCTGTGTGTGTGTGGGGGGGGGGGGGGTTCATATGTCCCCTGCGGTGCCACCTTTACAGCCTATATTGTAAAAACCTGAGCAACAGGGGGCAGGACAAGGATGTGAACCAACAACCTTCAGGCTGCAGTCATACAGTAAACAATGTACACAAAGCACTGTGTATGTGTGTGTGTGTGTGTGTATGTGTACACATTAAGGATGGACAGCTGGGGGGACAGGAGGTCAGTGTGCACAGGGGGGGGGGGGGGTCATCAGCTGTTACTGTTCAAAATAAACAAAACAGCACAAATTCAACCAGGACTCGCTGAGGATTACACACACACACACACACACACACACACACACAATAGGAAAAGTTTTGCTGTAAAATGCAGTATTTGTGGCTGGAAGTTGAAAATGGAGAAAAGGGACTCGTGTGTGTGTGTGTGTGTGTGTGTGTGTGTGTGTGTGTGTGTGTGTGTGTGTTACGGCGCGGTGTGAGTCCGAGTGCGACCAGACAAAGGGGTCCCTATGACGGGGGAGGGGTGTCGACCACAGTGGAGACACACAGCAACACAGCGACGTGTGACAGTGTGTTTTCACACACAGGAAGAAGAGGAAGCGCGCGGCTTCCCTTTAAAACACAACACGGCACAAACACAGGGTTTTCGTCGGGACGCCTCGTTTCTCCACACACACACACACACACACACACACACACACACACACACACAAAGCGAACAAAAATCGCGCGGCCGCCGCCACACGCGGACAGGGACACGGGGGGGGGAGGGGTGCAGAGTTACAAAAGAGGCGACAGCGACACACAGCAACATGTCACCGAGCGGCGACTCTCACCTCGAAGCGGCTCCGCGACATGCCGTTCGCCTCCTTCCCCATGGCGGATCCGTCCCGGGAGAAGCTACACAGGGGGCGCCGCGCCGCAGGTCACCATGCCAGTGTCGCCTTCGTGCGCGTGAACGGCGCTCGCCAGCGTCACACTGCGGAGCCAAAACACGCACGCATGTGTATGTATACACACACACACACACACACACACACACACACACACACACACACACACACACAGGCCGATCGCGTGCGCGCTCACACTTTCAGCCACACACTGTCTCACTCAGTGTAACACACACACTCACACGCACACTGGTCGCACAGGCTGAGCGCGCGCGCACTTATATCATTTGCTTAGCACCCCCCCCCCTTCCTCCCTCCTTCCCTCTTCTTCCTCCTCCTCTTGCGGGGTCCTGCCACCCGCGGCTGCTGCCTGTTTATCACCCCTCCCGCGCCCTTTCACACTGTCTTTCACACTTCGTCCCACTGCCCGCACCCGGGGGGGTCGCCCGTATGATACAACATCCCGATTTTCGTTTATATGATCACCTTAAGGCGAAATCCGGCTATCGACGTGACTTATTAAAGATTAAATGTAAAACATGCAAACCACCCTAACCGACGTCAGCAGCTCCGTGGAAAGAAGGTTGTTGTTGTTATTAAATAGTTCGTCTAACTGGCTGTCAGAGGCCTGGTGACCGTCATGACTCATTTGTAAAGTGAGTCCCGGACGGGAACAAACAGAGACGGAGACACTGACCTACAGTGACAACCGCGACAACAGAGCGGGTTAACAAAGGGGAAAATAAAGAGAACAAAGAAAAATATCAACTTTCCTTTTTGAACACAACAACTTCCGTCTTCGGCAGCCACGCCCCCAAGCAGCTGTACCCAATAAGAGTGCAGCGGGACGGTGCTCGTGACGTCATTTCAGCGGGAGAAACAAGCATGGCTCACTGCGTCCTTCCGCGTGCTGAGAGTGACGGGCGACGGAAGTGACCCGCGCGGCGGATGGGAACGTGAACACTGCGGGACACACAGTACCGGAACCGTGAGAACAAAGTGCCGAGAAAATAAACTCGATCAGTCGGTATGAAAATCACCACACAAATTTAAAACATGTCATTTGTTGAAATGCGCCGAGTTTTAGTCCAGCTGGAGCTGAACGATGCTCGGTTTCGCTCACGAGGAAAGTCTGCATATTTAGGAATAGTTCGAACGTCAGGAAACTGATTCAACCGATAAACTCTTTTTGAATCGCCCTGGATGTGGAGGTTTGTAACTCAGTGAGAAAAACTCAGCAAAGGATCAAGCGTCAGTCTGTGTAGCAATTAAAAATTTATTCACCCAATAATGATGCTTATATTCCAGTTTAACAAAAATTGCTTGTTTTACATAAGAGTAAAATTCTTTAAAAAATCGTGACTGGACTCCTTAAAAGGAAAAGTTTAAATATCTTGCGTATTAAAATCTGAATACTCCAGACAGATAAAATGGTAAATGTTATATAATGTACAGGATATTTTCATGGGATAAACCTTTCATGCTGCAAAAAGTAAAATAAAGTCCATACCCCTTCCACATGACAACATGGTGGTTTTAAATCAGAAAAATAAATCAATTTAACTTACCAAAGTACTGTAACATAATACAGATCAGTGAGAACATTTATAATCAAAATATTAACTTCTTAAAAAGTCAAGACAAACCTACTAGCACATCAGCGTCCTTCTCTCAAAAACATCATTAACTCCCTAGATGTCATTTTTTTTGTAACAAAAACTCGTTGAAGACATCATGCAGGAAAGAGGCCGTCGTTCTGCGTCTCGGGGTCGCAACGGCGTTGCGGAAAGCGCTGCTGCAAAGTTCAAAAAAGGTCCCCCAGGTAACATGGAGACGGCGACAAGTCCTCCAGTGCACAGATTCTGAAGGGCCACCTATCGCCAGCCACACGTTCATCAGAATTCATTTGAAAACTTTTCTACAAATTATAATCTGTAGTGGTCAAGTTCTCAAAATAATGTGATTCAGTGAGCGAGAAGAGGCGTAAGCATCGATAGCAGATCAACTCCCGATTTGAACCGATTAAGACAAAGAGGAACGGGAATGGAATCCGATCGTTTAGAGACGTGGGCCAAAATGTCTGTTTTGCGTGAGGAGCCTCCCTATAAAGTGTACAAAATGATGCCAAGAGGGCGGCTCACACACCGTTGCAGCCTCTCAGGAACCAAGGTCACCTGTTCAAGCAAAGTCCCAAAAGCCGGAACCCAAAGGACTCGTTCCGCCAAAGCGGCTCGACGCGGGACTCTGCAGTGACGCACGTCTCACTTGAAGGGCTCCAGGTTGCCGGTGAGGGCCGAGTCCATGAGGTCGTCGTCCTCGGTGCGCAGGTAGGCAGGGCTCGGCCGGGCCGGGCGGTCCACCCCCAGCATGGAAAGGGAGGGATCGGGTGCCGAAATGGGTGAACGAGACCAGCTGTCCGGTTTCAGGGGGTGCGACGAGGGGGGGCAGGATGAAGAGGACTTCTTTTTCTCCTTTTCCCGCTCTCGGTCTCTGTCCCTGTCACGCTCCCGCTCCTTCTGCTTCTTCTTCTCCTTCTTGTGTTTCTTGTGCTTTTCCAACGAGCTGACGGGCAGGGAGCTCATGTACTCGTGAGGGGTCTGCAAGGGCCGCAAAGCCTGATCGTCATCTGAGCTCGGGCTGTTCTGATGGGACTTCTCCGCCACGGAGCTGCTGCCAGACTCGCTCTCGCTGTCGGGGTTGAGAGGCGTGTAGCCGGGGGAGCGGCTGTGACTCGGGGAGCAGCGGTCGTGCTTAGGGGTGGACCCGCTGAACAAGGGCGAGGCTTTGAGGCCCGGAAGCTGGGAGCGCATAGCTTCCCCAGATCCCTCCCCGGGTTTCTGAAGGGTCACCTTGGCCTTTATGCTGGGGGATCCACCATCCGGCTTACTGATGATAATCTTGGCCACCCCAGTGCTCCCGGCCCCGCCGCTCTTGGTGTCCAGAGGTTTCTTGTCACCTGAGCTACCTCCTGACCCAGGGGCCTTGGACTTTCCCTCCTTCTCCACCTTCTCTCGCTTGCTTACGTACTCGCCGCTCTGAGATGAAATCCCATGCTTGGAGGATGGCGGCCCAATATTGGAGGGAACCCCTCCGCTTCCTCCTCCGGCACCAGCCCCGCTACCGCAGCCGCCATCGCCGCCTTCTTCACCCCCAACCCCTCCGCCACCGACGCTTTTCAACTTGTCGATGACTGCTGTCAGAGACGGCTTCTTGTTGCGGCTCGGCGATTTGCCCTTGGCGTTGGCATTGTTCCCGCCCCCGCCGCCTCCCCCTCCGCCCCCGCCTCCGCTTCCACTGTACTGCGACTGCGAGCCTGCGGAAAAGGACATGGAACCAGAGGACGAGGAAGAACTGGACGAAGAAGAGGATGATGATGAGGAAGAGCCAGAAGAGGAACCACTACCCAGCTGCTTTTGAGATCCCATTCCAGGTCCTGACGAAGACTTTGATCCTCCTGAGCCCCCACTCCCCGAACCCATTGGCGATTTTGCTTTCGACGATGGAGGAGTGCCTGGCACCTGCGTCTGCTGCAGTTTCATTGGTGAAGACAGTTTATCGGAGGTACCAGAGCGAGAATGCGAAGGGGAGATGTTCGGCTTGATGTTCGGGTTGATAAGGGATCCCGGGGGCTTACCCCCCTGAGGTTTTATTTTGCTTCCGCTTCCTCCTACGCCGCTCCCACTTCCTACCCCTGACAATCCATGCTTAGTTATAGGCGACGAGCCTGGCTTCCCCACCCCAAGTCCTTGCGAGGAGCTCTTTGACTGGGAGCTCCCTCCGCCACCTCCCCCTCCACCCCCTGGCTTAGAACTGTTGCTTTGACCAAGAGGTCCATCTGACTTGCTGCCTTTGACTTTGCCTGAGGAGGAGGAGGATGAGGAGTGAGAGTGATGACTCTTGCTGCCACTACTACCACCAGCACTCCCCGTGCCTCCCCCGGCCGAGCTGGTAGACGTGTACCCTCCGTGGGAGGACGTCTTGCCTCCCGTCAAGGTGCCTTTTGGAATCTGGATCGTGATTTTGGGAATGGGAGGTGTGGCGCCCCCCGGTGGTGTCTGTGATCGGCCAGAACTGCCAGGAGACTTCGACCCCCCTCCGCCCATAGGCGCTCCAGAACCTGCACTCCCACTAGGTGGAGTGTAAGGTCTATTGCCTGAGCTGTGAGATGGAGACTTGCTGTCAGGGTCCAGCTTCTTACGTTTGGGGGGTTTGTCTTTGGATTTGCTCTCACTGGAAGGAGTACGACTACGTTTGACCTGCTTTGCTTCAGAGGAACTCCCCCCTGTTCCGCCCATACCAGAGGTGCCTCCAGCACCGTTGTCATCTTTCCCCCGCATCACTTGTTGTTGCTGCTGCTGCTGCTGTTGTTTTGTCTTTATATCAGCACTTTTGAAATCACCACCTCCCATGGTTATCATGAGGGGACTCTGTCCACCCCCAGAGTGAGGGTCCCCAAGATCTGGGGCTGGTCCAAGCAGTGGTTTTCCACCTCCACTTATTCCTCCGAAACCTACGCTCATGTCAAAGGTCTCCTTCAGCGGCGGGTCAGGAGTGTTGCGGCCATGTGGAGTGGGGTTCTGGGGGGTTCCCACCGGTGTGTTCTGCCCAAGGTCAAGGTCACCGTCGGCACTGGGGGAACTGTCTTCAATGTAGGTTGGAGGAAATCCGGACCCAGTCAGGAGATCCGGATTGAACTCGACCGCGTCAGGGAAGAAGTTGGTAGAGGAAGAATCGCTTGTCGGCGTTGCCGCCATGGTTGCCTCTGCAATTAAGTCTGCAGCGTCGGGGAAAGGGTTCTCGTTGCTGTTAGCATTAAATAAGTCGGCTTCAAAGACGGCACTGCCCTGCCCTGAACTAGAAGAGTCCCGCATCGGGGTACCGAGCGGGCCTCCGTCCTCTCCGCTAAGATGATGCGGGGCGTGACTGTTGCCGCCCGAGACCTTCCCTGCCTGCTCAGGAATGTCGGACAGGATCTCGTTGATGTCGGCACCGATACTGTCAGAGCTGGAAAGCCGCGCCATCCGAGGCAAGCCTGAACCCGGGGGCTGCTGCTGCTGCTGGGATTGTGACTGGGTGTGGGGCTGAGAGTGGTATGGAACGCCAGGGCCTGCAGGTGGGGTTCCACACTGGCTAGGAGCTGGGGTTATACTGTGTGGCGTGTCAAGTCCATCGCTTGGAAGATTAACGTCAAAGATGGTGTTCTGAGGTTCTACGTCCATGGAAAAAAGTTCCCGGTGGAAATCGTCTTCAGTGGGGTGATGAGGGTGATGGTGTGGCAACATTGGGCCACTTGACTGTGGCTTCATTCCCATACCTCCTCCGCTCACCACTCCTTTTTCCGGTCCCCTCGGGCGCTTTTTCTTGACTTTTGTGCCGCCACCAGCGCAAGGCGCTCCCAGGCTATCGGTGCGAGGTGACTCGGAGGACGAGTTCTGCCTCTCCAGCGGGCCAGAGCTATACAGAGCGCTGAAGTCCTGAGAGGGGTTGTCCTTCAGTAGATGCATCAACATGGGATGGTTCTTGGTGTTACTGGCAGGAGAAGAGGTCGGCGGTGGAGTCTGGTGCGGCTGTGACCCCGAAGATGGGGGCTGAGGCGTTGGGCTAGAACCGACACTGCCTGTGATTTGCAGGAGACTGGTCAGTATTGGGTTTTGTGTCACTTTACTAAAATCATCTCCGTGACTTGCTTGTGGCGGCTGTAGCTGATGCTGTTGTCCGACACCTCCAATCCCCCCCAGTGCCTCAGCTCCAGACACGGAGGTCCTATTCATTCCATATAATGAAGTGATTGGGCCACTAAAAGAGGCCCCTCCTCCAGTTCCACCCCCGCTGTTGCCACTGCCTGTGGGTGTGTTACCCCCACCAGCACCACTGGCGAAGCTCATAGGGTTTCCCCCAGTACCTCCACCACCCATACCATAGCCAGGGCTACTAGTGGGAGGCAGGTTCTTCTTTACCATGTCCTCCAAAGTCTCCTGGATTAAGGGTAGGGCTGGCGTGTCAGCCTGGATAGTCTCTGCTTTACGACGGATGGCTCGCATGGTAACGGGGATGGACATGCACCTTAAGGAAGGGAAAATAAAGGTATAAGAGCTAAACTATATTCTTGGGTATTTGCTCTCTGGCCACTTTTGTCAAAAGGGCCCACGAGTTATCACAAAAGGCTAATTTTTCACTGTGAAAATGACTAAATTATTCGGGTGGTCCAATTTTGCATCCCGAGTTAGGAAAGGAGTGTAGCTACAATGTACAGATGAACATACCTCTGGACCACCTTGGTTATAAAATCGTCTGTGCAGATCAGGGCATCTGAATGACCCTTGTACAGCTTACAGGAGACTTGCGTTGAGTCAATAACATCCATGACCACTGGAAAATGAGGGACAGCGGAAAAAAAGAAAAAGGTGGACGAAGAAAGAAAGTAGATTAATAAACATCTTAAATAAATGCCAATAATTTCACAGGATTAAGAAACACTATAGTGTCTAACTTATTTATGGATTTCACCAAAGGGTGGTGCTGGTGTTGATGATGATGATGGTGTGTGTGTGAGAGAGAGAGAGAGAGAGAGAGGTATAAGCAGGTGGGTCCTCACCACAGACCAGGGACTCATTGACTGGGTGTTGGAAGGACACGTTGAAACTGGAGTCGGTCAGAGGACACACCTCAAACTGCAGCAGCCCCGGTGCATCTGAAGAGATTTGAATTACTTAGATACAAACCACTGGCAGCACATCTACACTCCCAGAGAGTCAGTTTCAAAAAAGCTCTCTGGATACAGCAAAAAAGGAAAACTGGGAAAAATTGGTTATCGTCGTATACACAAGTGCTGCACATAATCGTGTGAATATTTAGAACCTAAAAGTACCCAAAGAAAGCAGCCAGTGAGAACACCCACCGTCTTTAACAAGGGTTCGCTTAACGCAACTCCCGATCAAAGTGTTGTACGCAGCCTGATGCCGAATGACGTCCAGCAGCGCGGGTACTTGTGCCGGGTGTCGGAACGGGATCTTCGACACCAGCGCCCCCTGCAGGCACCGCCCATCTTGTACTGGTGCGTCACGGTTCAGGAAGTAACAGTGCTGCTGGCCTGGCAGGGACTGATACACACAGTTCATATGAGTGTCAGTCATACGGTACCGTCAGATTTGCAACTTCCATTGCATCTTTGATGTAGAAACTGCTATTTTCAGCAGCGTATGCTGACAAAAAGAAAGGTGGACACAGGCAAACTGGAATCACTCACTGCATAGAAGCGCATGGTCTGCATATGGCTGGGCAGGACCCCCGCACCCTCCTTCTGCAGCTGACTCTGCACGATGAGCTCGTAGAGCGGGGACAACGTGGGAGGCGTCTCAAACACAGGGATACCTGATGAAGCAAGTCCCTGTCAGACAACCACAGCACCCCCACAGCACTGCACCAGTCTGTCCCACTTACATTCCCGTAGAAAATATTACCCCTGGAAAAATGCAGCAGCTATACGACTTGCAGTGTTGTCACTAATGGCTACCTGAGGAATATCCTATGCAATAAACATCTCTTTAAGAGCAGTCTGGGGAAGATGCTGAGCAACAGTAACATCTAACAGTACAACAACGTGTATTCAGTTGAAGTCATTACATTGCAGAATATCACAGATTTTTAATTTGGGCTTTAGGTCACTGCTGAAGAGATATAATTTTTAAAAAATTAAATAACTCGCTGTCCTTTACAGATACCGATATCATTTATGGCAAGGAAGACCGTTTTCATTCATTTCTGTAACTTTCTGAAGGTCGGCAGAAAACACGATGCATTACAAGAAACACACATAGCCTAATTAAACGCTGCAGAAACCACAGTGAATAAGTCAATATTTATTTGTAAAAATTAACCAAAAAAACATTTGTTCCTCATCTTAAGTCAAGTCTGAGCATCTTTAGCAAACAGCATTGCAACAATTTAAAATAAGCTCCAGACCATTGCTTACAAATGTCTAGTGCAGCTTTCATCACCATGTAAATTACTATAATATACATAAAAGCAATCTTTCTGAGTATCAGAAGGTAGATTTGAACCTCCACAATAATATTCAACTGGTCATAGAACTTCAGGGGTCTTAATACTAACAAACCACCTCGAAATGGGAAACATACAGCACGTTTATAGGAATCCCCTTACAATCGCAAGTTCACTGTGACCGAGCTACTGACTGGAGGAATCACACAATACAAGTCAAACAAGATCACGTGCTCTGGGATTTAAAACAACGTCACTGAGCTGTGGACTAAACATTAGCTGCAGAGTCCAGTGCCCCTTGACTTTCATTCCCCGGTTTTATCATTTTTCTTTCCCTCATCAACAATTTCCATCACCAGTGCTCAGAGCATGACTGATCTCAGATTAGCAATGTCCAGCACCCTATATCTTACCCAACCCGTGGTCTCCTGCAAAAGCACTGCCAGGGGGCCAAGTATTAAAGATTATAAACACAAAACCAGTGCTCCAGACGTGAACCCACGTCTCACCTGTGGCATTGCCCATCCTCTGTATGAAGGACAGCGAGAAGGGAGTGGGCCGATTCATCTTCAGAAAAAAACAGGCCGGAAGGTCTACAGAGTTGGAGTTGGTCACGGCAGAAAAAGAAGGAGTTCTGTGAGAGGAAAAAAGCAACATGCATTATCTACATATATATTTTGCCAACAACTTTTTCAGCCGATGACTGCAGTAATAACAACCATACATTTATTTAATTTTCTGATGCTTTAATGTTTCATTCGTGTATTTATAATCAACAGTAACTTGTCTAGTGAAGGGGTGCGGTGCTCCAACACCTAGCCAACGTTTTAAATGAACTAGGCAGAGCACTGAATACATTATTTCAGGTATTCCAAAGATAGGCACAGTCAAAAGGACTTAAGAGAGTAGAGTAAAATGTTCCAAAAAGTCAGTGCCTTGCTTTATAAACCATTTCACGTGTGTGTTAAACAAGCTGCAGGAAGCAGCGGCCTCATGGCCAAGCACCTGTAATTGTGACTCTTACCCTTTGTTGTCTACCGGATGGGAACCTGTGATCAGGGGGGCGATGGGAAGCTTGTACACAGAGGATGTGCCTTCCACCGTTACAGACACACTGACCCCCAGAGAGCGGGGGACTGTAGAAAGTAAAGGAGAGAGAGCGACAGGTGATTTAGGGCTCCACAAAGTTCTCTTACGACACAAAACCAAAACAGAAAACTGCCCGTATAGGACAAAGTACATCAAAGCCTATCAATTATGATCCAGGAAGGCTGAATGTAACTGGTTTGCATTTTTTCATACAACATTATATGCTGAGAAAGGCAGGTAAAAGGGTCAGGTGCTTCAATGGCTGGAAAACCATCTTCCTGCACTTTAGTACATCACATACAATTAGCATAAACTACCCTGTCCATGGTGAACACACAGATGAGAGTCACAGCGCTAATAGTGCTAGTATCACAGTTCCCTCCCAGACTGACCTGTTGAGTCAGTGAAATTGAGTAGAGCACCAGTTCCCTCCTCAAACACATCATACGGTGACACATAGCACTGTAGCGACAACAGATGACCTGCAGGAGAAGCGAGTTAGACTTGCATGCAAGAAAACCACAATCAATAACAATCTTCTTTATACTGAAAAGCCACCATAAAACAAGAATGCTTTAAGTCAGTTATACTATAACCCACAGTATATAGCCATGAATGAAGAGATAAGCATGTAGTGTTTAGTCACAAGAGCATCACTGCCCCTACATCAGGGTTTCCCAACTCTACTGCTGAAAAACGGTGTTCAATAGGTGCCAGATTTGCGCTCAAATCATCCAGAGACAGGCAACTGGAAAAACCTGACTACTGTGTGCATTCTTTCTTTCGTTATCAAATACGACTTTTTCAACACTCTTGGGAACAGTGACTCACTGCTGAATTAACTGCTTCAGTGGAACAACTAAAAGATGAAAATGAGCAACAATCAAAACATGTTGCACCCCCCCAAATCCAAGGCAGGCTGTTTCAAATGTACCCCTCAGGAGTATATATGTATTTGTGTAAAGAACGTACGTGCGATTTGTGCCCATCCGTGCCAGCTGCATTTCTGTGATTAGCAAAATAATGAGGAGGAATGTATGTACCTCCACTGCGGGGTGTCAGCAGACCCACACTCCCGTGCAGAATGGTCTCGATTGTGCTAGCGTTTGTGGCCAACCTGCAACGCACAGACACGGACTCACAAAGTGAGCAACAACAAAGGACACGCAGCCACAGAAGTCCTAATACTGCATGACATTAACATGGGACGTTAACATCAAGGTTTACAGAAACAGGCGGATCAAATCAATCAAAAACCACATGCGCTCACACCTGAACATGTGCATCATCTTTGTGAGGTCCAGCTCCAGAGACTGGAGGGTCAGGTACATCTTTGTTTTCAGCTTACTACATGGAAACAGCAAAGGAAAACAATTCACTTCAACCAGAAATAAACAGCACACTTTAACACCCCTCTGGTTTGTCTGCTTTTGCTCAGTCTCTCTTACAAATTAAGTTACACAACCCAACAGATTTTCTTAACTGTCTCCTGAAGAGGCTCAGTTTCAAAAATTAAAAACATCTTTTTCAGTAAAACTTGCAGGAAAAAAAAACATTTTACACAATTCAGACTAATTTTTGTAGCTTTTGTTTGTTTTGTTTGATTTATGGAAGTCTCTGCTGCTCAGGAGGGAAACCTTACGTGAAAGGAACACAGTGAGTCAATAGACATGATGAGTCTACCCTTAGATTAAAAAAAACACATAAATGGTGCCTAATTCTCTGGGTGCCGAGAGCTAAAACCATAGCCGTTTCTTTTGCATTATTAGGATCATAAAATCTTAGAAAAAAACAACAAAATGATGCTGTTTTTAGAAGACAGCAAAAGATACAGAGGCACTTACTTGTCTCCAGGGAGCTTGTACAAATTCACTAGACCCTTAAGATGTTTGGAGAACTCCTCAAAGTTCTTCTCTCTGTTAGCAGATAAAAAGAAGAAATAATTTCAACAAGGGCTCATTAGGATTAGGATTACAAGGTAGGAAAATCAACTCAAAAAGTGACACATATGTTTAGAAGGGCACAGTGTTCCTGTGACTCACCTAAGGTGCTGAACAAGTTCTGGACAGCTCTGTATCACAAGAGACACAGAGATGGTGTCAGTAAATTGTATTGGGAAGTTGGTCATTACATTTATAAAGGTACACCTTCTGGCCATCAAATATCACACCCATTCCCCCATGTTCAGTTCCGAATCCATTTTTCAATCCAATTTCACCCTCACCGATCCCTCTTTGCCAGGCTTAAACACTCACCGCTGGGTTCTCCCCGTGATGCGCAACCTTCACGTCCACCAACTGCCCCCCAGTGTCCAACTGCACTTCTACATAAAACATGTCAGAAGTGATGTAGCACTCTGTCCCCGAGGGACTGAGATGGGACCCTAACCTGTTTCAGAGAGGAGGGCTTCATGTTAGGTCCTCAGCGACTAATGCAGCTCGACAATTCTGATTTTGCTGCGAGGCAGACTGAAGAGAACAGGCAGCAAGAGAAAGTGCTCTAGTGCAGTGGCTCACTGATGGCACCTACCCATTCTGTCGGGCGATGGACTCGAGACGATCTGTCATGGAGGGCAGGGAGGACACTGTAAATCACAGAAGATCAGACCAAATGTTGGACAAAATATTAATTTAAATATTACAACTCCTACACAGTAAAACCACGTTCAACACTGTTTAGTTACGATGTGCGTGCATATAGCATCCTTGGCACCGTACATCCTTCTTCTTTATTAATGCTGCCATAATCTGCATTCTCATCCTTGCATTTTTTCTTCCACTGTTCTCGCTAAGATAAACTATCGCGGAGCCAATGTTGAGGTGCTCTGACTTTAATTTATACATTAAGGACTGAGTGCATGTGTGTATGTGTTTCTCTGAATTGGGATGATGCTCATGGCAACCGGGACATGTTGGCAAGAGGAGCTCACTGTGGGCGCACACTTATTGCAGTCATTTTAATACAACGCAGCGCAGATACCGACCATCCCCAGCCCTCACCACTCACCTTTCAGTGCTCTCTGCAGCGTCTCCAAGCAAGTGAGCAAAAGCTGGTGCCCTGCTGCATTCATAACTCCACGTTTCTCCTTAAAATTCAAATCACAGTCAGTTATCTCATAATGACACAGACCTGCCTCTCTGGTTTTTCTATAATGTTAGTCAGTTCCAGGACTGAATTTCATGAAAGAGGTTCAGAGAGGCAAAAAAAGGAATGGGAGATGATGGGCAACAATACAGACTCAATGAAAGTGCAAATGGTGCTCCCAGCACACCAGCTGCATGTCTAATAATCCATCTTTTTTTTTTTTAAAACATGGAGACTAAAAAAACAACCATTATGCTAAGAATTATTTGGAATTTTTGATGAAAAACAATGAAACTGGCCCAAAACGGTAAGTTCCGTGACTGTAACGGAAGAGCCTCACCATGGCCTGTCGCACCACTTTGCTGGTCTCCTGCCACGGGCGCGAGGCATTGTGCTTGGCGTGCAGCCGCTCCAGCAAGGCGCTCACCCGACTCTGCTTCTCTGCTTCTGCCGAGGACAGCGAACAGATGGACGCTCACAGAATGATTTGCACATAAATCACAAAACCAAAAGAAACCCTTCCCATTCCCTTAAAGAGCAGCTCATAATTCGGAATTGCACAAAACCCCGCTGCACTTATTCAGACATCAAACCTTAAAGTGGAAATTGACAGAAACCACAAAATAAAGGCGTAAGTGATAATAACAAATAAGTTTTTAAAAATCCTGCTGCACATGACCTGTTCAGCACTGCTTTACACGCAGTTCTTTGTCAATATTTTCATTTGAACTTGTGGAGCTCCTCCCTTGGTGCTCTCTTCACCAACTCATTCACATACCAGCCGGCTATTTACTTGCCCACACTATTGATTTTAGGGTTCAAACATAGTTCGCCTAACCACTAAATAAGTGACTGTTTAACATTCTGGCAGCTGCCTGAACAAAAATAAAGTTACTCTTACACCCTCAAGTAACTCCAACCAGCAAGGAGGCTGACTTTTTTTGCTGTCAGAGCGCCGGGGAGAAACTCTGAAGGCTCCCAACGCCAAAATATGCCTCTTACCGGTGCCCTCCTCCACTCGGACCCGCTCCGCGAGGGCTGTGCTGCTCCCAGCCTGGACGACGTGAAGTTCTCTAGCTGGACTGCCATCCTGCAGAGAAACAGCCGACACCGCCGCCATCTTCGCGATCTTCTGTCGCCCACTTAGTGGGATGCGCGCACAGCGCGTTGGCGTCGGCCGCCCCCATTGGCTCAAATGGTCATGACGCGATCAAGCTGCGACACTAGTTGTCGCCTACCAACAAAGAGGCTTCGTTTAAAATTATTCATGTGATATTTCCTACAAAACGAATGTTTACCGGATGTCGAAAAAAATGCGGAAGATTTACGTGAATTTTACGAGCGCCAGCGACAACCACGCCACAGCTATCGTATGACTACAGCCAAATATGTACTGTAACGTGATCTGGAACATCTGCTATGTAGACTTCTGGAAGAAAAGGGAAAAGTGATACATTCTTGCCTGTAAACGTAAAGACGCTAATCAAGATATATGGTTCTTAATACATTTATATATAACCTTTAGTCAACATATTTACAAACTCGAATGATCTAATGCTAAACCACATATTAGCTAGTTGGGAGCAATATATTCAGACTTTACAAGTAGAAAAAATAAGACAGTGTGCTCTGTCGGCATTTTTGAAGTCTACATTTTAGGTGAACTTCTTAAGCCTAACTTTTGATTCTTGATGTTTTCATTTCCATGATGTTGTTAAAACTGTATGCATGTTTTTTATATTGTCACTTACTACTGTTGTGATGACGTATCCTTGTTTTCTTTCATTTAAAATAAAAATGGTTTTTAAAAATCCCTGCTAATGATACTGTTTTTGACCAGCAAAAGATGAGCACATTGTGTGAGGAACATTTAAATACATTGATTTTGTCTCCCAGGAGACAAGCAAAGTACATTTTCCCTTTCTGGGAGTCCAAATGGCGTCACTTTGCTGAAATTTTAATGATTCAAATTCCAGCAGTTCTGCTTTCTCTCACTGACCAGGTTAGCTAGTCCACACACTGGGCTGAACTTTAATAAGCCAGCTAGGCCTTGCGTTATTTGTGGAAGAGACTAGATATTTTCAAAAATAAAGAGGCATTTAGGTGACCTTTGGCTTTACGAAAATGGCACACATAACACCGGCACACCAGCGCTGTGCTCCCGGGGACCCTGGTCACATTCTGTGTTACTGGCGCTTCTGACTGTCACGTGAAATTCAGTTTCATTTTCACTCTGAGTAAATGTGCGATTTCTTGCTTCAGATGTGGCACAAGACTGGGGTGAGTAACCAGCTGTGTGGTCAGTGACCTACATGCAAAATCCCTTTAGAGTACAGAGTGAGGCTGGTGTGTTGTCCTGTTTGTGGTAAACTTATTGCTTTGGGTTTGTACACACTTTAAAGATAAAAAGTCAACAAGAACTGTAATAAAATGCTAACTGTGGAGTTTTACTTTCATGCTGAGCACTGGTGTCTTTTCATAGACCATCTCCTAGCAGAGGTGCCAAGTATGGAAATTTCAAACACCTTCTTAATGTGTCCCTGGACAACACCCAGGAGATCCCGGAGACATCCTTCCCTGTGCCGTTACGTGGACGCTGAGCACGAGGTGGTTGCAGGCCCCCCTCTCTTGGACCCACCGCAGCCTGTACGTCCGGGTCCAGGTCAGCCCTCTGAACCTAACAAACTGCCCCCTGTCCAGTGGGGAACGGAAGCAGCCTCTTCAGGGCCACTAAGGTCTGTTGATTTCAAAGAAGCCCTCCTTAATAACGGCCTTTGACGAATGAATTTGGTGTACTTACTTCATTTTTATTCTGCTCATGTCATCATGATTCAGGAGCACCAGTCCTTACAAATAAGGTGAGTCTGCAACTATAGGCCACCTCAGGAAGCTGGTTGTGTCCAGTGTCCCCCAGCTGAGTGACTGACCACTGCTGCTTTGTGTCTGTCTACACATGGGATTATTTACGTACCAGGGGGTTAATTCCAGGTGATGGACAGCATGCGTCACTATGCCCCTGCTGGCCGCTATTGCAGTGACAGGCGCACACTGCCACAGAGCTCAGGTGTTGCCCCCGGTTCAAGCGTCAAATCTCTAAGTGGTTTAATCGTGTCGTTTCCTTCACGCGAACAGCTCCACAATACCTGCTGGCTCTCTCACAAATGTCTCACACTAAAGCCCAAAAATGTGCAACAATAATGTTCATTCTGACTAACTGGTATTTTAATAAACAATACCAATTAATTTGTCTTAAATTCGTAGGTCCGACTTAGGCTCGATGCAGAAAGATTTCAGTAGGTGGCACTGCAATACCAACATTGGAAACGTATGACCTGTTGGAAGGCAGTTTTTGTTCTAACAGGGTTTCCTCCTTATTGAAAAAGAATTTGACAAACCGGATCAATAAAGGTTTCCTACAAAACATTAGGCAATATTGCATCCCAAACTGTGAGTGGGGGGGGGGTTGTCCCTCTGAGTCCTGCCACATCCATTAGACGAAGGTAGTTGACTCCCCAGTGGCTCAGGCTGAGACTGTCTACTGGGTTGGGCTGTTGGCTGGTGCTTGTTCCAGCCGAAGCTCACAGCCCATGGGTTCTCCAGCATGAACGGCTTGTAGAGACAGCGGACATCCAGCCTGGAGGTAACCTGTGTGGCTGTGCGGGAGACCTGGGGGGATCTGGGGAACTCCTGGGGGTAAATATATACAGATATGCAGTCAGATATGCTGCTTACAGAAATACGAAATCCTACTGAAGCAAACTGATGTGCAAAAACAACATGCTAAGAAACAGCACAAATGTGGAACTTGCAGGATTCTAGATTTAGAAATAAATAGAATTTATAGTGCCAACGATTATCTGGTCTTACATATGAATTTGGTGACCAGAATGAGGTCTCCTGTGGTCTTTGGGGGCTTCTCTGCACCCAAAGTGGAGAGCAATGTGGGGCATCTCGTGCTCGCTGGGGGTCTCTCTGTGGCCAAAGTGACCATTCTCTTCTAACTGGGGAATTTCATCGTGGAGGTCTCTGGTTTCATGGCACAGGACTTGAGTGCTAATGTGTTGACATGGGAGGCAAAGATTTGTGACCTTGGGTGCCTTTCCTCCCCCCGCAGTGTGTCCTCGGACCCCTGCAGTGCTGGGGGGGGGGGTAAGGCATCTTTCCATGTGGCCCCATTAAGAAGTTCCAAAAAGGGATCAAATCTTCCAAAATACATAAGAGTTATGGCTCAGGTCGAATGTTGTGTATTTGAAGAGCAGCTTTTCACTTACGGCGAAACGTGGTAAAACGTGGTAAAGTTCTCCCCGACTTCCGTCCAGACGCGCTTCTCGCTGCGGAAACACCGCGTCTTCCGTGCCCGCAGCCAATCAGCGCCAGGGGGGCGGGGCTTGCGCAGGCGGGCGGGGGTCGATTAAAACTTCGAATAACTGGGACCGTGCAGCCGTGACGATTTATTTTTGTTTGTTTTCCGAAACAAAACAACAGCTTTAAAGCACTATTAACATGATAATGGACACTGGGGGGGGGTTTGCTTATTTATCAGCTCGACTATTGTTTGTCTGGCCGTGACTGTTTGTCCTCTTTAACACGTGAGCAGGCGCAGGTGACCCCACACACCCCCTGCCGGGGTCCCAGGGTCACTCTGTCACCACAGCGCCATTGACGGTGTCTGTCCGGTCGCCTATCTCTCACACACACACACACACACACACACACACAGAGGCTGAAATAGCGAAACCCTGTAACACAAACACACTGAAAACCATCCAAACATTTTTTCTTTTTCTAAACAATGTTTCACATTTTCGGTTGAGTCAGAGTTCCTGTTTGGCGCCGCAAGATGGAGGCACACATCTGCAGGAGCGCCTCCAGTGCGGAGTGTGTGTGTGCGGTGGGGGGACAGTATCATATTTTTGGTCGTTTTTGAGTGACAGTCGGCTCAAGATCAACACCAAGTTACGGACACGTGTTTAGCACATTAAATCCCCTTAAGTACAGTTGTAGTACAGGCAGAAATTTAGAAATTGTTATTATTATTGTTGTTATTATTATTACTATTATTCATGTTTATCTCAGCTGGGTATTTTACTGGAGTAAGTCATTTCCATGTTATGTTCCTATGATTTCACGCATTTTTCAGGTTTAAATCTTGTTATTCGGAATGTATTTACGGTTTTTTGGAGAAACAGGTTGAGGTGGAATAACTGCACCACAGATTAATACATGCGGTAATTCGAAATGATAACAATTGCCGGATATAGTTTTTTTATGAATAAATAAATAAAATTAAAATTAAAAGTCCTGTAAACTATTTAATTAATGTTATCAAAGGTAACGAGATATTGGAAGAATTTAAGTCTGGAATGATATTATTTTTATTTATTTATTTCCTTATTTCACACGGACAGTTTTTGTTACAGGAAAAATGTGTAAACCTCTGTTTCCGTAAAATGCGCCTAATATGCGGTTGTGGGGTTTTCTCACCTTTCCAAACCGCTCACAGGTTTCTAAATCTGTTTTTATAAAATATTCTGGGGTGCAAAATGTTTCGTTTCATGCCTGAGTTCTAACAGAGCAGAATTGTTAAGTGAAATTCCTTTGATTGCTGAAAAAAGCCTCTATAATAATAACTAAAAAAAAAACTGAGTCAGTCTTCTAAACGGCGTGAAATTGATTTGCAACATCACAGTTTATTTCATGAGACCTTCCTGAGGACCCTGGGATCTGCTTTAGTGGGACCCAGTTATGCTGAGTATCCATTTGTCTGCACAGCTCCCCAAAGCCCAAACAGCTAAAACACCACATATAAATAAAGTCATGTGAAGGTGTAAAGTATCATTTCTCAGATCTGACCACAGTTCCTAGTGGTTCGTGGTCTTCATTCTCACAGCAACAGACATAAACCAGCAACCTGGAGTGGGAGCATCGGGTGAATAGTGTGTTTTCACCGAACCAATGTCACCAACATCAGAGTAGAGGCTTTTATCTACTAAAGAGAATTATCCACTTATCCAGTATTCAACTATCCAGTATTCAAATATCCAGTCTCCACTTAAGTGGACTAACACTTGGCAGAAAAAATGATAGAAAGTGGTGTCCCAGGGCACCTGGGCTGTGGTGTTTGGATGCAGTTTTTGACCAGTCTGTTTCCCCTGCCCCCCAACAGCCTCATCAGGCCTTTCCTCACCTGTCAGATAGTGAAAAACACCAGTGGGGTGGGGGGGGGGTCTGTCCAGAGGTGTGAGCTGCTGGACTGGAGAGGTGATGGGTTGGGATGCCAGTCCATGACAGTGGAGCTACACACATGCTGTCATAATGCAGGCAATTTGCCACTTCACACAAAACCCACATGTTGTTGTTTGCTCTTTTACTTTTGCAGTGAGGACACAGACACACACACACACACACACACACACACACACACACACACACGCTCACACACGCACACACGCTCACACGCGTGCGCACACACACACACATATAAACACGCAGAGGGTCTGTTTTTCTTACTTTATCAGCAAGCCATATTATATAGATGTGTTCATACGCAGAGCCTCAACATGTCGTTTAAAGGTCTAAACACACATTCTCGCCCCCCACAGACATGTCTCTGGCTTGGCACACATTCAAAACCAGTCAATCTGAGTGGCACTGAGTGCTGCCTCCCATTCCCCCCGGCGGACCCAGACACAGCTGAGCCTCAGAGTGTGAGATCCTTACAGAGGGGTGTGCTCACCTTTCTCCTTGCCCTGTGTGTGTGCGTGTGTGTGAGTACATGTATCCCTGTATGTGTGTATGCATGTGTGTTGGTGTGTCCACATGTGCGCATATGTGTCTGTGGCACGCTTGGCATCATAATGAATGCCCCCGCGGGGAGCCGCCAGGGAGGAGCCATGGGCACCGGTGGCATCCGGATGACAGAGGGATAACGAGGGGGACTGATGCTCACGCCGACTGCCTCGGACAGGAGCTGATATGCCTCTGCTTCACTTCTGCCTGGCACGGTGGGGGTCACACTTTTTCCTCTTTCAGTCTTTTAGGGTTTTCTTCCCACCATAACATTAGGGACCCCCTGGTATTGTTAATGGGCTCCTCCCACTGATGACGGTTTTGCTGTTTTCAATGGTGCGGAGAGAGTGAAAAGTGTCAGTGGTTCTGCTGGAGATTCGCAAAAGAACAAAAAAAGTCAACTGAACTGAACTGAGATCATAGCTCAAAAATGGCCCTTCAAACGTGTGGATAACTAGTGTCCGCATAAAGGAGGTTCGGGGTTCGAGGTTTTTGTTCGTGTCGCCCCCACTTCCCATAGCCCCCTGGTGCTGTTTTCTGCCCCCTGTCGACCAGATTTTCCCAGTAAAAACTCTAACTATAGTCCATGCTCATTATTCACAGCAGCCTCGCAGCTACACTGCAAGTGTATTGCAAACATCCGCAATCCCCTCTTGGCTCTTTCACTCACTGGACAATTTCAGAATTTAATGCTTAAAAAGTTTACCGGCTAACTACACTCTTAAACATGCTAATAAGGGAGGAGCCGACACTGATTTGCGCACCTGGGCCGAGTTTCCCGGCTGTCGCCTTCTACAGATAGACTGTGGATGTTCAGGTAATAATTGGACACTACATCCCGCTGCTCACGGCTCTCCCAAACTGCCAGGTGACACTACTTCCGTGTGTTGGAGGCCGAGCAAGACGAGCACCTTGCCAGGTGACAGTGTCCCCAGTAAAGCAGGTCCTGCTACACAAAGGACACTGAGATTCATTTAAAGCTGCTCTTTCCTATTTTATTTCTGCCTTTTTTTGCCGCTGCAGCAGATATACAGGAGATGAGCGGTTGCCAGGGAGAGGTGACAGGTGATGAAGTTATACAGTCTTCTGTTATTATTAAGGATTATAATGCTGACAAATGGCTTGCGCCGCGGACCCCCTGCATGCTAATTCTAGTAAAGATGAGTAAAACTGTTGCAAAACACAGTCAGAAATGATGCACCGCTTGGGTCGTAAAAACTGAAAAATTATCAAATGTCTGAGTGTTTGTTTAGTGCTTAATACCTCTAAAGTAGACAAGACCACGGTTGTTAATTGCGCATCTCACTATTTAACCATCTTCTGTCTAACTGCCCCGACACTCGTCTTCTACACGCACAGATTAAATGCTTAACTGCTTTGTTCGCACAAGGTGATATCAAACAAATTAACTCTGCGCTTCGTGAATGAGGATTAAGAAGCCGTGGTGAAATAAATCATTCGCCGAGGAGTGATTTTCACAGATTGATGAATGAAAAAAGAAAAATGTTAAATTATAGGTGCAACTGACGGTGAGATAAGACACGAACTCAGTAGTATGTAAATTTCGTTTGTTGTTAAGTCACGCAGAATGCTCTATGTGCCTTACGTATTTATGCATTTATATATTTTATATAAGTGGACATTTTCTGACGTATTCAGTTGAAGCACCGTGTTCGGTGGTGCAACAGGAGACGGTTTGGCGAACAAGGTCAGTTTATTATCCGCCGCACTGTTTATTACACACACCATCCATCCATCCATCCATCCATCGTCCGTCCATCATTAACCGCTTCACCCTGGTCAGGGTCCCGGGGTACCAGGCTATGAACCTGCGCCCTCGGAGGGACCTTACGTGACCTTAAACGGACCTCAAAGGGCAAATGACAATTCTGTATCCACTAAATACCCTAAAATGAATCCATCTGTATGAAGAAGAAGAATTTCCAGCAGATCCGAACAATCCTGTGTAACTTTGGAAGATTTTAATCTGACAAACATTTTCCTTCACGCTTTTTCATAAGATCTCCGAAGCGCTTTAATTTCCTGCCATTTGAGACACACCTCCCCGCCGCTTCTGGCTCAGCTGGTGTCAGTTCCCCGCGTCAGTTGAGGACTTTGCGGGTTCGGGGTGTACAGTGCGAACACCCCTAGACCACGCTAGGGGGGGGGGGTTCTTTTGTGTACGTGCCCCCAAACCCCCCCGACGCGGTGTCATTCTCCACGCCCCCCCCCCAACGAGCCTCCCGAGCCTCTTTAACACGGCAGCCTCTTTAAGGGAGCAGGGGCTTGTGGGAAGGCGGTGCGGAGGGTGGCCCTGCAGGACCATTTGTGCTCAGGCTCATTTGCACAGCGACACTTAATTGGCTACAACAATTAATTAATGTGTTGGAAAGTTGGCACAAAAAGTTCATTTAAGAGGTTTTAATAAGCAATTAGGGGAACCAGGAGGAGCGAAACTACTAGAGAGGAAAAGAGCGATTGCGGAAATCTGTCAAAACGAGGTGTTTTCAGGAGAAACCGGCCATTATTCAAGTGACTGTCGGCGAGCAGAAATAAGTCTCCGCCATCGTCGCTTTACTGCGTATTATTTTTACATCGAGCATCTTATCTGTGCGCTTTCCGGCGGAGGCACTGCGTCTGCGCGCTGCACGCGCCCTACGAGATGCCGCATGACTAATGAGAAGAGCAGGTTGGAATCCTGGGGAAGATGTCCTTGGAAGACGAATGCATTTTCAGCAGAATAATTAACTTAATTAACAAATTCACATGCATATTCATCAGCCTATTAATGTCTCCTTCGTGCTGCTTGATGAGCAATGTGGTAATAACCATCTCATTTGCATACTGCATTCACACCACTCTCATGGAGGGGGAAAAAAGAACAAAACACAAAAATCGGAGGAAAGATGGAAGTGCGCATGCACACACACACACGCGCGCACACACACACACACACACANAACAAAACACAAAAATCGGAGGAAAGATGGAAGTGCGCATGCACACACACACACGCGCGCACACAGTCTTCGCTGTCTCTTTCCGTGGCACCCAGTGACACGCTTGTTGAGCCCCACAACTCTGTGCACCCCCCTTTTCTGTATTATCCATTATTTATTCATCTCCGTCTGTCTTATTTGTATATATATTAATGAGCAGTAAACAAAATCCTGTACTGAGATAAGGGACCCCCCACTTCTGCGCCGTCCGTCCGTCTGCTGGCAAAGGTGTCTGTTCTGCAGTGTACTCTACTCCGATGTTGGTGACTGGTTCAGTGAAAACACACTGTTCACCCGCTGCTCCCACTCCAGGTTGCTGGTTTATGTCTTGAAGCTGGGTGCCCGACTGCCAGTCCCGGGCTCCTTGTGACCTCATCCCTCAGTCTCTGTTGCTTTATCCCTCCCTCCTGACTCCATGACTTCTGCCTGTGTAGTGTCATCTCGCCGCCTCCCTGCCTGGCGTGTCCCCATCATGCGGCCTGTGTGACTTTCTCACCCTGTCTTTCTGCCACCCTGTCGCCCCATCTCCTTGCCTTCCTGTCCCTGTCCCCGTTACCTTTCCAGAGTTGCTAGACTGGATTTTGGCTCGTGTGTTACCAGTTTGTTGAGTGGCTGCTATGTGTCTTCCTGTCTCCGCTGTCTCACTCTGTCCACTCCTACTACCTTTCTGCATGTCAGAAATCTATACACGAGGATTGTATGCAGGGCATATTTCTGGGTGCCTCTGTGTGTGTGTGTGTGTGTGTGTGTGTGTGTGTGTGTGAGATCTCTCTTTATGTCCTCCCTCTTCCCGCTGTGTCCCCCTCAAACTCTCCCGGGGGGCTCACTTGGCATCTTTCCCCACTGTTTTTTATTCTCGCCGCGCAAATTGCCGCCACTGCCGCTCGTTGTCACCAACCTGGTGCCCTGGCAGCGGTGCGATCCATGCCAACGCAGGCACCCCCCAGGAGTGGGGACACAGCACACAAACGGTGTGGCCCTGCAGATTCTCTACACTGTACAGCACGGCACTATACAGCACAACACTGACTCTGCTGCGCAAAGTCGCCCACATGGTTACTCCAATGGCTGCCCGGTAAACTCAAACTTTCCTCATGTTGTGACGCAGACATCTCTGGCTTCACATTTACAGCTTTCTTTTCTGCGTTTGTGAAAAACGCTGTGATGTTTGGTGCAGCTGTGGTTCTGTTCAGCGCTGCTGTGGTACGGGGGTCCTGTTCTCCTTGCTGGGATACACTCCACCCAGCTTGTTTTGGTTGCTTCTGTATTTTCCCCCTTCGTTTTATTCTTCCTTCTCTAGCAGGGTGTGGATGCTCCGTGATTTGGGAGCACAGCTTTTAGCTGCGACACACCCTGACTCCTTTGTCCTGCCTTTGTCCCACATTAGAAGTCATCGCAGCCCGAGTTTCGTCTGGAGTCTGCGGTCATGCCAGGTGTCAAACACGCAAACTGACATGGCGCATGCACCGTGTATGTGTGCTTGTGGGTGCGGGCTGCAGTGATTTGCCAGCGAGTGTGTGAGGAGGTGCACCTTGGCGCGCACGTGTGTATGTGTGTGTGTGTGTGTGTGTGTGTGTGTGTGTGTGTGCACGGTGCAGCGGGCTGGAGTGTCCGGTCTGGCCGAGATGCGGCGAACAGGGACGCCGCGATTGAGATATACAGCATTAGCCGGTGTCAGCCCTAAATTAGGGGCCATATCTGTTTTCTAATCAGAGCACAAGCGCTGTGTTAGAGGAATTAGGTCGACAGCTGCTGGGGGCTTTTTTTTTTTACCCCCCCCAAACAGACACCCCCACTCACTCTGTCTCTCTCTCTCTCTCTTTCTGACAGTCAAACCTGAGCTATGGGACCCACTTTACAGCACCACCTGTCAACGCTGGTGACCCCCTCCCACCCCACCATTGTTTACTCGTGCCAACACAGCACACACACGTGGGCTCTCTGTGTGTCTACAGTAGGTCAAGTTGGGTGTGTGTGTGTGTGTGTGTGTGTGTGTGTGTGTGTGTGTGTGTGTGCACGCGCGCGCGCGCGCAAGGGCATGCGTGTCAGTGAAGCACTGAAGGGAGGTAGCAGACAGCTGCTTCTGTGTCACGCAGCTGAGTAGCTTTTGCCTGTGTGTGTGTGTGTGTGTGTGTGTGTGTGTGTGTGTGTGTGTGTGTGTGTGTGTG
>UFQX01000543.1:0-18783 GCA_900497675.1 Arapaima gigas | reverse complement strand
CTGCTTTTGTGTGACGCAGCTGAGTAGCTTTTGCGTGTGTGTGTGTGTGTGTGTGTGTGTGTGTGTGTGTGTGTGTGTGTGTGTGTGTGTGAGCCTTTGGGTCAGCAGGTATGGGTCCTGTGTGAGGCCCACATGTGTGTTGGTGTGTGTGAGTGCAAGTAAACGGAAGATAATAAGACACAATCTTATTCACTGGTCATTTCTCTTGCGTGTTTATAGCCAATAAAGTTTTAGATCAAGTCTGAGTCCAAGAAAACTAATCTCTCATGTTCAGATGCTGGCATTTTCAAAATAAAGGGCAATAATAAAGAATTTTTCAGCACCTTTTAAAAACGTCATAACAAAGATTTAAATATTATACACACACACACACACACACATATATATGTATATATATTTTAAACCACTGTGTGTAACATGCTATGCCTCATTTTAATTTTGTGCTGTGTCTGTATTGCCATTTTTCCAGAGTAGAAACCTTCCCTTCCTGTTTGTCTCCTTACTTTCTTGCGGTCTTTGTCGGTCACCTTGGAAAAAGTCGTCCGGATTCCTGTATCAATAAGTCATAACTAAAAGAATCGTCATCCGTGCCGCTGCTAATGTAATTCTCAAAAACAGTTGATTTATTTAAACAACTTTGCAATTAACACATGTAACACTTTTATTGTTTATTTACCTGTGATCTGAATCAACTTGCGTGCATTTTTAATTTTGAATGTCACTGAAAATAAATCCGTTTAAATACATAAATGCATTAATACAATAAATTTAAATTCCCATGTAAGACTCAAGTACTGCAACATTTTTCCCCTTTCCGGTAGGTTAAAATAAATACTAGTTGTGTATGGAGTCTTGCTGGATAAAGTGTGAGCTGCACTGCTGCGCTCAAACAAGTTTCTGTCCGCCGTTATTATTCTTACGTGTTTTTCGCTGTTCAGAGGTGGTGGTCAAGAGTAACATTCACTCCTTATAATTAAATACTTTTTGGAGAAATTGTACTTTCAGAGAAGTTTTCGATATTTTTAAAGAAAAAAGTAATTTTAGTTAAACTTTAATATTTTTCATGTTTTTTATATGTTTTAATTTTCTCTTTTTAAAATATTATTTCAGTATTATACAAACCGCGACGCCTTCTGTGCATTTCACTGGCTGTAGTCAGCTGTCAGTCACAGCCTCTTTTACGGTGAACCAATAAAAAAGTCTCATTATCATCAGCTGACTTGTGTGGACGGTTTCATTCGGCAGGTTTGCTTGCAATGAAAAACAATCGGTTTTCGGTGTTGACCAATCACATCTCGAGTTGAATTTCCCCCCGCCTCGATTGAGAGTGCGAGACGAAGCGTCGGTTCTGAGGCGGCGGCTGAAGAGAAAATGTGAGGTTATAAATGATGAATAAGTTGACATTTTTTGGTCTTCTTTGAATTTAATCATATAAGAGTTAATGAGTGCTTCATTACTTTTGAAATGGGTTATTGGTCACTCGCTCCTATTTTATTACTTTAAGACGACTTTTTTTGCATTAAGCCCCGTTACGTTAAATGTTTGATAAAAATGATACAGGTTAAAAATGACTAATTTACTAATAAACAGTATATTTATCGATATACATTCAGTAGTTAAATATTGTCGGTTTAACTGTAACGAGTGACGGAAGAACTTGCATGAAGAGTTTACTAAAGCAAGTGAACACCTTAAACCATAAGTGAGTTCTGGAGAGTTGGGAAATATTTGTTATTTAATATTCTTTGGCACGTAGAGAGTTTGAAAGTCAGTAAATACACACATAAACATTTTTGGGGGCACTATTACTTTTTTAAATTTTGCCAAGTTATTTATTTCTATTGGGCGAAAGTGCTGCACCCGGGGGGGTGTTAAGCAAACGTTCACCTGTGATACTGTTAAAACACACGTCTCAGTACTAGTTGTCAGAATTTATTGGCCATTTACAGTAAGTTAATGCTTAATTCCTTTCGAATGCTCTGAAAACCCAGCTACGGCGTCAGGTTCGAACAATTTGACCCTGTAGGATTTTTACCTTCCTTTGGACTTGGAACCTCTGCAGTGGCCAGTCTTCATTTGTTAGTTGTTTCAATACTGTGATCCGCGACCAGTAACCTAGAGGTCGTCTGTTTGAATCCTGAACCTCCCACGGCTGCAGGGTCTCAGAGAAATTTGAAGAAATTTATCCTCAGCTTTTCTAGCATAAATGCCCTGGTGTATAAGGTGGTAAAGTTGTAAATCACCTGGATAAAGATGTCATCCAAATGGAAAATGAGTGATAGGACTTCATTTGGGCCAGATAAGATAAGTACTTGGGCAAGGGGCATTCAGGGGATTTGAACCCCAGGCCTTTAGACTGCAATGCAAACAGCATTATATCTACGTCCAGTTTAATATCACCTTTGATCTCATTTGTGGCGACATGTTATATAAATGGGTGCAGATTTAAAAATATCTTATGGCAAACCTGTTGATAATAGTGACAAAATTCTAAATACTGTCACAAGCAAGTTGACAGAAAACAGTTTTTCACACACACTGGAACAAAGAAAATATCAAGATAAAAACAACATGTCAGGATGTAAAAATGGAAATGATTTCGTAGGACCTTGTAAGTGTGGTTCCCATCCATGGCTTCTGGCAGATGTTACTGTATATTTTTGTTGAAAATACAGCAGACTGGATGCTGTCATGATGGATTCCCCATGTTGTGTTCACAGATACTATCAATGGTAATGGTCAGTTTGGCAAGTATAGTTAAGACTCCTGCATAAAACAAGAATGCCTCTTGAGCATCATCTGTAAAAGTCCACACAAAATTCATCCTGTTTTTATTGCCAGAAGATATCGAACATAAAAATAAAACTGTCTTTCTGGCTGTTTTCTCTGAATAAGACAGAATCCCCTTGTCATTCTGTTACACTTGTTCTTAGGTTTGTATGTCAAGTGTAGCTGATATTTTCTGCGTAAATCACATGTTTTTCACATCTCACTGCTGACATGAATTTGACTCTCTGAGCCAGTGTGTTCAGCTTGTTAAATGTATGTTTAGTAGTTACTTTAAAGCAGAAGGCCCTGCTTCCAGGGTTTTAATTTTGAGTTTCCCGTGAATCTTGCGTTATGAAAAAGAAGAGTGTGGTGCAAATGGTGCTGTAATGCTCACGGGGAATGGCAGAAGCCCGCGAACAACAGGGCAGCATCCCTGTGCCAGGAGTAGAAAAATGAGAATGTTAAAGCAGTTATTACAGAAAAAACTGATCACTAAGTATATCTTAGAAACAATGTATAAGCTGCCATTTGTCTTTAAATGCTGTACTTCCATGGCTTCATGGTAGAGCTGGCCAGGGATAGAGAGAGAAACAGAAGCGGGAGTTTGTACGGAGTTATAAGGGAGAGAGCAAGAAACAGGGATGGAGAGAAGTCAGTGAATCAACAGACAATAGACAGATAGGTGATGATCAGTGAAACAAACTGAACTGAACGACAAAAGGAAAGATACGTAATTGGAACGCTCAATAAAAAATCTGGTGTTTTTTAATCTGGCTTCTGTAATAACTATGTATTTCTTTCCTATCATAGAAATTCATTTATTACACTGATGACCCCCACTGAGAGCAATAGGTGAACATGAGATATGGCTGTTGCATCACGACTTTAAAAGAATGGAATGTGTAAGTACATTAAAAATGATTCAGTAATACTATGTTTCACTTATTTACTATTTAACATAAATATGTGGAGTATTTTCATCACACGTTAAATATAGTAACAGTATAGTACTAGTGGTTAACAGTAATATACATTCATTTGTACTTAAAGTCCATTTGAAGGTTCACCGTATATGATCCGTAAAACGAGACTTTTTCATGAAACAAAACTTCTTTGGTTGTTTGCTGTCATTCTGTGCTCAGATAGAGGTAGAAGAGAAAGAAATGTACACTGATCAGACAATGATTTTGAACAATACAATTTGAGGTCGAATATAAATAAGTAGGTAAACAAGTAGATAAATTTCTAAAAAGCTCAATCTCTCTCTGTCTGTTTGCTTGGCTGTCTTTGTTCTGAATTCACAGCTTTGTTTCTCAAGCCACAGATTTGAAATTTGGGACACAGGTATTTCTCACCCTAAGTGAGGTTTTTTCATGACCAAATTCATGAAATTCCAAAAAGGCTACTTACAATTTGAAAATTCAGTCTCTGGCCAGGCTTGGAGAGGCAGGAGTGGTGACATCATATGCAGAACATGTGTAAAGATGCTGACCACACACTCTATGCTGCTGACCAGATAAACCTTCAGATGAATTTTTGGGCATTTTGACTAAAATGTTTGTATGGGAGTACACTGAAGTATGAGGCCTTCAGAAGGGTGTTTCCAGCCAGACCCTTTTTGTGGGTTTCCTCAGTCTCCAAGCAGCTTAATCCCCTACTGCATGAACTGGATATTGAAGTGTGAAACTGACAGAAGCTTGTTATTCCTGCTTCTGGTTACTCTACCTCAGTGTGTGTGTGTGTGTGTGTGTGTGTGTGTGTGTGTGTGTGTCTGAGAGCCAGGAAGAGAAAGAGTCAATTTGTATGTGCTAACTGGATACAAACAGTCTGCAGGGAGACAGGAAGGTGAGAATGATGAGCGATGAGGCTGGTTTGGCCCTGCAGGGACCAGGTGGGAGGGGGGAGGTAAAGGGTTCGTGAGCAGAATGGGCAGCATGGCATCACACGGCCATTAAGTGCGTGAGCGTGCTGCTAGCATGCCGTTAGCATGATTTATTGGTGATGGTGGCTGCTTTGTGTCACAGTCACAGACTCCAATGGCCTTGTTACTGTTTCCAGTTATATGGGGATGTTGGCATGTAAAGACAACAAATGTTGAGTAGATAAGGGGGAAGGGAAAAGGAAAGAGGTTAAAAAATAAAAGTGAAAAGGCCTTCATCTGCTTACCTGCCACTGATTGTGCCTCACATTTTACAAGCAATGCAGCGGCTTTGTTGCCCAAGCAACGAAAAAAATCATCTATTTCTGTTGAAGTGATCATGTCCCGTTGCCTTAATCACCAGTAAACAGCACACAACCAATCACACGCTGCATTGCTGAAGCTGGCTCAACCAGCAACCAGTCAGCAGAAACCTTTGACATTAATGAACGAAACGGAAAGATATCAGTGGTATTTTAATTTAAAAAAGTTTTTTGTTTTTCTCATTCTCCCCTGATAGTTGTACTATTTCATTACTTGTCATTTGTTGTTTTCAGGATTTTTCACGTATGATGTTCAGCTTCATGATTTAAAGATTGTACATGGAAGAGTCAGCAAGTTCTAAGACAGGCTGCTCTGTGTGTGTGTGTGTGTGTGTGTCGGGGGGCTGTGATTATGATAGATGCTCATATGGCGCTCAAGCAGTAATAACTTCCGGTGGCTGTTTACATTAAGTACAAGACTCTGGTTACAGGCTACTAGATGGTCAAGTGAGCTGTACTCTGACATCTACAGGACCCACCACCCCCCTGGTGGGCCGCTGGCAACCTGGGTGCAGCCGGGCTGCTCTGTTCACTGTCCTTGGTTCCATTCTCAGATTCAACTCAGAGGAGTTTTTTTTTATTTGCCTGACAGGTGTACAGCACTCGAGTTGTTAACTCCATTAACACGTTTAACACACCTGACAAGTAGCAATTAGTAAATGAACAATTAAAGAGAAAGGATTTAAAATGAAGAGCCGAGTCTTTATGATACGTTATGCAGTCTAATTATATGTTACATTTTTCTCTCTAATTGCTGCCCTTGGATATTGCAATTGGTTTTTCATATTTGTTTGGAAAGGAGAAAATTACCTTATATTTCAAAAACATTATAATTAGCCCAGGAGATGATGCTGGTCCTTCTCAGCTCCTGGGCTATGGGTCTGAAAACAGTCTCTCTGTGTTTGCACAGGTTTGCTGTTGTTTTTTTCCACAGTCCAAAGGCATGTGTTTCAGGAGAAAATAAATGAGTTTGTGGCATTGCCCTGCATCCAGGGGGTATCGTGCCTCTCACCTTGTGTTTGCAGGATGGGCTCAGAACCAGCTTCCGGCAAGCAGTTGTCGATGATGAATGGATAGACTAATGTTTTAAACATTCATTTCATTATTCCTTAGTTTTCTTTCTCTGTTTCTGTTGTAAATGTAACGTGGGTGAGAACTTGTGTAAATTATTTTTATGGGCATGGCACATCTGTGAGTTTCAGTAATAAAGCTCGCATCCTGCTCGCTTTCCATAGACTTACAGTTCCTGTGGTTGTGGAACCCGAACTAACAGCATAAGAGATTAAATGACACTGAGGCTCAGTAAGTGCCGACTTGCGGATGCTGGAATTCTGAGGGTCTGTGGGTGGGAAGGTTGGAACTTTGGCAGGGGATGTTATTTGACAGGATGGCGTTTTTTTATTGTTGCACATACTGAGCTGTTCCCTTGCAGGTGCTCTCACACATGTGGAGGAACTTTGGCAGAAGCACTTTACCGCACACAGCCTCTTGTGTTGCACTTGGGGCAACAGCCACAGTGAAAAACACTGAATTAACAGTTTGACATTCAGTCATTTCTTATTCCTGAAGTGCTGGGGTGTGTTTAGTCCTTCATTTGTGTGTCTGTTGTCTTGGGTGAAACAATCATGAAGCTGACACTACAAGACTGTGTGTGTGTGTGTGTGTGTGTGTGTGTGTGTGTGTGTGTGTGTGTGTGTGTGTGTCTAGCTGCTTTTAGTACATTACATTGTTGTCATGGGCTGGACTTTGTATTTTAATCTTTGCTAGATGGATTTTTGTGATTTTTGCAATTATCAAATCAAGGCACTTTAGCCTCCTTTAATACATATTATCACCTGTGTATTGCAAGGATTATGTGATATGATATTTATGCATCACGTATGTTTTGTGTGTGTCTGCATGTGTGTATGTTCTGTTTTATGGTGTGTGTTTGTGTGTGACACCATTGTGCACATGCCAGTCTGTCGATCTCTCTCCACCCATGTCTGGCGGGGGTTATCAGGGGTGAAGTGATCTGCACGAAAGCCTCCTGTTTGGTGTGGCACTTAGCTGGGGGGCGGTGGCTTGTGGGTTTCTATCTGGAGAAAGACGGTGGAGTCGGGGAGGGCGGCAGCAGATGGCACACCACACCGTGAGGGTTGTCGGCTGGCATTTGGGAGGGGGGGGGCACTACTCCCATAGTGCCAGCAGGCATGAGGGGAGAGAGAGGAACAGTGGGTGGGGTGCAGTTATAATCCAGTTTCTGCCACAGAGGGGTGAAGCTCCCGTGACCTACCGATAAGCCATCCGTTTCATACCTTCCAGGATGGACGGCTCTACTCGGAAGGGCAGTGGAGCCCCCTGTGTGATGGCAGTGAGAACAGATAGATTGACTGGACAGATGGCTGCAGAAGTGATGCTTTTATAGAAATTAACATTGAATTAAGGAATTTGTCACCACCATATTTACATGTCACAGAAAAATATTTTCTAAATATCCCAGATGTCCTTGTGCAATTCGCTCCCGCATGCTGGCGAGCAGCGAAGGGCCCAACATGGGATTTGGAGCGGACACGCTGTTAATCGCGTTCGTTCCTGAAATGTCCTGCGATCTGCAGTGTTTGGCCCCCGGTTGCCCCGATCGGTGTTTCTGGCAAGGCTGCGGTGGGGGATGGGGCGAAGGGCGGGGGGGTTGGTGCCCAGGGGCAGCTGCCAGGGCTCTTTGTCTGCAGCGCAGGTAGGGGTGTGGTGACAGATGGCCCTGCAAGCTGGGGCCGGTGTCGTGTGCTTCCTCAGGCCCACCCACACCCATCCACAGCCAACAAGCGGCCCATACCTCCAAAGCGCCCAGAAGATGGCAGAGATGCGAGCGGAGATCACCGTGCAAAATGCACCTGAGGTCCTTCTGACTGGGATGTTGCTCAGTTTGTGTTTAAAGCTGCACTGGATAAGCTCTCTCAACAAACATCCAGCAATGGCGTAATCCTCCTTTAGACAACATTATTTACAGAATAATACAGCAACGCCTATTTAGCCCCGTTCTTCTTTGTGCTTTGATTAATGGGGTAGGTATTCCACAGGGTCCACGTGAACACTTTCCAAGTGAACATGCCTGTAGTCCAAGCCTGCAGCTACGTATCTCGCTCTGAGCAAGAGACAACATGGCAGCCGCGTTTCAACTCCCATCTTGACAGCTGTGTTGTAATTGAGCTGGGATTATGTGAAACTGACGCCGAAACAGAACCTTTGCTTTCTGCAGAAATAGTGGAAATGCAGTTTGATTGCTGTTTTTCACCGAGTCAGTGCGAGTGTGGCAGGGTGGGTCAAACCAGGTCTGCAGTGTGCGATGAACGACACAGAGCACAACCTTTGGGGAAGGGTGTACAGGGGCTGCAGTTTCTGACAGCTGTTTTACAGGATGGAAAGATAGTAAATATTTAATTGGCTGTGTGCGCCGGTGTTGAGAGCGCAGAGCCCCTGTGAGGGGGCTCTCAAGTGCTGAGATGTAGATAGATTCGCAACCTACCATCTGATCCCTGAGTAAGATGTCAGACTGCGAGTGAACAATGCCCACTTTTGATTTTTAGGATTCCAATACAGTACATTGATACACCGGTTAGCACTCAGGATGCATTTGTGTGGAGCACTAACTGAAAGTGCTGAACAGGGTCATTTTAGCATCACATCTTATTAGATATGAATAGGAATGTAGTGGAACTTTTATTCAAAATCTTCTCATTTGAATCACACATTGTTCATCTTAATTATATTGCACACATCTGTGGAATTATGTTGCGAGATATTGAAATGTTGAAAAGAGAGTAAAAGTGAAATAACACCTACACAACCATCCAAGTACAAACAAACATAAAGCCAGACCAGATGATCGCTGTCCATTTTGCAGCTGCAGAATGAACAAGCTCATCATAAGGGGCAAAAATGAAAGAAAAAACAGGCAGATAATAAAACAATGTTCGGTTGTTGGAACGTGTTGACTTTAAAAGTAAACGTGCGACTCGCGTGTAAAATGGACGGAAGACGGACGCTAGAATGCTGGTCTGAAAGTGTCTGCAGGTTGCGTGCGGCAGCGGCAGTGGAGAGAGCGTGGGCCAACAACGGCCATCTTGTGCTGAACTGTGGGCTGGTGGCGAGTGCATGGAAAAAGCCCAGAAAATGCCCCACCCCAATATGGGAGAGGCCAGAGAGTGGCATGGGCACTGGAGAGATGATGATTATGACAGTATTAATAGCAAAGAAATGAGAGGTGTAATGCTGAGCACACTATATGCACACACACTATAAAGTTACATTACCAAATGGTTATTACTGTATACACCTGTTTTTCCAGGATTTCCTGGGGCCAAACCTGAACTCACATTTCAGAGTCAAGAATGTATCTGAGTTACTGTGGTCGGTGTTTTATGTCCCTTTTCACGAGAGACGACTTCTCTGCGCTCTGCAGTGATTCAGAAGAGGCCGCTGGCGTACCTGAGTTATTGCTTAAAATTAGTCTCAATCTCCCTCTCATTAAAGTGCGTGCAACAACCAGCTTCTATGGTGACGCGATGCCGAACAGATGTTGTGGAATTTAAGATGCAAACACAGGTCCTCTACACCCCCATCCCCACCAACCCCCTATTGCGCTCACCCCATCCTACCACCCCCCCTCCCCAAAAGGCTGGCCCTTACACCAGGGTACCATGTGGCACTCGGTCCCCCAGGCACCCGCTCCGGCTCTGCCAGCTTCGCCTCATCTGCTGCCGATGCCGACTGTAAAGCCCGACTTCCTGGCTGCCTCTGCTCCCTCTGTGCTCCGCATCCCTCCTTGCACCGTAGTACTACACACGAGTAGCAGGGGCTCCCGTTGCTCTTGCCTTTTGTTCCTGCGCCGTCTGTTGCAGGCAAACTCTTGTGCTGTTTTCTGTAAAAAAAAAAAAAATGTGTTAAAAGAACCTCAGTTGAAAGTCAGTGGTTTCCAGGAGCACAAAAATAATATTATTCATACATGAAAATTAAAACTCCTTATGGTCTGATGAAATGCTGTATGTTGTAAGAAAAAATATAGCTTTCTTTCCACATGTGAAACAATCTGCTCCTGTGATGAGAATAATAGCAAGCAGTTTAAATTAATACACGTTCCCTGATTTTATAGCATTTCCTTCTTGTAAAATCTTGCCAATGCATAAGCAGTGATACATGTTTAGATACATGTTTAGATGTTCTCTTATTATTACCAGACGTGTAATTACTGTCTCCTACTTTTTATTATTTTTTATCGTGTTTGTTTAAACATTTTTAGATCAGAGCCTTCTCAATGTGTATATTTTCATTGAACATTTTGATTAAGTCATGTTCTTGTTACTTAGCATGATAGCATTAAAAATAAAGGGGAAAGGTACTCACACTCAGCTGTACACCTGTCACATATGTACGTGTTTTTATATCCCAGATTGAAGCAATTCTTCCCGTTTTGGAAATGGTGAGATGTTATTTTTACCCCGACAGAGGATGGTGCGGTGTGCTGCATTTATGGTGAAACTGCATTGTTGTAAGGTCGAAACAGAAATGCGACTTTGCATTACTTTGGACATTATGCCTCGCAATGGCCTGTGCCTGAGTTCACATCTGAAGATCTGAATTTGAAACAGTCCATTCGTGTGAGATTCCAGTTTCTGCTCCTTTCAGTCCTGTTTCGCTTCTCATAAATCTTATCCACACTTAGCGTAACGTGACGCCTTGTTTATTGACCGTGTGTTTTGCTTGAGTCACGGCTGTGCCGGACTTTGGGCTGGCGGACACGTGTCGCTGTCGCTGTGTCCACGTACGCGTCCCCGTGCGCCAGTCACTGTGCCTGGTGGGGTGCCTGGGAGTGATGGCAGGATCCAAGTTGCCATGGCAATGTCTGGAAAATATTTTCAAAAAAAGACGTGTCCTCAGCTGTGAATATGAAAACTTAACAGAGATTTATTTACAAGAATGTGCTTATTAATTTATTGCGGAAAGTGTATTTATTGGTTTATTAATTGCGTGCGGATTTGGAAACAGCGAGTGAGATGGACAACAAGGGTCGGCGTCAAATGCGATTGTCTTGGCTGTGCGTCATTTATATGGCTAATTTGGGATTTTATTGCTAAGTTGTTTTTCCAGCATAATTTCCCTAATTTCTTCAGTTACATTTTATTTGATCAGATTTGCTCTTTGATTTAAGGTATTAAACAATGTGAGACAAATACCAGTAATTTCCACAGGTCATGTGTTTCTTACAACCCAACAAATATAATACCCACCATTAGTTTTAATTCTTTAAGCAATGTACTTATCCTATTTTTCCAGGAAAAATTGCCCAGACTTATAAATGGGTAAATAACTGCAAGTAACTTAACATTATAGGCCACTTTGCAGAAAAGCATTGGCTAAAAAAATTTAAACATGAATATAGAATCCTGACTGCAGCAGCATTCAGGGCTGAACGCACGCGCGCGCACACACACACACACACACACACACACACACACACAGAGTGCTCACCTTAGATTGAATAATACTCAACTATATCGAGTATGTCTTTGTGCCCACAGGACGGGTTCATAGGGGTGCTTGTGCGCCCGGAACCACACCTGCCTTCTCATGGACAACATGGAGGGCCTTTGAGGGTCCTGTTCATCCACCCAAGTCCACAACACTGCTCTTCATTGCAAGCCATCACTAATCGGTCTCATTCTTTCATTAGCCAGAGATGAGTCGGCTAGGGACAAAGTCACGAAGGGACAGGAAGCAGCTCAAGATCCAGAGGAAAACGGGATGAGTGCCGTGCAGAGGTACATTTTTTAACCACAGTACTGTGTGCATGAAGGACTTGGTTCATGACAACAATGTAGTATTTGTCAGAACCTCCAAAATTATAATCCTTATAATTACCTAGCTTACAAAGATTGTATGAATTTGTTTTTGTATTTCACTTCATTGTGGAAAAGAATTGGGGCAGAAATGAGGAGTCAAACTGTTAAAAGTGACGGAGGTTGGTGACTCTCTCAATCAGTTTGGCATAAACCATGTGACACAAAAGAGGAAATGTTGCTCCTCTTTCTTAGCTGCCTGGTGTCTGTCATTCTTTTTCCCCATTGTCTCTCCTCCTTTTGGTCATTCCTTCTGTTCCTCTTCGCCCTCCTCTCAGCGGCCCTGTTGGGCCTGCAGTCAGACACAGTCAACATATTGAGCGCCTGCAGCCACTTTCTTCCCCATGAGTGAAATTCCGGAACAGGGGGTCTCTGGGGAAGACTGTGGCGGCAGGGAGCTGGCTGTGGCTTGTGGGGAGTTTGGACCCAGACAGCGTAAGTGGAGGGTGCGAAAGACACCAACGGCGGCATCCGAGACGTCTATCTCCTGTTTCGGGGGCCGGCAGCCGTCCTGTGTCCTTGTGTCCAGTTCAGTGTGGCACAGCGCTTCCTGTATTTATATAAATTTATTTCACTGAGACGCTTGTCCAAAGTGACTTACATTGTGAAGGATCTTGCAGTTACTTATACAGCTGCCAGTGGGCAGCGAAGATGGCACAACCGCAGGGTTGGCAGAATGCGATTCACACAAATTTCACAAGAAATGTGTGTTTGCCGGCTTAATGTGAACATAATAATATTATAAACACTGCAGCAGTGTTGCCTTTGACAAAACACACAAATTGACGTGAACATCGCATAAAAATACTAGAAATCATTTAACACATCTCTAGGTGAAAGGGTCCAGGTATGTAGGGAACAACCACAGTCCAGTAGCATAATAAACTATAAACTATGAAGGTTTTCCATTTGTTAGAAATTGCTAACATTTGGTAAATAAACTATAAAATTGTGTCTTTTTTCCATTAAGTACATCAGCAAATAAGTATACAGTTCATGTATGCTTTTTTTATTTAAAGAAAAATTAATTCTTTATTCTTCCGTCTTCCCACTTCTGCTGTTTATATCCCCATTGCCTAAATATTTCACTTTATGTGCTGTGGCTGTTACATTAACCAGTGGTATCAGCTTGGCTCTCTGGCTGTTGCTGGGTGTTTAAAAATAAACACATTCCAGTTGTGACAAACAGATGTTGTTGAATTTATATGCACGAGCTCTACTCTCTAACACACACCCAACAAACACAGAAACACACATACTTGCGGTCACACAACTGCGAGTACTGCTCACCCAGAGACGCATTCCTGTGCTAATATGCACACAAACAGGAATAAGTATACATATGGCCATGTGCACACAAGGATATGCATCTATACACACACACACTTTCCCGTGCTCCCTGTGCTTGGCACAGGCCTATGTCAGCTGCTGCCAACTGTGCGCCGTCCCTGCGAGGCACCCGGGTAACATGGCGCATTTAGACCTCCTGTTATTGTGGGTCTGCACCGTTTAATTTATTTATTGGTTTTCCTTGCAGAAGCGGGCCTGATCCTGGGCGGAGGCAGCGGCCACACGTGTGTGTACAGCAAGGAGGGGTGCGTGCCAGCAGGCCGGCGCCTCTTTCCCGGTATTTTCCTGCCGTGGCCCTGCCAGCTTCCCCTGTTTCCTGGCTGAGATTTCTAACAGCTGTCTGGGAGATCGATCCTCTGCTGTCGAGGGAAGGCGCCCGGGCGCTGCCAAGGGTCTGAACATACTGTAGTTGCCGTCCCTGCTTTGCACTGGTTGTATAGTTGTCTCCACAAAAACAAACACAACTCAAACAAAGCAGGTAAGATGGGAAATAGTTTTTTTACTTCTTTCTCTCCTGACAAACCTGTAGACCCCTTACTACTAATATCACATACAGCTGTGGAGTTCGGTTGTTTTTTTCCCCCCACTTCGAACACCATGTTGCCTTTCGTGTACATTCTCATTAGTAATTCTACACATCGAAAAGACTGGATAATATATGAGGGTGTTTTGGATCTCAGATCAGATAAAGAGAGAACAGAGAGATGTGTGTCTGGAGGCTTTATCATTAATTCAAGACCTTTCAGATGCCAGATTTGCAGAAGGGGCGGTGAAAAAGAGGGCTGGGCAAGTGTTTTGTTTTCCAGTGGCATTTGTGTTTTGTGTGGGCAGGGTAAGTGTCCGAGCGACGATCGCGAAGCGACAGCTGAAATGGGTGCGCTTTGACAAATTGCGGTAGTGAACGGAGACATTCCCTTGTAGACAGTCGCAGATATTCACAGGTCTTTCTGAAACTGGTCTCGTCACCTCCCCCAGCAGCAAAATTACGGCTGTAAGTGACGGTCTTCGCACATGCAGCCCCGCTGTGACCTTCTCACAGGATGAAGCCTTTAATGAACGTGTAACACAGTCAACGGCAGCGCTATAAGGACACAGAAAATGGTCTGCACAGTATTCATCGTTTAAAGCTTTTCACCGATTCCCCGGTCAGCAGTTCTTTAAAGGAACCGGAAATGATTGTAAATGGATAAAACCGTCCCTCATCACTTAAAAATAACCACCCTTCAATTTTACAAGAAAAAGGTTGTAACTTTCCATGAGTCCTGACAATACAGGCAAGTTTACAGTTATGTAAGTACCCATAGGCACATCCTAGCTCTCTTCATAGATTTATAATATGTTCTTCAAAGTCAGAATGTATTACTGTCTCATGTCTACAAGTAACAACTATAAACAGCAGATCTTAGTGCTTTAGTTATGCTTCCAGAGACCCAACTCTCTCTGGACAGTAGAGAGGCAAACAATGCTCTGCAGCCATTCTTCACATCTGGGATATTCTCCAACACTAATGACATTCGCAGGGACTCTGAGGCCCATAAAACTTTCAGAATGGGCCCTTTGGATGGTATTTGCAGTGGCCAAATCTTTGGGTTTCTTTTTTCTTTTGTGGATCATATTTTTGCGTTACTGCCGCAGCACTTGGTGAGGGTGACGTGTCATACAGAATTACGTCCATCGTCGTGTTACTCATAACCCCGACGGTTGTGAGGGGCACCACTGATGACCTTCTCAAGGCCTCCCTCCATCCCGTTTCAGAATATTTTGATTTCAGCATGAAATCAGCAACTGCTCTCGTTTGATTTTTCATTTTTAAGGGTTATAATTTCTTCTTGGTGTTCAGTGAGGTTTATAAAGAATTGTTCTAAGAAATAGCCAGCTAGAGTCACCAACATGGGTAACCCTGTTACCGATTCTGTGTTGTGCAGTAATAATTATTCGCAGTATGTTTCAAAATTCTGGGACCCATAAGTTGGGTCAAAGTCTCAATCTAAAACATTAGATGGGGCCACAGCTCAGGGGTCTAAAGGAGCATCCAGGCTGACTGGACCTGTGACAGTTTCCATCACTGCTCTGCTCTTAGTAGAATTAGTTACTTTTACAGGAACCATTTAGACATTTGACAGAAATAAAGGATTAAAAATTAGGGCATAAAAGAAAGATGTACACAGCCTGTGCCACGGCTGCTGTAGTCTTTAACCGGCAGTGGGTTGGGTTTGAACAGGACTGTAATAACATTCACTGTGCCTTAAGTGCTGCACTGAGGTCTCCTGGGGGGTCTCAACTTTTCAGAAAAGCCTCTATTAGAGTTTTAGAGCAAGATGATGCTGCTTTGTAATATTTAAATGCAACATTTTAAAATTTTTCAAGTTTGCAAGGAATGTTTGTTTAACTGAAGTGCACCGGATTTTGTGTGTGTGTGTGTGTGTGTGTGTGTTTTACAGTGTACAAATGGGCTCTGTTTGCATTCTGACAGCAGCATCCAGGCCGTCGGCATCAGACGCCATTAGGTTAATGAAGAGATGCCTTAATGCGCTCTGTCAACAGATGAGCTCATTTCCTGCCCGTTCTTTGCCAGTGCAGATTTTAAAGGATTTCTACAGCTATTAAAATGTAATCAAGTAATTATTAACCGCTGCCAAAATTGTGAACATTAATTCGACAGTTCACAGTAATAATGACCACACTATCGGTCTCCTGAATGGGAAAGTCAAGTCACGCAAGTCACACTAAGGGAATGTGATGGCTCCTTCTTTCTTCTTACCCCACACACACGAGTGCGGTGACACCTGTGGCGGATTTACCCCGTCCTTCCGTCTGTAAAAGCGTGACGTTACCGGTTAATGATAGACGGGTGTTGCATATTTACAACGAGCAGGTAAGTACTGAAACGTACAGATGCATACAGTTTGGCTGCCGAATTCGCCCGTTTGCTCTCGTTGGTCACAGGTTGGACTGTTGTGGGGCTGTGAGTAGCGTCCACTGGGTAGCCCTGCACCCTGCAGTCTGCTGGTTCTAGGTTCACATCCCTCCCCCTGCTGTAGTGGCCTTGGTCAAGGTTAATACAGTAATACCCTGCTCAGTAGATGGCTGAATCACTGTTAGAATTAATGCCTATAGAGACAATGAATGCAGTCAGGCTTTTTAGCTGTTTCCATTTTGTTATTTACTCTTATCATCAGTAGTGGATGACTGCTATAGTTTTTTTTAAAATTATTTTTCCACACACAGTGAGATGAAGCCCTGGTGAAGGCAAGATGAGCTCATTAACCTGGTAGTGGAATTGCACCCCCTTGTTCCCAGCAGCCACCCACCAAAGCCAGGCCCCCTATACTGTGTTTCATATTTGGTACGTAGGCCTAATTACAGATCCTTTCATTTGCATTTAACACCAGTTTAAGTGATAAAATACTTAGTCGTGACATTTTATCAATCACACTTGCTAACTGTTGCCTCTACAAAATGTGCAACTCCTTTGTTTTTCTCTGTCAATTATTTTAAGTCGTCGAGTGAGAAAAGAGTGGGCCTGTCACGCTAATTTAAACACTGACACTCATTCACCAGTTCGCTTTTGTCACTTGCTCCTCGGCACCTCAGAAGAGGTGTGATACTCGGCTGAGTCAAAAAAAGTTCAGCGCAAGTTGTGGCTGCGTGCATCGCTTGAGGGGTGGAATGAGACTGGAGATATTTCAGGTGTACAAATATTAGTTAATAACATACATGTCTAATTTTGGCTCTCTTTCTGGCAAAAAAAAGAAACTTTTCAAGTTTAAAAAATACATTTAAATATTATTAATTACAGTTTGTTAGAAAATGTCTGGCCTGTTATTTGCTCATATACATTGTTCACACGGGTGAAACTAAGACTTCCGATTGAAAGTAGTAGTTTTTAATTGTGGAAGAAGAGTCCGCCTTACTCCTTTATCCTAATATATTTATACAATAGTAGACAACAAATATCAATAAACACTTTACTGTTCTCTAAGTTGCAGGGATCTTGTTCCTCTTTTCACTCTCATTTTCAGCCGCTGAGGTGTCTGGAGGGGCAGTCTTTGGGGGCAGGGTAGCTCATAGGCTCGGCTAGCAGTCCGAATCACAGCAATCATGCAGTTTTGGATGGGCTCCGAACCTAGCACCGCAACCCTGCAGTATTTTTATTTTTAAGGTGTTATACCTGTGCAGTAAAAAATGCTCTTCCTGGCAGAGTGACGCAAAGCGCTGAGCAGCAGACATGAAGAGGGTAACAACAGTCTGTGTGGAGTTTGCGTGTTCCTCCACATGCGCTGCTTCCCTCCCACAGTCCAAAGACTTGGTGATCCACTGACTGAATTGTCCAAAGTGTGTGTTCAGTGAGCACCCTGCCTGGTGCTCTGTACCTCCAGCACAGCACACTTAATGTGCTTTAGAGGGACTTTAGCAGGAGGCTGTGACTCAGGTGAGGGACACATGAATGAGCCCTGGTAGATCTCCCTGGTACTGAAACACAGTATATTGTACACATTCAGAGTACAGTACCCCGACCTGCTCCAGCAGTAATATTATACCCCTCCTGTACTAGTTCTCCTCTGTGTCAGTAGTACACCACTGTCAATAACACCCTGCTGTGTCAATAACACCCCACTGTGTCAGTAGTACACCGCTGTGTCAATAACACCCCGCTGTGTCAGTAGTACACCACTGTCAATAACACCCTGCTGTGTCAATAACACCCCGCTGTGTCAGTAACACCCCGCTGTGTCAGTAGTACACCACTGTCAATAACACCCCGCTGTGTCAGTAACACCCCGCTGTGTCAGTAACACCCCGCTGTGTCAGTAACACCCCGCTGTGTCAGTAGTACACCACTGTCAATAACACCCTGCTGTGTCAGTAACACCCCGCTGTGTCAGTAGTACACCAGTGTCAATAACACCCTGCTGTGTCAGTAACACCCCGCTGTGTCAGTAGTACACCAGTGTCAATAACACCCTGCTGTGTCAGTAACACCCCGCTGTGTCAGTAGTACACCAGTGTCAATAACACCCTGCTGTGTCAGTAACACCCCGCTGTGTCAGTAGTACACCAGTGTCAATAACACCCTGCTGTGTCAGTAACACCCCGCTGTGTCAGTAGTACACCACTGTCAATAACACCCTGCTGTGTCAGTAACACCCCGCTGTGTCAGTAGTACACCACTGTCAATAACACCCTGCTGTGTCAGTAACACCCCGCTGTGTCAGTAGTACACCAGTGTCAATAACACCCTGCTGTGTCAGTAACACCCCGCTGTGTCAGTAGTACACCACTGTCAATAACACCCTGCTGTGTCAGTAACACCCCGCTGTGTCAGTAGTACACCACTGTCAATAACACCCTGCTGTGTCAGTAACACCCCGCTGTGTCAGTAGTACACCACTGTCAATAACACCCTGCTGTGTCAGTAGTACACCACTGTCAATAACACCCCGCTGTGTCAGTAACACCCCGCTGTGTCAGTAACACCCCGCTGTGTCAATAACACCCTGCTGTGTCAGTAGTACACCACTGTCAATAACACCCTGCTGTGTCAGTA